>SJXQ01008853.1:61338-179396 GCA_006408695.1 Aepyceros melampus
TTCCTGGAAACACTTCCAACAGCTGAAATACATAGTTTTACATTTTTGAGTGGATGCCCATCTCTGGCATCGCTTCGATGGTAATCTAACTCCGGTCCTAGCTGGCAAGTCGTCCACACCTCATTGCCTCCCGTGCCAATTATACCACAGGATGTCACACCCGGGGCAGCCTGGGGTTCCTGATCCCCTCAGCCCTTCTCAGCCCTGAGGAAGGGACAGACAGTCCCCGTTAAAAGGCATCTGGAGCATGCGTGAAATAAGTCAGAGAAAGGAAGGTGCCCGGTCCACACAGGAGGAGCAGCAGGGAGCCTGAAGGCCAGGGGCTTCTCTGAAGCGGGACACCCAGGCCTCTGTCCTCCCAGGCCTGGGGGCCTCAAGGCCGCCTGGCCAGGGGCTTCTCTGGAGCGGGACACCCAGGCCTCTGTCCTCCCAGGCCTGGGGGCCTCAAGGCCGCCTGGCCAGGGGCTTCTCTGGAGCGGGACACCCAGGCCTCTGTCCTCCCAGGCCTGGGGGCCTCAAGGCCGCCTGGCCAGGGGCTTCTCTGGAGCGGGACACCCAGGCCTCTGTCCTCCCAGGCCTGGGGGCCTCAAGGCCGCCTGGCCAGGGGCTTCTCTGGAGCGGGACACCCAGGCCTCTGTCCTCCCAGGCCTGGGGGCCTCAAGGCCGCCTGGCCAGGGGCTTCTCTGGAGCGGGACACCCAGGCCTCTGTCCTCCCAGGCCTGGGGGCCTCAAGGCCGCCTGGCCAGGGGCTTCTCTGGAGCGGGACACCCAGGCCTCTGTCCTCCCAGGCCTGGGGGCCTCAAGGCCGCCTGGCCAGGGGCTTCTCTGGAGCGGGACACCCAGGCCTCTGTCCTCCCAGGCCTGGGGGCCTCAAGGCCGCCTGGCCAGGGGCTTCTCTGGAGCGGGACACCCAGGCCTCTGTCCTCCCAGGCCTGGGGGCCTCAAGGCCGCCTGGCCAGGGGCTTCTCTGGAGCGGGACACCCAGGCCTCTGTCCTCCCAGGTCTGGGGGCCTCAAGGCCGCCTGGCCAGGGGCTTCTCTGGAGCAGGACACCCAGGCCTCTGTCCTCCCAGGTCTGGGGGCCTCAAGGCGCCTGGCAGGGTGTGGGTTTCTCGGCAGTGGCAAACAGTAAGAACAGGGGTCCTGGGAACACTGCTGGGACCCCCAGGTCACACCTGGAGGGGCCGCTCGGCCTCTGCTCAGTTTTGTTCTCACCGCATCGTGAACTCGTGCAGCATGGAGAATGCCCTAACAAGGCAAGGGTGGGTGCCAGACGGCCCCGAGGAGGGGTTCATTCGGCCGGCGGTTGGGGGAGCTGCCAGGCACCGCTTCGGTGGAAGGTTTGTCTGAACTGTGCTCTGGAGGATGGGTAAGCGTTGGCTGGGCACTGTTCCACTGTCCAGGCCTGTGGTGCACAAGCAGGAAGTATCAGCCGGGTGGCTGGGGGCAGGTGGTAGAAGGTCACAGGTCTGCGCCAGGAGCTGAGGCCAGCCACCCCGATGGGGAGCTCAGGCAGCTGAACTCACGCATGTTGGACCCCGGGACCAACGGTAGACTCCCGGGGAGGGGCTCCCTCCTAGGACAAGGGGTCTGGAAGGGATGGAGGTTGATCACTGAAGCCAGCAGGGGTGGTCCCGAATCCTACCTGGGTATTTTTAGAATCAACATTAAGATAAACGAAAATTTCAAATGTGAGCCTTTCCAGGGACAAATAGCCAGCTTCTCTGGAGCTGGGAATTTCAACTGTAAAAGGGAAATGGGGGTAGGGAGGGGTGATGATAAAGCCTGATAGGGCAGTTGGGAGGGTTAGATGAGACATTCATAGTCACTCATCAGCACCTCACACACAGTAGGGATCAACAAATGCTAACCGTTATTATTATTCCAGGGTTTCTGCAGGTCAGGAAGCTGGGACGAAGTTTAAGTATGGAATCTAATTTTGTGTCTTTTCATCTAGCCTGAGTTTTAAGGGTGAAGATGAAGGTCAGCTGAGCTTGGTCACTCGCCCTGGCCACTTAGCCTTAGCTCAGCAAAGCTGGCAACTGACCCAGACCCGTCGCCTCACCACCTGAGGGGTAGGCCTCGCTGGGGCCAGCCGTGTGCGGCAGGACCATCTTCGGGTGCTGTGGGACTCAGCCCCTGGCAGGCTCTCAGACCTGGTTGCCTGAGTGGACACAGAAAGTAGCTATGTGTTTAAACATCATCTTCGGAGGCAGCAAAGAAGAGGAAAGAAACCCAAGCAAGTGTGCCATTGGCAGCCTGGCCCTCCAGGGGCCCCCTGTGGCCCGGACCATCCTGCCGCCTTGGATTGGTTTGGGTCGGCCATGCTGGGTGAGAGGCAGTCAGAGCAGCCCAGGGGTCTGCAGGCCAAGGGCAGGTTGAGCAGCCTGGGGGCTGCAGGCCGCACTGGGCCCTGTGTGGGGAGCATCTGAGGACCTCGGTGGCTCTGGGGCACAGGGCATGTGGCCCAGGTGGGGGCAAAGGAAGCATGTGGGACGTGTGAGGAGCCTTCCTGCCAACCTCAGGGTGGCCGAGAGGTTAGAGGATGAGTGTTAGGGGCTGCCAAACAGAGGCAGGTCATAAATGTGCGCAGGTCAAATTTGTCCAGTCAAGGTATTTGATTTCACTTACAGAGTGCGTCTCAAAAAATTTTTGATTATGTCCCACCCAGCATTTTGCTATAAAAAAATCCAGGTTTGAAGTTTCTCTTGAAAAAATGGAGGGTCTAACCACACTGTGAGAGAAGAGACAGCGTATGTAGTCGGGAAAAGGGCTACGCAGACCCCGCTGCTCTCTGCACTGCTTAGATGTCCCCCGCTGGCCCACTCTGTTAGCAGCCCCCACTATGGACGGGGATGCCCTCCTCCAGCCCTTGGCCCCTCCCCAGGACCCTAGTTGCTCTGGAGAGGAGTGTGGGGGTGGTGACAGGTGCCCAAGGCCACTGGTCCCAGCAGTCCAGAGTCGAGTAGGGAGTAAATGGGGGAGTAGTGAGAGAGGGCTTCCCCACCTCAGAACTAATGATTTGGGTTTGGGCTGGAAGCCTGATGGCAGGAACCACCCCAGGACCTGTGAGTGGCTCAACCTCTGATTCTCTCATTCTGGGCGAGAGAAGGCTGGAGCTGAGTGACCGCAGTCACAGTGATAGGGAGGAAAGCTCCACTCACTCTGGGGAGGTGAAGCAAAAGGGCAAAAAGAGGCTCCTAAACTTTCCAGAAGCTTCCAGATAGACCACGAGCTTCCAGGACAGACAGCAGACATGGGAGCAGCTGTTCTTAACCCCAAGCTGACGGGGAGGCAGGAATGTGGAGAAGAGGCTCCACAGTTCCCCGGGGCAGGCAGCCTGGGAGGCACAAGAAGAGCTCCCTGGTGTCAGGACCAGGGGCAAGCGCTGGGTCAGCCTGGGCTGAGCAATGCAGCAGGACTCACCAAGGCAGCCCCCAGGTGACCCTGGGCACCGAGATGAACCCGAAGATGATGGGGTGGGGAGGAGACAGGAGAGAGAGACTGAGCGAGAAGTGGAGAGGGAGCGAGACAGAGAAACAGAGACAGACACAGGTGAGCGACAGAGACAGAGAGACACAGCTTCAGAACAAGAAAGGAAAGGAAGTCGAACAAGCTTCTTGGGACCTGTCGGTTCAACCTGACTTGGGCCCAGCTGGGGGGCCCACCCCTCTGCACTGAAGACCTGAGCACAGCTGGTCCTCTCGTCTCCCCTCCAAGGCCTGGCTCGTGGCCTGGGTCAGGGCTTGTCCTGTACTAGTGATGCTGGCGCGCACCTGGTGTCCAGGAACTCTCCTTATGGTGATTGCAGCTCTGTCTCCTGCTAGGAGATCCCTGCCCTCCAGGGAAAGCACACAGCGGAAGCTTCAGCCAGCCTGCAGACATCTGGGAAAGCACCGCGGGGGCTCTGCGGGTTCTGCTGTTGCCCAGTAAGATCGGGCGAGGCCAGTGCTGTCCTCAGAAGCAGCCGGGCCAAGCAGGAAGGCTCGGCAACCTGTCTGAGCCCAGCGTTGGGCCTCAGGCCCTGCCCACCAAGAGGGGCCTGTTGTTGAGGACCCACAGACAGAGGTTTTGGAAGGCATTGATGACAAAATTAAAACCATATTTTTCTGTGTTGGAAGACTGAGCTGTGATAAATTTGGAAAGTAATAAATATCAGAGCTTTGCAGACCATTTCCCGGCATCTCACAGCACACCAGCCGGAGTGGCGCGCCCCCAGCTGCGTGTGGCCTGGACCAGGGGCTGCTCCAGTCGGTAAAGGTGGGGCCGTGCTCGGGGAGGCTGAGTGCATTTCATTCGATGCTGGTGGCGGGGCGCTTCCAAATGGATGCTTTGGAAGCCCACGAGCAGGCCATGTTGGGCAGGGGGAATGCCCTCTTGGGAGTCGTGGCCAAAACAGACCATGGTTACTCACAGTGTGGTTTCCAGCGGCTTCCAAGTCTGCCTTGGCCAGCTGGGACTGTGTGGTAGGCCTTCCCCCAGGGATCTCAGTTTCCCCAGCTTCTCCAAGACATCGGCCAACCTTCTTCAATGCGGACATTCTTCCAAGCAGGCTCGAAGGAGGCACTCAAGGCTTCCTGGAGGTAGAGCCTCTGCACTGGATGGTTCCCTGTGTCATGAACTGGCCTGAGTAACACTGAGAAAAGCATCAAAGAACTTACAGGCATTGGAAGGGCTCAGCTTCATCTCATTTCTGTGGCTGCTCATGGCCTTTCCTAGCTGGATAGACATACAGAAACTCCTTTTGTATGAATACCAGGATAAGGGAGATCAGAGGGTGTGGGTGCAGAGACTCTGGCAGGACAGGGTCTGCGGGCCACGCCACGTTCAGGGACCCGCTTCAGGGGGCTTTCCTCCCCAGCTGCACCTGGCTGGTGGCCTCAAAGTGCCCTGAGCCCACTCTGCCCTTGGGATTTCCTGGCTTTTCTCTGTGCCTGGCACAGAGCTGTGCATGCAGCCTGACCTCTCCAGGCTCCCCTTTCTCCCTCTGGAGCCCTTTCTTCCTGGGATTGGGCCCCAGGACTCCCCTGATCCATGAAGACTTCCTATGGCCCTGAGTCCCATGAAGAATCTCCTCATGGGTGGCCCTTGCACAAAGGCGCCCGTGGCAGGAGCGGCCAGTGGCACTAGCTCCGCCCCTGCTCTGACTCCCGTGTTTGCCCATTTCCTCCCTGGCTTCAGAGGCGATGACCCAGCTCACAGGCTTGTCTCACGCATACACAGACGCCATACCTGGACCATGCACACAAAGGCACACAGTATTTTTGCTTCCTTTCCCCTTGCTTATTTCTGTTTAAAAGCTTGTAACTCTACGGCATGTTTAATTTATATATTTCCATAATCCTAGTCTTGTTTCTAAAGACTTGAGCAACCCTAGAGAAGTAGTTTGAGTTTGGGATGAATAATATTGAATCATTCAACCTAAAATAGAACCATGACAATCCCGCTGGACGGGGTGGAGTCTATGTCCTTGCTTTGTAGTTCCCATGATGCGCCACGGTGATAGCAGTACCCAAAGGGGTAGAATCAGGTTCCCAGAAATAACTCAGTCCCTTACTTTACGGAGAGGGGAGGGACTTCCATCATGCGGGCTCTTGTTCTTTTTCTGCTTCTTGGTCTCTGTAAGGTCCAAAGGACACCACAGCTGAAGGACATTTTCAGATTATATTCTTTAGACGTTCCCATCCAGTTATGTCCATAACTCTTGGGACAGTGATGACGCAAGGGTACTGCCTGGGGGGCTGCATTCAATAGCCCACCTACAGTGGGGAAAGCCCACACTAGAACGTGAGGGATCTCACAAAGAGTGGCTCCGAACTTACCTGAGTTGCTGAATCAGTGTCTGGGCAAAGGCTTCAGGTATCCTGGAGAAACGAGGTGGGTTTAGTCATCATTTTTTTGATGACTAAAGCAATTTATTTTAAAGAAGGACTGATGACAGCCATTCCTGTGGGAGCAGGTGTGTAGGTCACTTAGAGTAGGTGTCTGATTTCCTTCTATGACTGGTTCATTTTAAGAAAGCATGTTCTTCTGATTATCAAAGTTACCTATGCTCATCACACACACACATACACACACAAATAGATAAAAAATAAAGAAAACAACAACCACAAATGACAGCACTCAGAAGCATTTAAGCAATATTCTGGGAAATTTCTTCTCGTTCTAGACACCTAACTGCACACAGGAGAGGAATTTTTTTAAACACCGTCGCTATCATATCATCGTTGTGCCATGTAATGCCATGGGAGCTTCATTTTGCTGACATATTTGCCTGCATTTCTAATCATTTCTATTCATAGATTCCTGGAAGGGCCATCACGGGGCTGAAGGGTGTGAACATGTTGACTATATCTTGCCAATTTGTCTTCCAGAAAGTGTGAGTCACTTTATTTTGTCTCCAGAGTGTGATAGTACCCACCACCAGTCTTTAAGAAAGGATCAGGGCTGGAGATGACCCAGAAGTGAACCTGTGCCTACTTATCTAGTGACTTGATGCCAATCCAGTCCTCTCGAGACACAGAGCTGCCTGGCAGGGGTCCTTCTGCTCAAGTGTCAGGGACAGAGAGCTGGCTTCCTGTAGAAAAGCCTCCACTTCTGCAGGTTCTTGGGTTGCTTCTGTGTGCTTTTGGCTACCAGGCAACTTCCCACAAAAGGCTGAGGCAATGGCAAGTCTGGAGGCAAGTGAGCCCCATTCCATCCCTGTCAGTCACGGTAGACCTAGGTTCTAGTAGTTCTTCTTCAGTTTGGGAAACTTCTTTAAGAAAAAAACACAGAAGTATGAACACAGAATTAGATCTAAAAAATGAACGTTTCCAATGTGACCAGAATCACAATAAATCAGACATTTTAAAAAGGTGATAAATAACATAAATATCATTAAACCCTTCAAACATAATTTTGACTCACTTCTAGCCATACTTCTATAACACTTTCCTTACATTTGGCTGAGTGTTCTTTGTTCTCTTCATATGACAATGATTTTCTACAGTCATAATAAAAAGATAATTTAGTCTTTCTTCAGAGCATGGCTGATCAAAAATAGTAAAAGCGTTTGAGTAGTTTAGAAAAATTGCTTTCAATTTCATAACTCACTGGGAATGATATGTAAATTATAGTATGTTATCAAATTTGGGGAATATTTGCTTTATGTTTCTGTTTGTATCTGAGGACTAAAACTTTAGGGCATTTCAAGCTTTTGCATGGTTTTTATCCTTAAATAGTCTTTGAATGATGCTATTCACATCTTCGTCCATGTTATAGTGGCATTTCTATATTTTCTGTTTTTTTCATTGTCCGTTTTAGTGAATTCAGCAAGAAATTTAAATATCTTCCCATTATCTTCCTGGGAGTCACTGCTTTTAATTAACTCCTTTCAATAGTCCAAGACCCTTTTTATTATTTTCATTAGAGAATTAGCTCTTCCCTTCATGGTAAAATCTGAACATTTAAAATTTTCATTTGATTAACAATATTTTTTTATTCCATTGCACATCTTTAAAACTTGTCATATTCCACTGATTTTTTATGTGATATTTTTCTCAGTTTCTTTTTTTTTAATTGAACTCTATTTGCTGTACAATTTTATATACTACAGATATACAATATAGTGATTCACAATTTTAAAGGTTATACTCCATTTATAGTTATTGTCAAATATTGGCTATATTCCCCATGCTGTCTGATAAATGCATCCTTGAGGCTTAGTTTATATTTAGTAGTTTGTGCCTCTTACTCTCCTACCCCTGCACTGCCCCTCCTTGCTTTCTTCTCCCCACCGGTAACTACCGGTTTGTTTTCTATATCGTGAGTATGCTTCATTTCTAAGTTTCTTAATTAAAAATTTAAGTACAAAAATTTATTTGTACAAACAACTTGTTTTATTGCAACATTTTAAGATGACTTCTTAGATTATAATTTAAACAATATATTCCCAATTGAATCTCTTCTTAGCTGGATACCAAAATGCCTGGAATCCCACCAGTGCCACATAATGGGGGTGGGGATATACGTGACAAAGGGGTATCCCCCATGCAAAGAGAAGGCAATCTTACTTTTTGTATTGGGCTTCCCTGGGGGCTCAGATGGTAAACATATCTGCCTGCAATATAGGAGACCTGGGTTCCATCTCTGGATTGGGAAGATCCTCTGGAGAAGGGAATGGCTAACCACTCCAGTATTCTTGCCTGGGGAATTCCATGGACAAAGGAGCCTGTCAGGCTGCAGTCTGTAGGGTCACAGAGTGAGACACGACTAAGTGACTAACACAGGGCTTTGAAAGGGGCTCCTGCAAACTCAGAGCCTGGCTGATAAGTGTCATTAGCTTGAAGGTAAGTCCACCTGTGGCATCAATCTTGGATTGTCATCCCTCTGCACTTTGGAATCTCTATTCAAAGGACTTGCAATCTTTCCAAAGCCTTAGCCTGAGTTGATGACAGTGGCTTAGCAGCCAGGTAAGATGGACTTGACCGTCTTCATTATTCAGCTTCACCAGGGGAGCTAAGAAGACATTTCTGTGACTCCTGACAAACCTGCTCTCTCATTCGAGGAATACCTCCCAATCTGTGCTTGCGCTTGGCTTCAAGAGCTAGGAAGAAGGCCTGGATCTATTTTATGGATCTAGCTCTCTTATAAATTCCTTAAAATAGCTTCAGGTTATTTTTGTCTTTAAAAATCAATATAATTCAAGAAAAAGAAAAGACAAGCCTCTGACTGGAAGGCATATCTAATAAAAGACTTATGTAAACTCTACAAGGAACTCTCACAACTCAACAGTAAGGAGATGCATGCCACTGACTAGGAGAAAATGGTTTCAAAAGACATGTCTGATAAAGCACTGTGTCAAACATACAGAGACCTCTTAAAAGTTTACAGTGAGAAAGTGAACAACTCAAGTAAAAATGGGCAAAATTTTATATATACCGTGTGATTCCAGCCAAGTGAGATCCTAGAAAGGGGAAAGTGATATTGCAGAAAAGGGGATAGTAAAAAAAAAAGATCAATAATTGTCAGGGCCTTCTGAGGAGAGACGGATGAATAGGGGAAGCACAGAGGATTTTTAGAGCAGAGAAGATCCTATGACCTTACAATGGTGGATGTATGTCATTACAGGTAGACCTTGGAGATACTGTGTATTCAGTTCCAGACCACTGTGGTGAGGTAAATTTTGCAAAAAGCAAGTCACAAATCTTTTGTTTTCCCAGCACATATTAAAATTATGCTTATTTTCTACTGTGGTCTATTATGTATACAATAGCATTATGTATAAAAAACAATGTACATGCCTTAATTAAAAATGCTTTATTGCTAAAAAATGTTAACTATTATCTGGGACTTCAGTGTGTCAGAGTGGTAACACCAAAGATGACTGCTCACAGATCATCACAACAAATGTAATGAGGAAGTTTGAGGTATTTCAAGAATTATCAAAACGCGTCAGACAAGTAGTGAGCGAATGTTGTTGGAAACAGACGGTACCGTAGACTTGCTCGCTGCAGAGTTGCCACAGACCTTCCATTTGTGGGAAACACCGTAAAGCACGATACGCCTGTGTCCATTTGCCCAAACTCACAGAATGTATCGCACAAGCGTGAACCCTGATGAAAACTGTGGGCTTTGCGTGACAGACGTGTAAGTGCAGCTTGGTCGGTTGTAATGAAGGTGCCACTCTGCTGGGGTGGGCATTGATAATGGGGATGGCATGCGCATGAGCGCAAGGACGCATGTTCTCTCTCTGTATTACTCTCGGCTCAATTTTGCCGTGAACCTCCCTCTCTAAAAAATAAAAAAACTGTTAAAAACAATATATCCCATGAGTGTATACTTTAATCGCCACTTTGAAGTAATCCATTCAATCCCTCTTTATTAATCGATCCCTGAGGCCCAAGGGACTTAGTCAAGAAACAGGCTGAAGAGATTCTTAGGGTCAGAATGTAAATCTGCAGAAAGACCATCGTCCGGGAATGAAGACAACCGGAATGATCACAGTAGCCGTAAGTGTTTTCTTCAGTCATCTGTATTTCACAGAAAGAATGAGGAGGCGGGGGTGGGGTGGGGCACACGGAATCGTCTGCAGGATGAGGGCATTTTTCCCGAGGAAGTGACGTCTGGCCTGAAGGGTGGTTGGAGTCACTCAGGTCAAGAGAGCGGCAGCAAGAGGCCAGGGGAATAAACAGAGCTGGAGAAGGCCCTGGGCAGGAAGGGGCCGGGCGCTGAGGCACAGAGCGGGGTCTGGCTGCAGCTCAGGTTGCGAGGGGGGGACTGTCCAGAGCGGCTGATTGTGCGCAGGCCTTGGCAGAGGGGGCAGGGCCAGCCCTGCTGTGCCAGGGGGCCTGCACCAGGGCTCTGCTCTCTCTCCAGATGGATCACAAATATTCAAAAGGCTTTAGTGAGGGCTGGACAGGACCGGACTGTTTCGAAAATATTATCCTGGCTAATGCCCAGAATGGGTCAGGTAGGGGAAAGAGTGGATATGGAGGACTCGTTAAGAGACCCGCGGTGACCGAGGCAGGAAAGCGTGCTGGCCAGTGTGGAGGGAGAGAAATGGACAGAGCCAGGAGAGCTTCTTAGACGGGAGGCAGGGGACAGCATCAGAGAGATACGGGGTTATGTCCTGAGACAGAGGACGCTGGAGTGGAGGAGACCTGGGAATGACGGTGAGGCGGTCACTGTGGACCTGCCGAGTGCGATGGGCTGCTTGCAGCCAGACCCCCACATGCAGTCTGGGCTGGAGACATAACTCTAAGCAGATAGACAGTAATTGGAGCCATGCGGCGGATGAAATCATCTAAGGGGAACGTGTGGGCCGAGACGAGCAGGGAACAGGGCCCCACGGCCGCCTCCATCCTCTATCAGGACATCATCAGTTCTTCAGCAACCAGAGCTGAAGCCTACATTTGTTCCATGCTCTCCAGGTGACAAAGGCCTCACACCAAACCATGTTCCCGTGATTCCTCACAAGACCCTTGGTTTGCGGAAGATCTTTTTTCTTTTCTTCTTTCTCCTCTTCCTCTGAGTCAGGGACACACCAGCCTAGTGCTTGTACCCACTGGAGGCTTTGCAGTGCGTGGGAGACAGAGCAGGGCTGGGAATCACAGAGGCCGAGGCTCTGATTCACGGGGTACTAATCCTGACCCCTGAGAGTCACGGAGATCCAGTGACATGCTGCATTTATAAAGCACCAGGCACCGCGCCTGACACATGGCTGTTGAGGTTTTAAGGGACTCATAAATAACACCCCATTACTCTCCTCCTCTGCTCACATCCAACTGAGAAATGAGACCCTGGGGCCAGACCAGCTGAGAAATGGACGAGCGACGCATGCTTGAGGCCCTGCTGATGTACAGCAGGCTTGGCTCTGCAGTCCACATGGGTGCTCACCTCTCTGCACCTGCCAGCATCCTCCCCATCACACGGTCACATCGAGGGGCAGCCCACCTGGGAGACTACGTGGGCCAGCAGAGCAGTCAAATTCAGCTGAGAGCAATGGAAGGATGCTCAGCCATTTCACTCTCCTGGCGAGCAATCCTCCAGGCGCCTGGAGCTCCCCTACGCCAGCCCCCGGATCTTATTATGCTAACCGGGTGTCTGTCCCTGTCATCCTAGCCTGGTGTGTCCCTGACTCAGAGGAAGAGGAGAAAGAAGAAAAGAAAAAAGATCTTCCGCAAACTACAAAAACAAGCAGGGATGTACCATGAGGGAGAATGAAACTTGTGCATGAATTTTAAGGATTATGAACAAGACTTCAAAGAATTTTCTGGATTGCTGCTTCTTTCTGTCTGTGCCCCAAATGCCCCAAATGACTTCTTTATTCACTAGAGATTTGTTGGATAAAAAGTTCGAAATGTGCTGACTTCACCCATTTAATCATTTCCTTGTTGTTTCTTTGGTAGATTTTTTTTTTAATTTATGTTTATCAAAGTCATACATGTACATAGTTTTAAAAGTTAAAGGGTTCTGCATGACTTATAATGAAAACCAGCATTTCCCTCCCCCACGACTGCCGACCCTCCTCCCCAGAGGCCATCACTTTGAATCCTTCTGGTGCTTTCCTTCTAATTTTAAAATAACATGCTTAGACTTGCATTTCTTGATTTTCCAGTTTAAATGTTATTTGATGAATTCCGACTATGGAAGAGGAGGACTTAGCATTCTAAAGCCACCCTCCACCTCTCCCCCCACGCAAATGCACCCTCTCTTCACCCTCCCGTCACGGTAGTTATAGTGTGATTTTTGGCCAAATCAATATTCAGTTTTACGTAGTTATGAGTATGTTCATATTATTCACAGCTAAACCATGTAGAGCACATTTCCTATCTTGTACAGCATTTTGTTTTGCTTGGAATAAAGAGTTGCCAAGTTTTCCCTTTGTTTAGTGTTTGATGACTAGTCATTCGTAGACTCTGGGCTCAAGGAGGCTCTCCTTGCTCTTTGCACGGATTCACGTGCTCTCCAGTGTGGACTGGCCACTCCCTGTACTGACCCCCTCCACCTCGTGGTCTTGGGGTCCTGGGTACCCCTTTGACTTCCCCGAGCTGGTCTCTTGGTTTTCTCCTGTTTTGATGAACTGCCTCCTCCAAGAGGTTCCTGAGAAACGTTTTATGTTAAAACAGTATTTTGAGAGTTTGTACAGGCGAAACTTAGCCATTCTACCCTCACATTTATTGGCAGCTTGGGTGAGATGCTTGACCCTCAGACTTTGAAGCCGTCGCCCACTGCCTCCCAGCTCACAGAGCTGCTCTTGAGAAGTCAGACGCTGTTCTCCCCAGGCCAGTTTCCCCTCTGAAATCTCTCAGACATTTTATTCTTGTGCTGCTCGGGTGTGGGGTATCATTTCACATGGGGGTTTTCAAACTGGAGGCTCATGACTGTTACTCACAATCTGGTAAATATTCTTTTATTATGTTCCGCCCCTCCAGCTCATCCTCCCAATCTTTTCTCCCTGGTTCTCGTTTCTAACCCGTTCTGCTTTATGGTCATGCCCCTCCTGAGCTGATTCTCTAGAGTTTGCAGGTTTTCTCTCCTATGTTTCATCTCCTTGGTTGTGTTTTGTCTTTTGAAAGATGTCTTAACCTTTCTGTTGAAGCTTATTATATGCTAATTTGTTTTACATGTCTGCCATGCTAATTTCCAAAAACACTTTAAAAATTCTGAACGGTTCTTTTAAAACTGTCTTTATTTTGTAAGCATCCTGCTCACTCATTTCATGGATACATGAATTATCTTCTTATTTCCTGGATATAGCACTTGTAATTTACATATATTAATCATTTTTTTCTCCCCCACTCTTTGAGGTGTCTCTGTTTCCTCTAAGTTATTTTTCTCCTCTGACTTGATGTAATAGTAAGGCTGTAACAAACACATTGGAAGCTCTGTGTGTCTGGGTGGGGCTTTGTTGGAGAAACACTAGTCTGGGCCATTTTACTGGGTGGGGGTGAGGGATTGAACTGCCAGTTCTAAATAGATTCTATTGGGCTGGCCCAGTATCCCCAAGAGAAAACTCATCCAAAATCCCACTGAGTTCTTAGTTCTCAAGGAGAAAGAGGTATAGGGTGTGAGTTCAGCATTCAGCACGTTCACTTTATCTCGTGGCCAGCCTGGTACCCTCACGTGCGTCTCCGCCCATGGTTCCTGAATCCAGAGCCCTCAGTACCCTCTTGCTAGAGAGCAGAGCCCCATCTTCTGCCCAATAATGGGGAAGTCGTTCCTGACCTGTACAAATCAGGGCAAGGGACCATGGGCCGAAACATTCTGATTTTTAACTAGCCCTTTGTTTTTAGCTCCACTCACATTACCACCGGCATAAGTATTTGCCGCTTGCGATCTTGGTCCTTTTCTGGCGGACTCTGCTTTGCTTCCAGGCTCCCCCTGTCACCTGGGCAGGCTTCCGGCTTCTCACATCTGCTCCATCATGGGCACTCCGGCAGCTGCTTTCCAGGTTCCCAGCTCTTGTCTCCGTTGCTTCCTCTCCGTTTCTTTGTCCTCACCTTATTTTCCCTCCTTCACTGTCATTTAGTAAACTTCCAGGAGAGACTGGATTAACACCCTGGGTAGCTCATGGATCTTTCTTTGCTTACTCTCTTCTGGAGACTCCTCCCATCCCACCCTGCCCTGCCCCTACCAGCCCAGGACCAATTCCCTGTCTCCCTCTGCCTAGCAGCTGGGTGGAAGATGAGTGATTAGAAAATACTTTCAGCAGGCCCTGAACCCAGCCTTTAGGCCCTGGGGGGTAGCTGGCATCCACTGTACTGTGCTTGACCTTTGGAGTCTGCACAAACCAAGAATGAAGGCGCCCACTGGGGCATCCAACACCATCGCCTTCATCTTAATGGTCTCTTCCAATCCTTTACCCATTTTTCCATCAGACTGTTTTCTTTGTGTGATTTGTAAGAGTTATTTTTGGCTATGAATCCTGTGCTTGTTAGAAAATTCCAAATGCTTGTTTTTTTTTTTAAACTTTATGATGTGTTTTAATTTTTGTGAGATTAATCAGTTGTTTCCTTTATGGATTCTGGGCGTTGAATCTTCCTTTCTGTGGAAAGGAACCCCCACCCTAAAGTTGTATAAATAATTCTCTCCCTAAGCTTTCATGGCTTTTTTATTTAGCCTTTTAAAATGTTTATTTTTCATGTCAAAGAATGCATCCTAATGTAGCCCAATAGTCAACACAGGGATGTGTCACAGGGTAAGTTAGCAACCCTTCCCTGTTTACTTCCAAGCCAACTTCTTCAGGGTACCAGCCTTAGCAGTTTGAGGTCATTCACACCCTTCTTCCGAGTGCTCAGATGCTTCAGTCATGTCTGAATCTTGTTACAACCCTATGGATTGTAGCCTTCCAGGCTCTATCCATGGAAATCTTCAGGCAAGAATGCCCAGGTAGGCTGCCATTTCCTTCTCTACCCCTTCTCTTATGCTCATTCAAATGCATATTCAGATTTATGGGATTTAATTTTGCTTTGTTTTTATCAAAATCGGAAGTTGGCACTTTAATATCTCTGAAACTAATTTTAAAGCTTTATTTATTATAGATTCTGTTGTTGCACTTTAAGAACATTTTAAATAAAAATTTTAATGGAGATAGCTATAGATTTACATGTACTTGTAAAGAATACTGCGTCTCTTTCATCCATTTTCCTCCAGTGGTAATATCTTGCAAAACTGTAAGATATTTTGTAATATCTTGCAAAACTGCTCAGTGTCACAGCCGGGATAGTGGCTCCAGGGATGACCCAGAGGTCCTCTCCCCAGCTTTATTTGGCCTTCTCTGTGTGTGTGTGCGTGCACAGCATTATCGTGGGGGCGGGTTCATGTATTCACCACCACAGTCAAGACACAGAGCAGTTCATCACCAGCAGCATCTTTTTCTGTCTCCCTTTAGGAGCACGTCCACTTCCCTCCCACATGCTCCCTGCAGCAACACTTCATCCACCTTCCTCCCGTCCCTAACCGCTGGCAACATTAATCTCTTCTATTCCTATAATTTTGTCATTTCAAAATGTTATATAAATGAAACCTACAGTGTAAGAGCTTTCTGGATTGCTTTATTCACTCACCGTAATTCTCTGGATCATCCAGGCTATTGGGTCTCTCAAGAGTTGCTTCCTTTTATTGCTGAGTAGGATTCCATAGTATGGACAGACCACTGTTTGTTTAACATTCACCTGTTAAAGGACATCTGGTTTGGATTTTAGTTTTGAGCTACTGTGAATAAAGTTACTATGAATCTTTGAGTACAGGTTTCTGTGTGAACACGTGTTTGATTTCTCTGGAAAAATGCCCAGGAATGAAAAGATGTGGGTCGTATGGTAATGCATGTTTAGTTTTATAAAAATTTGCCATTTTCCATTTTCCAGACTATGAAACTATTTTAAAAACCATTGTTTGAGACCCTTTGGGGCTCATAAGCTCGGATTGAGCCTTTTTGTTTTCCACAGCTCTAACACATTTCACAGAGTGGATTTCCCGCAACTGAATTCACCATTCAGGTTGTCTTGGTTATTTTGCCACTGGCAATGATGCTGTGATGTATTTCCTCCTTCAGAGAGTCTTACATACTGGCTTTGACGTCCACAGGCTGGATTTTCAGAATTGATAGATTTAGTAGAGGTGGCATATTTCTTTCCAAAAAAATTATGGGAATTCACAGTCTTACAAGCAATGTATGAAACTGGCCATTTTCCCACTTCCTTGCTGGTAGTGTAAACTGTCAGTCTTAGTTTTATTCTAATCTTTTATTTTTTAAGTCATTTAAATCCCTATGGAACTTACTTTGGAGTGCATTATAGACTAGAGGTCTAACTCTATCCTCCTACCCTAAAGTCTTCCGGTTAGCTATTATTGTATGGCAAGCTAATCTCCAAACTTAGTGGCCAAAACAAATAATTTGTTATCACTACATCTTCTGACTCTTGGTCCATAATGTCTGGGAACTCAGCTAGGATGCCTCATACGGTTGGGGCTGACCCAGGATCTTCCTCCATCTCTCTTTCCCACTGGCTGTCCATGTGGTGAGCATGGACTCCCTCACAGCATGTCTGCCTCAGGGTATCAAACTTCTCACAGGACAGCTCAGGGCTCCAGGAGAGAGGGAGCAGCATCAGCTATCTCTTAAAGTCGAGGACTAGAGAGTGTTCTTGCCTGGAGAATCCTGGGGACAGGGGAGCCTGGTGAGCTGCCGTCTATGGGGTCGCACAGAGTTGCACACGACTGAAGCGACTTAGCAGCAGCAGCAGAGCTGACATAATGTCACTCCTGCCGCCCTCTAGTGGTTAAAGCAGTTAAAATCCACCCCAGATTCACAAGCGGAAGCGGACTCCACCTCTCAACAGGAAGAGTATCAAGGACTTTATAACCATCTTTGATCTGTCACACAGGTGTTGATTCCTAATTCTGCTAGTTCTATTTATTTCATTATTCTTTCTTTCATTTATGGGCTTCCCTGGTGGCTCAGATGGTGAAGACTCTGCCTGCGATGCAGGAGACCTGGGTTCAGTCCCTGGGGTGAGAAGATCCCCTGGAGAAGGCAATGGCAACCCACTCCAGTGTTCTTGCCTGGAGAATTTCATGGACAGAGGAGCTACTTTTTTCTTGGACTCTATTCCCTTTCACTAGTTTGTTTTTTCCTCAGCTAAAGCTGTTATGTTCTGATTCCTACGGTGTTATAATATATCCTGATACCTGTGGATCACAATAAACTATGGAAAATTCTGAAAGACATGGGAATACCAGACCACCTAACCTGCCTCTTGAGAAATCTGTACGCAGGTCAGGAAGCAACAGTTAGAACTAGACATGGAACAACAGACTGGTTCCAAATAGGAAAAGGAGTACGTCAAGAATGTATATTGTCACCCTGCTTATTTAACTTCTATGCAGAGTACATCATGAGAAACACTGGATTGGAAGAAACACAAGCTAGAATCAAGATTGCCAGGAGAAATATCAATCACCTCAGATATGCAGATGACACTACCTTTATGGCAGGAAGTGAAGAGGAGCTAAAAAGCCTCTTGTTGAAAGTGAAAGAGGAGAGTGAAAAAGTTGGCTTAAAGCTCAACATTCAGAAAACGAAGATCATGGCATCTGGTCCCATCACTTCATGGGAAATAGATGGGGAAACAGTGGAAACAGTGTCAGACTTTATTTTTTGGGAAAAAGCCTCTTGTTGAAAGTGAAAGAGGAGAGTGAAAAAGTTGGCTTAAAGCTCAACATTCAGAAAACGAAGATCATGGCATCTGGTCCCATCACTTCATGGGAAATAGATGGGGAAACAGTGGAAACAGTGTCAGACTTCATTTTTGGGGGGCTCCAAAATCACTTCAGATGGTGATTGCAGCCATGAAATTAAAAGACGCTTACTCCTTGGAAGAAAAGCTATGACCAACCTAGAGAGCATATTCAAAAGAGAGACATTACTTTGCCGACTAAGGTCCGTCTAGTCAAGGCTATGGTTTTTCCTGTGGTCATGTATGGATGTTGAGAGTTGGACTGTGAAGAAGGCTGAGAGCCGAAGAATTGATGCTTTTGAACTGTGGTGTTAGAGAAGACTCTTGAGAGTCCCTTGGACTGCAAGGAGATCCAACCAGTCCATTCTGAAGGAGATCAATCCTGGGATTTCTTTGGAAGGAATGATGCTAAAGCTGAAGCTCCAGTACTTTGGGCACCTTATGCGAAGAGTTGACTCATTGGAAAAGACCCTGATGCTGGGAGGGATTGGGGGCAGGAGGAGAAGGGGACAACCGAGGATGAGATGGCTGGATGGCATCACTGACTCGATGGACGTGAGTCTGAGTGAACTCCGGGAGTTGGTGATGGACAGGGAGGCCTGGCGTACTGCGATTCATGGGGTCGCAGAGTCGGACACGACTGAGCGACTGAACTGAACTGAACTGAGTAAGATTTGTACACCATTATTGGCTCCCTTAGCCCAGAATCAGCCCTCATACAAGCTGATCATTTTGTAAATTTGCCTTTCCAGGTTCCCTGCTGCTAGGCTATATGGCCCAGAATCACTTGTCTGACATCCTAAACTAGGAGCCAGTGATGTAAGAATCAGGGCCAGTGCAGAATTATTTCCAGAAGCAGTGGCAGCAAGAATGTGTAAGCATATATTCGAGTGATGTTTTTCCTGCTTTGGGATTTGAAGGTATTTATTTCCCCTTTGAGGGATGGCTAATGCTGCCCTGTCTGCTTGGTTACCTGAATGGGGGTCCCCTGGACTCAGATACTGGCATCAACTCCAGTGTGAGCCAGGGCTGGGGGAGGAAAGAAAGTTGTTCATCCCAGTGAGAAGAACTGCAGGGCCTCCCGCCTCGGAAGCTTCAAACGATCGGCATTCACACAGTGCTGACTGTGACAAGGTGTGATACGTGCTCTGAGCACACAGGAGGCCGCCTCCCCTTCATTAAGGCTCATTGCTGCTGTCCTTAGTCGCTCACTCATGTCCAATTCTTTTGAAATCCCGTGACTGCAGTCCACCAGGCTCCTCTGTCCATGGGATGTCCCAGGCAAGAATACTGAAGTGGGTTGCCATTTCCTCCTCCAGAAGATCTGCCTGACCCGGGGATGGGACCCACATCCCTTGTAAGTCTCCTGTATTGCAAGCAGATTTTTTACCGCTGAGCCCCCGGGGATGCCCTTATTATGGCTTACAGTCACACTGAATATCTTTTTGGAAAGGCTGGCATGTGAGGGAAGGGTTAATTTGGGGCAAATGCTTCAGATGTGCAGGAAGACTCTGAGTAAGACAAACCATCACAAGAAACACGCCGGGCATTATTAAGCCACCAAGGCCAGTGAAGGGAGGGAGACCCAGACAGAAGTAACGCTGGCTGCCTCGGACACGTGCTGTAGTGTGCATTTCCTAGAGGTAGAAATGAAAGAGGAGCTTAAGAGAAGAGGCTGTCACACCTTTGCATAGAAAGCTGCAGGCTCAAATTGTGAACCATTGTTTCTTTCCTTCAAAGGACTGAGCAATCAGCGCTGCTTTGGTTTTGATTTTCCATGTAAAAGAAAAGGGCAGAAACATAGTCTTTTTTCTGAGAGCTACTGTCCACAGACAGGAAGCCTGGGGAAGATTAGAGGGAAGATTGATGCGTGACATTTTCATGTGGGGTTTGGGAAGGACTGCTGTTTTTTTTAATAAACCCATTTCTTTTGTCCATAGTCTCAATAGATAAGGATTTGTCACTGGTGATAATTTAACCATAACATAACCTTGGGCAAAATCCTGTCTGCCTCTAATGAGGAGCCTCTCAATAGACTGTAGCAAAATCTGCGTGTGTAAGTTTTCCTATATGGTGAGGGACTCACTTTACCCATTTCCAGGAGATGGGGAAACACGTTATGACTGCTAAGATGGAAAACAAGTTTCGGCTGCTATCTGTCTGGGTCTATACAGCGATAAGTCACAGTCACACTTCTAAGGGGACCAATAGATGTAAATATCACTATAAAACGCTGGTGGATGACTGTGTTAAATCGGGCTGCTGTTCCAGGGCATGTGGTGAGGAAGTCCTGTGCTGTACTGCACTCGGCACTGAACAAGGATAAAGGTGTCCCTACTTTCAGCTTTCATGAGTTGGAAAAAACAGTATTTACCAAGTAATAGAGCAGAGAGCTAGAATGAAAGAAACGGCTCCATTTGATACAATGGGAGCAGAGGTGCCTGCAGTGCCTACGTGTAGCACACTTGTTGGGTGTGGCCATGGTAGCCGGGAAGGGCCGGCTTTCCTGCTGGCTGTCCAGAGTCCGTGCTGAGTGCATTCGTGTGGGATGAAGGGGAAACCACACAGGGAGAGCTTGTCCTGTCAGACACTCTCCCCCACTTACCTCTGTAGCCTCCGTGAGTTTAGTCTCCTATCTGCCATTGGCCTCTAAATGAATTCTCACATTTCAGTTCCTCCCTGCATCCTGCTCCTTTGTTTAGGACGTTCACACACACAGGCACACAGCTCCCTGTGGCTGCAGAGCTTTCCCCTGGCATCACCTGGGAACACCTGGCCTTGTGTTTTCCACCTACTACCTGGGCAACAGTCAAAACCCCAACAGGACACAAGCACGTGCTGCTGAGTGAGTCTCCCCTCTGCCCAGGCGCCCGCTCCCTCAGGTCTCAGCACAATGCCACTGTCTCAGGAGGCTTACCTGCTTCCCAGAACTCAGTTACACTCTCCTGGGAGGTTAATCTTAGTTCCTAGGAAAACTGTTTAGTATAGATTTATTCATGATTATTTATTTGGTGTCTGTCTTCCCCGTATAGCTAGACCCTGATCCAACCTAGACCCTGATGCTTGGAGGTTCCATCACAGTTGGTTGTCTATGCTCATCTTGCTGCTTAAAGAATAAAGAATGATGTATCAGTTTCTTAGGGTGCTGAAACAAATCATCACAACTGTGGGGCTTAAAACAAGAGAAAGGTATTCTCTCCCAATTCTGGAGGCCAGAAGTCTGCTCTCAAGGTATCATCAGGGCTTGCTCCCTCTCGAGGTTTTAGATCCTGCCTTGCTTCTCAGTTCCTGAGGTTGCTGGGCACCCCTGCCACGGCTTGGCTTGTAGGTACACCACTCCAGTCTTTGCCTCCATTGTTACCTGACATTCTTCCCTATGTCTATTTGTATCTCTTCCTCTTCTTGTAAAGAAACCAGTCATATTGGACTAAGGGCTCACTTGACACCAGTAAGACCTCATCCTAAATTAACTAACTGTGTCTGCAGTGGGCACACTTCCCAATAAGGCCACATTCAGGAATTCCAGGGAGGACATGAAGTTGAGGGCCTACAATGTGCCCCTACACAGCTGAGGGGTCTCCCTGTCAGCCTTCAGCTCTTGCTGGGATAATGCGCCCTCCTCACTAACGGATCCTGACTTCCGTGGGCTCCATGAAGGAGCAAGTTGGTACCTTTTGATCTATGGTAGAAAGCTGTGGAGGAGCAAGGAAAGGCCAAGGGCTCACTCCTGAGAGAGGAGACCCCGTCTTTCACTGACAATCCAGAGAGAAGGATTGGATTCAAATCCAAGTTTCTCAGAAGTTAGTAAATACTTGTTTTTCTGCACACTCTGCAAGCCACTGTAGCATCTGCAGGCTGGGAGGCATGGCGCCTCAGCATTGAGAATGAACTTCCATCTTCCTTGGTGATGACAGAGCATCTCTATGATGGGACACTGGCACTGTTCCTCTGGGTTCTTCCTAAATCATGAGGTTTGAATTACACATCACCTGGGTAGTGGGATCCAAATCCATCCTGGGTTTGCCAGCTCCGAGTACCTGACCTTGGGCATGACACATTTGAAGTCTAGAACACATGGGCCGGAGCAGTGGAAAGTGAGCCTCAGACAGGCTCTCCTCACACCTTGGGGTCAGACATGTTCTTGGGCAACTGACAAGCCCTTGCCTCTAAAAGACTCACACTCTGTTACACTTTGCCATTGCCAACATAGGGGGTGGGTGGGCTTGGTTTGGTTGCCAGGAAGCAAAGAGAATAAATACAAAAGCATTGTACTATAGAAGACAGTGGAGCAGAGCGATATGAGGGGAAGAAAGAAAGTGAAGTTGCTTAGTCATGTCTGATTCTCTGTGATCCCATGGACTGTAGCCCGACCAGACTCCTCTGTCCATGGGGATTTTCCAGGCAAGAATACTGGAGTGGGTTGCCAATTCCTTCTCCAGGGGATCTTCCTGACCCAGGGATCGAACCTGGGTCTCCCTCACTGCAGGCAGACCCTTTACCATTTGAGCCTCTAGGGAAGGTGATGTGAGGGGAGTTAGAGCATTTTGTCTAGTTGGTGCTCAAGTACATAAAATCTGTAGCAGGATCGATGGCATAAAAGTAACCTTGTCAAATAAAACCATGGATATCCTTCAGTTCAGTTCAGTTCAGTTCAGTCGCTCAGTCATGTCCGACTCTTTGCAACCCCATGAACTGCAGCACGCCAGGCCTCCCTGTCCATCACCAACTCCCGGAGTTCACTCAGACTCCCTTTACTGAGCTACAATTCACATATCACACAACCCACCCATTTAAAGTGTACAGTTTGATGATTTTGATATATTCACAAGCTGTGAAATTTCAAATCAATTTTAGAACATTTTCATCACCCCAAATAGAAATACTTCCTTTTTTAGCTCTAATTCCTCCATTCTCCAAGCTGTAACAAAGTACTAAGCTACTTTCTGTCTCAGCAGACTTGCCTATCCTGGGCATTTCATATGAGTGAAAACCGACAGTGTGCACACTTTGTGACTGGCTTCTTTCACTCGCCATCACGCTTTTAAAATTCACCCACATTGCGGCACGTGTCAGTACTGTGTCCCTTGTGGGTGGATAGCACTCCACTGTGTGGACACACTGAATCTCGTTTCACCCATTCATCTTTTGATGGACATTTGGGTTTCACCCCTTTTGTCTATCATGAATAACGCTTTTATAAATGTATACGCAAATTTGTGTGTGGACATATGTTTTCATTTCTCTTGAGTATGTACCCAGGGGTGAAACTATTTGGTTATATAGTAACTCATTTTTAACATTTTGAAGAACTGCCAGATTATTTTCCATAACAGTTGCACCATTTTACATTCTTATCAGCAATGTTTGAGGGTTCTAACTTGGCCAACACTTGTTATTATCTGACTTTTTGAGCATCGCAAACCGACTATGTATGCAGTGGTATCTTACTACGGTTCTGATGGGCATATCCCTGATGGCTAACGTTGACTCTCTTTCCACATGCTTATTGGCCTTTTGTGGGCCTTCTTTGGAGAAATGTCTATTCAGGTCCTTTGCCCATTTTCTAATTGGGTTATCTGTCAGTTTATTATTCAGTTGTAATTTTTCTTTGCTTATTTTGGATGCAAGTATCATATAAAATATAAGATCTGTACAAAGTTTCTCCCACTCTATGTGTTGGTATTTCACTTTAATGATGGTGTCCTTTGAAGCACAAAGTTTTAAATTTCAATGAATTCTAAAACATCAATCATTTTCTTTTGTTGCTAATGCTTTTGGTGTCATATCCAAGACTCCTATGACAGGCCTTGACGAGTTAGGCCTATGTTTTCTTCTAAGAGCTCAGTAGCTTTATCTTACATCAGGTCATTGATTCATCTTGACTTAAAAACCACAGATATGTTTTACAATAATGAGATGTTTGGAAAGCAAGTGCAGGACGACTTCCCAATGACCAGTTTGTCTGCAAATTTATCTACTTGACCTATTCATGTCTGTGTGCTCATTTATTTACACAAACATATAATAATAACAGTAATACAACAATGATAACTACTGTAGCCACAGATTAAATGGAGTGCTAATCTTCCTCACAACAGGCACTTGGTAGTGAAGGGTGAGGGGCTCTCAGTGCCTCAGAGCCTCTACTAGAAAATCCTTCAAATTAGCCCTTGACCTAGAAAAGTAACCATTTAATTCAGCTTTGAGGACCAATATACAAAGGCTGTGCTCATGTTTTCACTCCCCTGGTGGCTCAGATGGTAAAGTGTCTGTCTACAATGTGGGAGACCCGGGTTCGATCCCCGGGTTGGAAGATCCCCTGGAGAAGGGAATGGCAATCCACTCCAGTGCTATTGCCTGGAAAATCCCATGGACAGAGGAGCCTGGTAGGCTACAGTTCATGGGGTCGCAAAGAGTCGGACACGACTGAGCGACTTCACTTCACTTCACTTCAATGACCAAGAAGCTGCCACTACTTTCCAGAACTTCTGCTGTAATTCTACCTGCCCCCCAACAGGGGCAATCCAGGATAAAGGGAAGACAGTGGCAGCGTCATGCCAGTGGGATTGTTCTCACTCTGGATTCACTGTGGGAACAAGAATCCCCCATGCTGGTCTGCTCAGGGCATCTGGAGTTGGAAAAAGCAGAGGAAGCAAGGCCAGTTCCCTTGTAGACAGCAAGCAACAGCCAACTGACGCTTAGCCAGAGAGTGGGAGCCAGACAGAGGGCTGGCTCGTGTCTGCATTTGGTCTATGTGGAGGAAGGGCCAGGGAAGGCCATGCCAGGCAGGGTTCTTTAGTGATACAGATACAAAAATCTAACTTCTCGGGATACCTGGAACTGTCTGAGCACAAGGAACTGACTAAGAATAAACAAGCTGTTAAGATATTGATGAAAATCACAATAATGGTGGTAGTGATGATGACACAGCTAACATGTACTTTGGAACTTCTTTGTGCCAAGGTCTAGGCTAAGTAGTTTGCGTAAACTATCTCTACCAATCTTCTTCATAAACCTCTAAAGTAGATACTATTTTTATCCTTTGTAAGAGAAAACTTACCATGAGTAGGCTGGGTAAGTTCTTGAAGTTACGTAGCCAGTAAGTGGTGAACCATTATTTAAACCTGGCCAATCTTATGCTAGACCCTACGCTCCTCTCCAGGGTGCCATCCTTCACCTAGCTGCTCAAGCCAAATCTTCTAGGAGTCAGCCTTTAGTCCTTTTATTTGCAAATATTCTATAACTAATTTATCAGCAAGTCTCATAAATTTTACCATGAAAATCTCTCTTCAACATGACCAATCAGCCTTATCCCCCAACTGCCACTGCGTCATCAGAAAGAGCTAGGTTACGCCTCCGTACCAAGCAGATCCTAATTCTTGGTGGCTTAAAATAACAAAAGTTTTCTTGCTCTTGTTCCACATGCATTGCTGGTTGATAGGGCTCTGCTCCATATTATCCTTACTCAAGGAGCCAGGTTGACAGAATTTCTAGAATTCAGAAGTATGGCAAAGAGAGGGCAAAGTGTGTGCAAGCTCTTAGAAGTATCTTCTCACATTTTTTGGTTGAAGCAAGTCATATTCCACGCCTCATTTCACAGCACCGGGGGATGCTGTTCTGTCACAGACCCAGGGGAGCCCCAGAGACGCGGGCTAGCAGCAGCACCATAGCCGCAGCCGCGGGAGATCCAGTCTGCACTCCCTCTCACACAGAGAGCTTTAACAACCTCCAGCCCCTCCCCTGTTTCTGCCCTTGTCCTCCAAGTCTTTCTTCAGGTAAAGATGGAGTGATCTAAAACATAGATCACTTTCCTCTCAGGCTTAGAGTCCTAAATAGCTTCCACGACATTAACAGTAAAAATCAAAGTTCTCACCCTGGCCTACAAGGCTCCAAAACAAGGATCAGCAAACTACAATCCTCTGACCAAATCCAGTCCACTGCCTGTCTCTGTCAATAAAGTTTTATTGGTACACAGCCACACCCATTCATTTACATATCTCCTGTGGCTGCCTTCATGAAATAGCAGCAAAGTTGAGTAGATATGACAGAGACTGTATGGCCGCAAAACTTAAATACCTAACTACCTACCCCCTTACGGAGACAGCTTGTTGAGTCCTGTTGTGAAAGACCTGGACTCTGCCTCCCCCGACCCCAGTCTCTTCTCTTCTCACTCCCTGTGGCTCACTCCCTTCAGCCATACTGGACTGCCTATCATTTCCCCAACTGTCCAGGCCCCTCCCACTTCAGGACCATTGCACATTCCACCCTTCCTCCTGGAAGCCTCTTCGTTCACTTTTTAGCACTGTTTATCCCAAGAATGAATGGCTGATTTCTTTTCTGATGGCACCTTCTCAGGGGCTCTACCTGACCCCCCTGCAATAGCAACCCCTCAATCTTGTCACTCCACTCCTCGTCATATTCCTCTCCATTCGACACTGCAATACAGATTTTATTCATTTACGTGTTTCCCATCTTCTTCCATATTTAAGTTTATGAGGTCTTAAAGTTTTGGGTTGAGGGGCCTGGAGTTCTCTCAGAACCTTGGTAACCTCTTAGAATCTATGCCTTCTGTGTCTTTCATTCTAAACTGATCAATACCCTCCTGAGGAAGGGATTTTTAATTTTTGGCCCGAGCTCTAAAGACAGTACATTTCCAAGAGATTTTCATGATCTTTTGATGTTTGAGGATTTTAATTTCTGCATTTGAGGATCAAGGACAATGGTGGTATTATGATGCCTCTTTAAAAACACTTCAAGCAAATTCCGGCCATCTCTGGGAGGCGAACTTTGAACATCTCTGCAGTCACCAGGGAGAACAATCTTCTGTAACTTTGAAGCCAAATAGGATTTCTGAAAAGAAAGTTACAGTCAATTGAAAACTCTCAGTGGAGCGTGAAGAGCAGAGGGTTCCCTGTGGTGGAGCTGCAGCTGGGCCTGCCCAGGCTAGACGTGCCCTTCTCGGCTGGAGGGAGACCGCACAGACGGCACGGTGGGCAGGCTGGAGATGGGATGAGTCTTGGATCTGACCCTGTGCTCAGAGACCAACTTAGAAGATGAAATATCCTTTCCTTAACCTTGTTGTGAGTGTGGCCAGCTCAAACGAATTTAGGTGATTAAGACAGAGAAGGCAGAATAAAAACAAACTGAAACTGCCCTCTTTTTCCTCAGCAGAGATATTCTGGAATGAGGTGCTCAGCGGTAAAGAATCCGCCTGCCAAAGCAGAAGATGTGGGTTCGATCCCTTGGTCAGGAAGATCCCCTGGAAAAGGAAATGGCAACCCAATCCAGTATTCTTGCCCGGGAAATCCCATGGACAGAGGAGTCTAGCTGGCTACAGGCCATGGTGTTGCAAAAGAGTCGAATACGGCTTAGCTTAACAACAACAATGCATGGGAATATATCAGAAACAAGGAACTGAGGTTACTGAGGGTTGGGTGAACGTCTATGGGGGAAGGTGATCCGCAGAACCCTTTGCCCAGTCTTTCTGACAGGAGCTCCTCACGGCACCCCTTCCTGCTCGGCCACACGGAAGGGAGCGCAGGGGCGCTGAGAGGTTCCACTGCCTTCCTGGCTTCCGGCCTCTCTCACGCGATCCTCTGCCACCCACACCCTCGTCTGCTTGTTCAGGGGCTGGTGCTCAGGACCATTCCCTGGAGTACCCGGGGGTCTGCCCTGCCTCGCCTTGAATCATAGCCTCTCCTCCTATTGATCAGCAAAGCCGACCATTCCAGGCCATTTGCAGTCTGGGTCCAAGACCGTCTCCTCTTTCTTTGGACTTACCCTGTGTTTAACCAATTCAGCCTCCAGCTGTTTCTCCATGATTCTGGCACGGTCCTGCTCCCTGCTTTGGTTCACGGTTTTCCAAACTCCCTGGTATCTCCTACTTCTGTCTACAAGAGTGTATTTGTCCTCCAAGGCCTTTATTCCAAAGGCCTCCTACTCCATAGGCCTCCCATTTCACCTCACCCGCAACATTCCATCTGCTTCCTTGCAGCCCCGTCATGGGTATCTGTGTCTCAGGCATGGCAGCTTCACACACCTCCCTTCCACGGAGCTCCATAGGAACAGACCATGGCTTATTCATCTTCATTCCACTCCCTTTTGCTGGCCACCCAAGGGACCTGGTGCAGACAGTGAGTTAGAGGGTGTTTAGCAGATGAATAAATGCTCTAAGAACAGGGACTAGTGGTATAATTCATACTGGAGTTACATGTGGCTTTCCCAGAAAGCCTGGCATCTCTGAGGTAGTGGGTGAAGGTGGAATAGGGCAAGATACTGTGAAAGAGAAGAAAACCTAAGCCAGAGAAGGCGCTCGGGCTGTGGCTCCCATGCAATGCTGGCCGACTGATTGTAGCGAATGACTAGGGTGACTGGTTGGAGCAAGGACTCGAGTAACTGGCAGGGTAAGCGATTGGGGTTATCTGCTGAGTCCTGCGCAGGGGGACCGAGAGCCTTTATCTGGCTCTTCCAGGGCAGGTTATGGAGTGCTGTCTGATGTAATCCCAGTGGAACATACATGAGTACTCACATCTCTGTCAAAGGTGCGAGAAAAAAAGCGGAAGGCAAATCTCAGCCTCAGGGATCAGATGAGCTATGCCTTTGGAGGCTTTGACACTTCTCCTGCGGTGCCCTGTGATGCCCTTAGAAGTACCTCCAGGTGGACCGAGCTGCTTTCACCTGGATGTGTATGGGGAGCTTGTCCTTGTACCTGTGCGGTCGTGAAGCACAGCCCTCACCCCATGCTGGCTCCTTTCTGTGTCTTTTGTCGGCCCTTGGCCATGCCCACTGGGGTCTCAGCTACACACATAGCCCAGACCTAGACAGACACTTCGGGTCCTCTCCTCACTCCAGCCCTCTCTCTCAAAGGTCAGAAACCTCCGCAGGCGCCATGCCACAGTCAGTCGTTTCAGAAAGCTCACTTTGACACAGTTCTGACAAGGGCTATGGTTGGCAGGGGGCCTCCTGTCCCGGGTATGGACTAATGCCCTACCAAGAAACCCATGTTCTGCAGAAAGGCCCAGCAGGTCCCTGGATGTGTTCAAAGGCTGCTCCCCTCCAGGGGCTGAGCAGAACAGCCCCACCCCAGAGGCTGTGCTGGACGCCAGGAGCTGCAGTGCCTGGAAGAGAAGCACTGTCGCTGGAATCATGATGACCGCCGGGGTTCCGGGATAGAAAATCTGGGGGTGGGAACCAGATGAAGGGGAGAAGCCACGACAGCCAGGTGTGGAGGAGAGCACAGTTCAGGGCAGGCCGGGCCCACTGCCCCCCTGGATGGGTTTAACATCATCTACTTCCCAGCAGAAGAAGGCCCAGAGGCCAGTGCGACCCCCCAGATTGCCTCCATAATGTGGGGGAAAAAAGGCAAGGTCAACCAGTCCATTCTAAAGGAGATCAGGCCTGGGATTTCTTTGGAAGGAATGAGCTAAAGCTGAAACTCCAGTACTTTGGCCACATCATGCAAAGAGTTGATTCATTGGAAAAGACTCTGATGCTGGGAGGGATTGGGGGCAGGAGGAGAAGGGGACGACCGAGGATGAGATGGCTGGATGGCATCACCGACTCGATGGACATGAGTTTGAGTCAACTTCGGAAGTTGGTGATGGACAGGGAGGCCTGGCGTGCTGTGATTCATCGGATCGCAGGGAGTCGAACACGACTGAGCGACTGAACTGAACTGAAACCCCTTTTCCACTAGCAAAGCCACATTTGTTTCCATGCCTTTGAGGGAGGATCAGGATAGGGGCAAGTGTGATATAGCCAGGGTGGAAGAGTCCTCGTGGCTCCCAAGGACACGAGGTGAAATCTATCCTTGCTTTCTAAAGATGTCACCTCACAGCCAAATCCTAGAACAGCCCGGACTCCTCCTAGGCCCACTGAAACCCACATGGGTGCCACCCTCCCATCCTGGCGAGTGCCACTTTTTGGTTGCCAGTCCCAGCTCTGCCCAGCTTACATCCTTGTCTCTTCTCTTACCACCTCTCATAAGAGCTTCTTCTGCCATATTTCTGCACCAATGCACCTTCCACATGGCTCCTGGAAAGGTCTCTCAAGGTGGAAATCTGTGCACACATCTCTCCCTGTGCACACGCTATGCCTACTTTCTGGAACACCCTTCCTGTGCTCTGCTTTGGGCGAGGGCAGGAGTAATGGGGAGGAAGTTAGGATATCTGGGAAGGACTTGGGGCTGGATCCTGTTGACTGGTGATTCTCAAACTTGCTCATGTGGCAAAGGTCCTGGAAGACATGGGCTCATTCTTCAGAGTACCACAGACTCCTGGTAGACTTCATTCTAATGTGACCACAGGAAGGCACATATTAAATTCAGGAATGGTCCTCTGATATACAGGACTGTCACATTCCTTATGCACCTGCAATTCTTGACACATGTGTAATGTGTTACTGTTAAAACACATTTCCAAGTTTTTCATATCATGTGTGCTTGCATTTGCACATATGCCAATATGCTTGGTTTAATAAACTGGAGCATGTGGTTGTATACATCTTATCACCTTGCTGAGCCCTGAGCTTCTTTACCTACAAGGTGAGCATAACAGCAGTTCCTCAAGGATTTCGTGGATGGACCCCCAGTGTGCACTGGAGCTGCTCAGGATGTGCCGGCAGCTGTTCCACTGTCACTTTCCCACGCGTACCCCTGGCCCCTCCCATGACCCATGGTCCCAGCCGGAACCGTGGTCTCTTTCAAAAGCACATATTTAATCATTTTTCCTGCCCAGTATCCACTCATCTTCCTCACCCCAGTATCTCTGTGGGGGAATTCTCCTCCCTCTGGGTGAAGGATTGAAGGAATTTAATGTTAACTACTATGCAGAGTACATCATGAGAAACACTGGGGTGGAAGAAGCACAAGCTGGAATCAAGATTGCCAGGAGAAATATCAATAACCTCAGATATGCAGATGACACCACCCTTATGGCAGAAAGTGAAGAGAGCTAAAAAGCCTCTTGTTGAAAGTGAGAGAGGAGAGTGAAAAAGTTGGCTTAAAGCTCAACATTCAGAAAACGAAGATCATGGCATCTGGCCCCATCACTTCATGGGAAATAGATGGGGAAACAGTAGAAACAGTGTCAGACTTTGTTTTTTTGGGCTCCAAAATCACTGCAGTTGGTGACTGCAGCCATGAAATTAAAAGGCGCTTACTCCTTGGAAGAAAAGTTATGACCAACCTAGATAGTATATGGAAAAGCAGAGACATTACTTTGCCGACTAAGGTCCGTCTAGTCAAGGCTATGGTTTTTCCTGTGGCCATTTATGGATGTGAGAGTTGGACTGTGAAGAAAGCTGAGCACAGAAGAATTGATGCTTTTGAACTGTGATGTTGGAGAAGACTCTTGAGAGTCCCTTGGACTGCAAGGAGATCCAACCAGTCCATTCTGAAGGAGATCAACCCTGGGATTTCTTTGGAAGGAATGATGCTAAAGCTGAAGCTCCAGTACTTTGGCCACCTATGCGAAGAGTTGACTCATTGGAAAAGACCCTGATGCTGGGAGGGATTGGGGGCAGGAGGAGAAGGGGACGACCAAGGATGAGATGGCTGGATGGCATCATGGACTCCATGGACGTGAGTCTGAGTGAACTCTGGGAGTTGGTGATGGACAGGGAGGCCTGGCGTGCTGCGGTTCATGGGGTCGCAAAGAGTCGGACACGACTGAGCGACTGAACTGAACTGACCTCCCATAGGCTTCCCTTGTGGCTCAAGGGTAAAGAATCCGCCCGCCAAACAGATGTGGGTTCAATCCCTGGGTCAGGAAGACCTCCTGGAGAAGGAAACGGCACCCCACTCCAGTACTCTTGCCTGGAGAATCCCATGGACGGAGGAGCCCGGCAGACTCTCCAGTCCGTGGGGCTGCAAAGGACAGGACATAACTTGGTGACTAAACAGCAACAAACGGCCTCCCCTCGCGGCCCCAGGGCCGCTTGCTGGGCGCTGCCGGATGGGTCTGTGGAGGGAGCCAGGCTTATTCCCTGACTTTTCATTATAAAATTCTGAGTTTTTTTTTTTTTTCTCCATGTGAAAGAAAGTTGTGGGAACGGCTGGGCCCCAGGATCTCCGAGGCCTCGGTGTCACAGCTGTCACTCTGACCCGTGAGGGAGGTCCCAGAGGTACGTGATCCAGAACCCCCGCGTTCTCACAGCTCACTGGGAGGCAGACAGGTCAAGGGTCTGGAAAGTTTTGCAGAGGAGGGCTTGGTTTGGTTCCTGAGAGACTGGGTTCTCTGATACCACACACAGGGGAAGTTCACTTCTGCCACCCAAAGGGCAACATGACTGCTCTTGCCAGCATGGAAGAGCCGTGGGAAGCCAGGCAGAAATCCTTAGCAGAAGTCCAGGCTGCGCTGAGGCTGGGGAGCTGCAGCCGTAGAAGCGGGAAAGAAGCGGAGGTGACTCCGGAGCATCAGTGTCCGCTCCCCTTGCTCCCGCAGGCCAGGCACATCTGGTTCAACTGGGTCTGTCTGAGATCCCCTGTTTTTTGTCTAGAAAGTGAACACACTACTTGCCTCCCGCCACCATGGAGGTTAAATGAAATAATGTATCAGAAGTGCCTGGAACATTGAGGGCCTTCTCCCTGTGGCAGATAGCATCAGAGCAGGCAGAGGAGGGCTCCAGCACGCGCCAAGTTCAAGGTATCTGCTATGGGCAGGGGACAGAAGGAGCCATGTTATTGTATCTTCTGTGATTAGGGACCAGAAATCACAGCCAGGAGGAAAAGCATTTGCGAAAAGATTGGTAATGAGGGTGGGGAAGCCCAGGAGTAGCATAACAGGATTTGAACCACAACGTGGGGACCGACCACAGACACAGGACTAAAGAGTGAGCCCGAGCCCAGCCCTGTGCGTCTGTTCCCTGGAGCTGATGGCTGTGAGCAGGTGGGCATGCGGGAGTACGTTATGAGAGTGTGGAGATTGCCAGTCACAACTCACTCATGCTGGGAAATTCTCCTAATTAGGCATTTCTGTTGAACTTAAACTGCCCAGCAAATCTCATTTGAAGTTTATCCAAGATGTGATTATGTTCTTTCCATATAATCTCTTTCTTTGAGAGTCCTGGTAAAAGAAGGCTAATTGGATGCTGTTTGTTTGTAGTAAGAATACACAAACCCAGGTGGAACCAAGTGGCCTTGTGCTTCCTGCTGTGGGGCCAAGGCCAGGACCATGGCCCTGATTGGGTCTGTTCATCCATGACCCACCCCTGGGAGGGAGGGCGCTGGTGATGGGCAGTCCTGAGCAGGACCAGAAAAGTGAGCAGGACAGAGGGCTCCTCTCAATCACACTCTGCCCTCCTCTTGGGAGTCAGCAGCCTGTCCTCCTCTTGGGAGTTAGCAGCCTGCCCTCAATCAGCTTTTGGCCTCGCTCTCAATTTCCATTTCCCTTTCTGACAACACAGGCCAAACTCCCAGAAGAAGAAAGATGAGTTTCTAATGTAAAACAGAATCTGTTTGAACCAAGCTCAGGATAGTTTCCTGACATTCATGAGGAAGGGGAAGAGTTTCCGGTCAGGAGACCAGAGGTGCTGCTAGGCGTGGAGGCATGGAGGTAGTGATGATGAGTGTATTTAGATTGGACAGAAAAGCTTGGGAGTGAGCTCTGGGCATTAGGGTGGGCCTGCTGGGGGAGAGCTGGGAGAATGGAGCCTTTCATCACTGTCCTGACCCCCCTCGTGCAATCCCCTTTCATTCTGCCAGAGGCCCTCTTTTGTTTTTATTTTATTTTTTTTGCCAGAGGCCCTCTTGACCTGCTAAAACTGAGTTGGGGGCTGGTGGTCTCCAGCGTCCTAAGGGACATACCATATTCAGTCCTCAGGGGAGGCTGTGGGGGCGAGAGGAGGAGGAAACTGGCCTCCACCTGTTGCAGGGCCAGTCCTGACCCAGGAGGTCAAGAGAGAAAGAAGCTGGGAGGGGAGCAGAGTAAAAGAAAGGCAGACGGAAGCCTGCCAGCGCGACCCAGGGCCCTCCCCAGCTTCCCTCGGCCTCACCCTGGAAAGGCAAAGCACACGGCTCCCGCTCCCGGTGAGGCGGCCTCTGGCTGGGAGGGAGGTGGGAAACAGGACCCAGAGGGGGTGTGGACTCAAGAGCTCAGTTTCTCCAGCAAGGAGAACCAGTAGCTAAGTCGCTTCAGTCGTGTCCAACTCTGTGCGACCCCAGAGACGGCAGCCCACCAGGCTCCCCTGTCCCTGGGATTCTCTAGGCAAGAACATTGGAGTGGGGTGCCATTTCCTCCTCCAAGTGTAGCCGAAGTGATGGCCTAGACCTCAAGAGCTGAGCTCCCCTGGAAGGGGAGGGAGCAGAGGGAAGACACTGCGAAGTCCCCCAAGTGTCCTCTCCTCCTCTGCACTGCTGGCGCTCTTCACACACACAGGCCCACAGAGCCTTGCCCATTTTCCCCTCTTGTCTTTGGAAGTTGTGAGGTGGCTACTGGAGGGAGATGGATGAAGTCGAGTGTAAAACCCACAGTCCGCGTGCCTCCTCTGGATGTCAGTAAAACCCTCACTGAGCTGGGGGTGAAGCTCAAAAGTTCCTCAGACTGCAAGAGGCATCGGAAATCCAGGCTCAGAGCCACCATAAAGCTACGAAAGGGAGCGACAAGCCTACCCACCCTGCGAAGGCTGCATGCTGGCCCAGACGTGCCTTTCTCCTGGTAAATCTGCAGAAAATCCAACCCTCTGACTGCAGTTCACAGGGGAAGAAAGACCTCAAACTACGTGGCGAAAAAGTCAGGGAGATTTATCCATACTGGGTTGTGCTTAGTCACTCAATCGTGTCTGACTCTTTGTGATCCCAAGGACTGTGTCCACCAGGCTCCTCTGTCCATGGAATTTTTCAGGCAAGAATACTGAAGTGGGTTGCCATGCCCTCCCCCAGGGGATCTTCCCAACTCAGGGATCGAACCCAAGCCTCCCTTACTGCATGCTGATTCTTTACCATCTGTATGGGAACACATAGAGTATCTAGAGAAAGCCCCACATAAAACATGGAAAGGATTGAACAGGAATTGTCCAGGAACCAATACAAACATACTTTAGCAAGAAAATAAGATGGAAAGAAAGAAATAACAAAGAAAGGAAAGAAGGGAATGAGGGGATAGAGCTAGGAAACATAGATGAGAAAGATATTCTGAAAGAAAATGTAATTCAAGAAAGAAACTCCTTTAGGTACATCTGTTTGTTCATTGAGCCTTCTCTATACTCTACCAGGCCCTCTTCTACGCACTCAAACCTGCATCACTTCCCTTAATTCTTATAACACTTATAAGAATTAAAGTGTTATGGAGGTAGATCTCATTATAAACCACATTTTATAAGCCTCAAGTAAACTTAGGTTTTTAAAGAGAAATGAGAAAAGAGACACAGAGAGGATAATTAACTTGCCCAAGTGGCAAGTCTAGTATTCAAAATCATGAAAATCTAGATAAATTACATGATTACCAAAAATCTTGATAAATGCATAAAGGTACAAGAGAAATAATTGTAATTCTACTGCCAAAAGTTAACAGCTTCTTCCTGTCGGTTATCTATTTAAATTTATTTTTATAGCAGCTCTAGTGTATTTTATTACAAAAATTTTTGAAAAAGAAAATTTAAAACTACTTAAAATCTGTGAATTGAAACTAACTGTTCCACAATATCTGCTTTCTTCTACCTCTATGGGTCTACCAGGAAAAGGCAGATTCTTTACCACTGAGACACCTGTGATGCCCATATTTGCTATTGTTTAAAAACACTGCTCTGGAGCAGCGGCTGCCTGGCGCTGGAGTGACTGTGAGCAGATACCCCACGTCTAAGGGCAGAGAAGCCCCAGCAAGATGGTAGACACAGGAATGGTGGCTGCGTGGCGCTGGAGTGACTTTGAGGAGATATCCAGCTTTCAAGGGCAAAGGAGAAGCCCCAGCAAGATGGTAGGAGGGGCAAGATGGCATTTAGAATCAAACCCCATCCCCTCCAGAGATGCTCAGAGGGCTCAAACACACCTTGTGTGCACCAGGACCCAGAGACCCCACAGAGACAGACAGAACTGTATTTGGGTGTCTCCTGGGGGTACAGGTCAGCAGTGGACTGCTGCAGGGGCAGGGGCTCTGGGTGCAGCAAGCCTGGGTGTGGCATAAGCCCTCTTGGAGGAGGTCACCATTAACCCACCTTAGAGCCACCAGAACTTACACAGAACTGGGGAAACAGACGCTAGGAGGGCACCAACAGAAACTTGTACGCACCAGGACCCAGGAGAAAGGAGCAGTGACCCCTCGAGAGACTGACCCAGACTTGCCCGTGAGTGTCCAGGAGTCTCTCAGAGGCGTGGGTTGGCGGCGGCCTGCTGCAGGGCTGGGAGCACTGAGTACATCCGTGCCTGCACGGGACCCTTTGAAGGAGGTCGCCATCATCTTCGCTACCTCCACCATAGTTTGTCCTCAGGTCAAATAACAGGGAGGGGACACAGCCTCAGCTCATCAGCAGAATTTGATTAAAGATTTACTGAGCATAGCCACACCCATCAAAACAAGACCCAGTTTCCCCCTCAGTCAGTCTCTCCCATCAAGAAGCTTCCATAATCCCATTATCTTCCCCCACAGAGGGCAGACAGACTGAAAACCACAATCACAAAAAACTAACCAATCTGATCACATGGACCAGTCTTGTCTAACTCAACAAAACTATGAGCCATGCCATGTAGCCACCCAAGATGGACACGTCATGGTGGAGAGTTCTGACAAAACATGGTTCACTGGAGAAAGGAATGGCAAACCACTTCAGTGTTCTTGCCTTGAGAACCCCATGAACAGTATGAAAAGGCAGAAAGATAGGACACTGAAAGATGAACTCCCCAGGTCAATAGGTGCCCGATATGCTACTGGAGATCAGTGGAGAACTAACTTCAGAAAGAATAAAAAGATGGAGCTAAAGCAAAAACAACACCAAGTTGTAGATGTGACTGGTGATGGAAGTAAAGTCCGATGCTGTAAAGAGCAATATTGCATAGGAATCTGGAATGTTAGCTCCATGAATCAGAGCAAATTGGAAGTGATCAAACAGGAGACGGCAAGAGTGAACACTGACATTTTAGGAATCAGTGAACTAAAATGGACTGGAATGCGTGAATTTAACTTAGATGACCATTATATCTACTACTGTGGGCAAGAATCCCTTAGAAGGAATGGAGTAGCCATCATGGTCAACAAAAGAGTCCAATATGCAGTACTTGGATGCCATCTCAAAAGCAACAGAATGATCTCTCTTCATTTCCAAGGCAACCATTCAATATCACAGTAATCCAAGTCTATGCTGCTATCAATAATGCTGAAGAAGCTGAAGTTGGATGGTTCTATGAAGCCCTACAAGACCTTCTAGAATTAACACCCAAAAAAGATGTCCTTTTCATTATAGGGGACTGGAATGCAAAAGCAGGAAGTCAAGACATACCTGGAGTAACAGGCAAATTTGGCCTTGGAGCACAGAATGAAGCAGGGCAAAGGCTAATAGAGTTTTGCCAAGAGAATGCATTGGTCATAGCAAACACCTTCTTCCAACAACACAGGAGAAGACTCTGCACATGGACATCACAAGATGGTCAACACCGAAATCAGGTTGATTAATTCTTTGCAGCCAAAGATGGAGAAGCTCTATGCAGTCAGCAAAACCAAGATTGGGAGCTGACTGTGGTTCAGATCATGAACTCCTTATTGCCAAATTCGGACTTAAATTGAATAAAGTAGGGAAGACCACTTGACCATTCAGGTATGACCTAAATCAAATCCCTTATGACTATACAGTGGAAGTGACAAATAGATTCCAGGGATTAGATCTGACAGAGTTCCTGAATAACTATAGACGGAGGTTCATGACATTGTACAGGAGACAGTGATCAAGACGATCCCCAAGAAAAAGAAATACAAAATGGCAAAATGTTTCCTGAGAAGGCCTTAAAAAAAGTTGAGGAAAGAAGAGAAGCAAAAAGCAAAGGAGAAAAGGAAAGATATACTGATTTGAATGCAGAATTCCAAAGATTAGCAAGGAAAGATAAGAAAGCCTTCCTCAGTGATCAGTGGAAATAAATAGAGGAAAACAATGGAATGAGGAAGACTAGCAATCTCTTCAAGGAAATTAGAGATACCAAGGGAACATTTCATGCAAAGATGGGCACAATAAAAGACAGAAATGGTATGGACCTAACAGAAGCAGAAGATATTAAGAAGAGGTGGCAAGAATACACAGAAGAACTGTACAAAAAAGATCTTCATGACCCAGATAATAACAATGGTGTGATCACTCATCTAGAGCCAGATATCCTGGAATGTGAAGTCAAGTGGGCCGTAGGAAGCAACACTATGATCGAAGCTAGTAGAGATGATAGAATTCCCGTTGAGCTATTTCAAATCCTAAAAGATGATGCTGTGAAAGTGCTGAACTCAATATGCCAGCAAATTTGGAAGACTCAGCAGTGGCCACAGGACTGGAAAAGGTCAGTTTTCATTCCAGTCCCAGAGAAAGGCAATGCCAAAGAATGTTCAAACTACCACATAATGGCACTCATCTCACATGTTAGCAAAGTGAAGTGAAGTCACTCAGTCATGTCCAACTCTTTGCGACCCCATGGACTGTAGCCTACCAGGCTCCCCCTCCATGGGATTCTCTAGGCAAGAGTACTGGAGTGGGTTGCCGTTTCCTTCTCTACGGGATCTTCCCAACCCAGGGATCGAACCTGGGTCTCCTGCATTCCAGGCAGATGCTTTAACCTCTGAGCCACCAGGGAAGCCCAAGGAGTAAGCATGTTAGCAAAGTAATGCTCAAAATTCTCCAATCCAGGCTTCAAACAGTACATGAATCGTGAACTTCCAGATGCTCAAGCTGGACTTAGAAAAGGCAGAGAAACTAGAGATCAAATTGCCAACATTTGCTGGATCATCGAAAAAGCAAGAGAGTTCCAGAAAAACATCTACCTCTGCTTTATTGACCGTGCCAAAACCTTTGACTGTGTGAATCACAACAAACTGTGGAAAATTCTTCAAGAGATGGGAGTACCAGACAACCTAACCTGCTTCCTGAGAAATCTGTATGCAGGTCAGGAAGCAACAGTTGGAACTGGACATGGAACAGCAGACTGGTTCCAAATCGGGAAAGGAGTACATTAAGGCTGTATATTGTCACCATGCTTATGTAACTTCTATGCAGAGTACATCATGAGAAATGCTGGACTGGATGAAGCACAAGCTGGAATCAAGATTGCCTGGAGAAATATCAATAACCTCAGATATGCAGATGACACCACCCTTATGGCAGAAAGTGAAGAAGAACTAAAGAGCCTCTTGTTGAAAGTGAAAGAGGAGCGTGCTCAACATTCAGAAACCAAAGATTATGCAGTCCCATCACTTCATGGGAAATAGATGGGGAAACAGTGGAAATAGCGTCAGACTTTATTTTGGGGGGCTCCAAAATCACTGCAGATGGTGACTGCAGCCATGAAATAAAAAGATGCTTACTCCTTGGAAGGAAAGCTATGGCCAACCTGCTGCTGCTGCTAAATCACTTCAGTTGTGTTCGACTGTGCGACCCCATAGACGGCAGCCCACCAGGCTCCCCTGTCCCTGGGATTCTCCAGGCAAGAACACTGGAGTGGGTTGCCATTTCCTTCTTCAATGATGAAAGTGAAAAGTGAAAGTGAAGTCCCCCAGTCGTGTCCGACTCTGTGCGACCCCATGGACTATAGACTACCAGGCTCCTCTGTCCATGGGATTTTCCAGGCAAGAGTACTGGAGTGGGGTGCCATTGCCTTTTCCAGACAGACGATGAGATGGTTGGATGGCCTCACCGACTCAATGGACGTGAGTTTGGGTAAACTGGGAACTGGTGATGGACAGGGAGGCCTGGCGTGCTGTGGTCCATGGGGTCACAAAGAGTCAGACACAACTGCGCAACTGAACTGAACTGAACTGTGGTACTTGGTGTATTATAGCTTGATTTTTTGTTTGTTTCTTGGATTGAATTGTTTCTTCATTACCCATTATATTTCATTTCTTAAGAAAGGTCTGTTTAGATGGTCGTTATTTTGTCTGTTACATGATAGATGCTTTTATGTGCAGACTGAATTTTTTCTTCACTTCAATAAACTAAAACCATTTGTATCTTCAAACACATGTTTTGCTCTTATGATATGATTCTCTGAAATATCAACTTCCCCCTGTTGTACTGTCTTTATGCAGTATCTTCTCTTAACAAATTTTACCTGCTTTCAAGCAGGTCTGTCTTATATGTCAGCTGTTTGACTTTTAGTTGGATACACTATAAAATTCTTACTACTATTCTCAGAGACATTCCAAGAATATATTAAGATACTTCATCCCAAAACCATGAAAAATATTTTCTATGGAAAATGTCTCTGTCCCTTAGCAGAGAGCATGAAAGTATACACAGAAGTTAAAATAATAATATTATTATCCCGATGTCAAAATTATTATGTAATATACAGTTTGGTGACTATATTTAATACCATATTGCACATTTGAAAGTTGTTGAGAGAGTTAGAACTTTAGAGTTCTCATCTTAAGAAAAAACATTTTGTGAGACTATGTATGGTAACTAACGTTAACTAGACTTTTTGTAATGGTTATTTCACAATATATAAAAATATCAAATCATTATATTGTACAGCTGAAACTAACATATGTTGTATGTCAATTATACCTCAATTAAACAAATTTTAGAAGACTAACAAAAATTCAGCCATATCCATAAATTAACATATTATGTATTATTATTCCCAATTTTCAAAATTCCACATAAAGCTTAAAAGAAAATGCGAAGAGAATCTCCGAGGACTTGGAACCATGTAGTAATAAGGACGCAGATGTGTTAGAGAAAGAGTAAATGAACTGGAGAATGAAACGTAGAAGAGCTGCCGTCCATCGGTTCCAGGAAATAAGAACAGAGGAAATAAAGAGAAGTAAGCGAAGAAGTCATCGTGTTTCCACAGTCTAAACAAATATCTTCACATTAAAAGGAGTTGCTGAGTGCTACGCAGGAAAGATGGGGGAGGAGTGAAAGGAAGGTCGAATTCCTTCTAGAGAGAACAAAGGAGAAAGCTACAATGGAAGGAGAATCAAACAGGACTTCTGGCCACATCACGACAAACTGGAACTAAAGGCAGAGAGGACTTCAGTGTCCTAAAGGAAATGATTGTATGCTTATAACCCTGTCAATTAGATATAAGAGTGAAAGTCAGGTATTTTCAGTCTTAACAAGGACTCAGGAATTTTCTCTCCCATGTGTCCTGTCTAAATAGAAAAAAAAAAAAAAAAAAAGGCAACCAGATTCTTCAGACAAAAGGCCTGAAAGTCATGGGACAAACATGAGCAAGCTAAAACTTGGCATAATTTTCAGCAAAGAATGGCATTTTTAAGAGGGAATCTATTTGGCTTTAAACCTTAGAATATTCTCAGTAGAACAGCAAAGATTCGGTGACCTAGGAAAACATTCTTGTCCTTATGTAGATGTTTCTCTAATAAAAATATCTGGCTGAACCACAGGAAATTGCCACATTTCTGGGAGGCAAAAGGAGATTGAATATAAGGAATTTCATATGGTTCATATGATTCAGCTGAATACATAATTGTACTGTCAAAAGTTCTATTTGTTGGGCTTTGACTTTCAGAATCAACATATAAATAAAAGCTGAGACACAATGGCGTTTCATAGCAAGATATAAATGATAACAAACTTTGAAAATGTAAAAGCCATGCTCTGTTTAGGAGGTGGAAGTTGGAGGAAGGTAGAAAGAAGTTCAGGGGCACAAAATCCCAAGGATACTGGAATCCCAAGATAGTGATTATACTTAGTGAATCAGGAAATAGAATGGATATTATAACGTAAAACAAGTAGGTCCGTACACTGATGCTGAGAACTAAGATTTTCACTGTATATCAAAGGAAATATGGGTTAAAAACTAAAATAAAAATTCTATTTCATTAAATTTGACTTGGAAAATCACAACAAATTCATAATTTTATGTGTAGCCACCTGTCAGTCCATCCATACAGCTACCCCAGATCTGCCTGAAGAAATGGCAAAATGCAGTCACAAGGGACCCCTATGGTGACACACAGACCACAGAGGAAGTGCTATTATGTGACACCTGGGCTAGACTGGGACAAAACCCGGCGCTTCTTCCAGGTTCTTCTGGTGTTAGCCACTCTTGGACCCTGCCCATCTCGCTGTGAGAAGGCCGAAGGAGCCTGTGGGAAAGCCTCCCTGAAGAGACCCCAGCCCACAGCCCCCGCCAACTCCTGGCTGACAGCCGGAGCCGGCTTTCCAGCCTTGCGGATGAGCCGTCTTGACAGTTGACCTTCTAACCCCTAGGCTCACGCCAGGGACAGAAAGGAGCCACCCTGTCCAGCGGAACTGATTCACGAGCGAAATAGAGGACTGTTGGCATTTTAAGCCACTGTAGTTTGAGAGCAACTTGTCATGCAGCTGGAGAGAACTCATGTGAAGCTCATCTAAGGAAAAGATATGAACTGATGCAGGGTTCAGTAACGGATGCACGTTAATAGGAGGAGGTGCCAGCCCCAGCCTGACTCTCAGCCCAGCCTTCTCCTCTGAGCAAACCGCTCGCCATTCCGGCAAGTCTGGAGCGTCAGAAGACAAGACCGAGAGCCGCCTGCCCTCTGTCGGACTTCCAAGGTAAAAAAATTGCACCTCTGTCACCGTATTAAACATTTTTTGGAACGGCGTAAAAAGCGTTCTTGTTGTAATACTTGTTTTTGAATTATGGGATTCACTAGAGCTCCAGATAACTCCTTTGCAAATGTCAAGGGTTTCCCCTATCATCCAGGTTTATAAAACTTTCTACACAGCTTGTGGGAAGCACTAGGCTGTTAAGAGCATTTAATGAGGGTTTTTAACAATCTGAACACTATTCTGCTGCCTTTTGTAAATCATGTCCATCCCTGTGTCAACTAAGTTGGTGCCTCTCAATCCCCTGGAGGGGTTGATTCAGCAGCTCTAGGTGGTCCTACCAGTCTATACACCCAACAAGGTATGCCCTTGAGAAGAAAGTGTTGGGAAGGGATGGTGCTGGTTCAGATCACAATCCATTATGTCCCTGGGGTAAATTCAGACAATGTATATCGAAGCCTTAGGCTAGTTTGGCAACCTTCTAGTTTTACTGAGGCTCCTACTTATTTCCTATAGGATGAGCATGAGTTTTCCAGAGAAAGGGAGGATCCTGTGCCTGGTAGCACTTCGAAGTCCTTTCTGCGCTATAGTTAGCCAAATGGAGGTTGAATCTATCTGTCTACCTGAGTTGAGGCAGCCTGTCTCTAGCCCTGAACTCATATCCCCTCAGTGTGTCTGGCCTTGCAGCCTCAACTAACCCAGGAAACCTCTTGGGAGATAAAGCTCACAGCACCCCCACCCCCCACCCGCCCCATCATCCTCACACTTGTTATACTTGGAATACAGGCAAGAGGGCTGCCCATGGAGCTAGGCATGTCCAAGTCAGCAGCTCAGCTCTGAGCCCCTCAGCTAAGTGATCACCGTGAAGGTCCTCTCTCTTGTAAACTTGACTTCTTCATTTGAACAATGAGCCATGCTACCCTCTCAAAAGCCCAGGTGATAATGGAACTACAGCAGAGTTACTTAACTGAGTGCCACACATGGACACAAGCCTAAAGAGGGAGCTGGGTGACACCGCTTGGGAACCTGGTGATACATCTCATTTAAACACACTTTCAGATGAGAAGCCAAGGTCTCCACTGAGCTGTGACCGTCAGAGATGACTTGTGAGGTGAGAAGTGCTGGCTGAATGCATTGACTTCTCTGCCTTGCACAAAACACCGCTCTGTTTCACACTTGAACACACAGCAGTCGGAAACCAGAGCCCCCCGTGTGTGTTTTATGGACTCCCCTTGCTCTTGAACTCAGCATTATAAAGATAATTTTCTTGGCCCCCAACGTCTGCTTCCCCCATAGTCACAATTCCCCAGTTCCTCAGTAAGCCATCTGCAAAGCCTGCTATCATATGTCATATTCCCTGATGCTGCCTGTGGCCAGGATTTTGGGCTCCCCTGAGACTGTCCCAGGCCAAGCCTGTCAGCCCTCACCTCTGTGACGACCCCTCCCCAACACCCCTGCCTCTAATGGGCTCTTTGTCCTGACCAGGGTTCCCTTGAAGAAGGAGAGATTTGCTCTCTCCCTGGGCCCTGATTTCCACCCCTTCCTCAGTCCCCACCCTCCGAGTTGGGTTGAGTCATGAATTTTGTTTTTTATGAAGTACAGTTCGTCTCAGCAGGCTTTCCAATCACGCTTCTGTCATTTAAAAGTACTTTTATTCAGATTATGTGGACTGGTTTATGTAGCTTTGTGGTCAAAACTATTTTTTCTTAATTTTTTATTGTATATGAGTTTATTTTTCCCTACCATATAAATATTAAGATTTGCACACAGTAAAATTAACTCTTTTGGGTGGATAATTCTTACAGTTCTATGTACATAAGTGTACGTAGATAGATTCTTAAAACCATCATCACACGGGGGATATAGAACAATCCCAACATCCTGAAGCATCCCTGACCCCTACCCCAGCCTCGGCAACTATTGATTTATGGTTTTGTCCCTGGCATTTTACCTTTTGCAGATTGTCACATAAATGGAAGGTTACTGGCTTCTTTCAATTTTTAAATATATACTTAATTATAAGACAAATGCCACAAGGATGCTAAAAGCTAGGCAGAGATTTTTTTTCCTGCTGCAAAACAAAGTGATTGAGCTGCTATTTAGACCAGGTAGGAAAGCCTGGGCGTGGGGGTCCCGTGGTGGGACTGAGGCCTGTTGTGGGTGCCAAGCAGGCGCCCAGAAGGGGACAATGGTGCTCAGTGACTGATGGCCCACTCTGTGCTGGCACAGCCTGGGGCCACACTACCTTTAATCTCCACACGAACTCTGCATGTCCTGTCTTCTTCAATCTGCTGATGAGGAAAAACAGTCAAAGAGACTAATACATTGTGTAAGGTTGTATGTTAGAAGCGGGTGGGGCTGAAAATCAAACCCAGTCCTCCTGATTCTTCTCACTGCATTCCCAGGGCCAGCGCTGGCTCAGCAAATGCCTCCTATTCACACTCTGGAGACAGATGGTTCCTGAGAACCTGTCTTAAAATCGACGTTACAAAGAAAACGCTCTTGGACACCAGTGAATTTAGCTCCAGGACTTACAGACCTCTGCCAGTGGAGAAGCCCTGACTTCCTCCCAGGGCCTCGGTGCCCTCATTGTGTAAGCGGCCAGTGCTGCCTCCTGCAAAGAGTCCTTGGAGGCTCCAAAGAGATGCTGCCCATGCTGCTCAGGGCGTCTTCCTGCCTCTGCTCTGCAGGCCCAGTTGAGATGGAATCAGGGATGGCTGGCCATGTAGCCCTCCCCACGCCAGGGCCCAGTGGAGCCCGCCATCTTCCAGGCCCTTTCTGGCCTTGGGCTCTTTAGGGCGGGCACTGTCAACCAAATGCCTTGTAGTCATTCTATGGAGCAGTTCTCCTTTCCTTTCCAAGGGCAGACCATAAAATGGCTCCTTTTCTTTTCTTCCTAGAGATTCTAGGGGATTCTTATCTACATGGAAAATATAGCAAGCAGTACAAACTTAATCTGCTTAGTATGAAATTGAGGTGCTTGAGCTCAGCTGGCTCTGGGCCTGTGGTCCTTTTTAGACTGTTTTGGAAAAAAAAAAAAGTGTTAGGGTCAGCAAATCCTTTCCCTCCAGACCGCCTCTTAATTTTTAAACCCCTTTGTATTCAAGGGAAATGCAAGCCTTATGTTTCCAACCCATTTACCCTTCAGTCACTAAAGCTGTTGTGAAAGAGTTATTGAAGGTTTGGACAGTTCTTTTCTCAGGACAGGAAGTTGCGTTGGTTTCCTGTGAGCAAGCTCTGATTTCCAAAGATCTGAGAAAGGGCCAGAACCCCCAGTCCAGCAGGATTTCAACAGACAGAAGGAGTGCCTTCTTTAGCCCATACTTACATTTTGGTTCTTTTAGATTCTATGGCCCTTTGAAGAAACAACTCAGCAAGGATCATTAATTTATTTTTCCAAAGAGCCATTTCAAGGCCAAATTGCCAACACAATTCAACAGAGGTACATAAACGTTTTTGCAGTGAAATCTGAAATTGGGCAAATTCCCCCTGCCTCATGTTTCTTTATGGGTTTAGAATTGGATTAGAAATCAAGGCAGGCTCTGACTTTTTCTATAGCCTCCAGTGATCTGCAGTTTTCTTAGTGTTGCTGAGATGGTTTTCAGATTAGCCTGAAACAATCAGATTAAGAGAGGAGCTTACCTAGGAAAGGGTCTGGGGTCTTAGGGGTAAACCCAAATATTAAATCAATGGAGGTCTTAGTGACAGTGGTTCAAAGTTATTGATTTGTGCCTCAGATTTTCTGAGTAATGGGCTTCAGGTTTGGTTCTGGTTTTATTCCACATGTGAGTTACCTCTTCCTTCTGGCCTTCCCATGAGGGAAAGAAATCAGCTGGCCTGTGAGCTCCAGAAGGCCCTGGAGGGGCCCTGTCTATTTTGTTCCTTCTGTATCCAACTTAGAATCTGGAATACAGTTCTAATTTGGTATATTTGTTAAAAGGGAGAATGAATGAATGCCCAATGCCCCTGCTCCTTTATTTCCTGTAGCAAAGGTCTCAGGTAACTAAGCCTCCTCACTCTCAGCTCCCCTTTCTGGTGTGGACCCAGAACTTCCCTGTCCGGCCTTCAGACTGCTATAAATCATGCCTCCCTTTGTAAGTCAGCTATGAAAAGTATAAAAGAGTATTGAGTTTGAAATTCTTAAAACCTGTCTACTGGCTACTTCCAGGTTCTCCCTGGTACTTACATGGAGACAGTTTCTTTATTAGCTGAACATGGAGGGACCACGTATGCCAGAAATGTCCTACATCTATAATTTCACCTGCCAGCTGAGATGGGGAGACAATGAGGGTTGGTGGGGGTGGGGTGGTGAATCTGGCTTTATAAGAAAACCAACAGGCCCAGGGCCATGGCACAGCGGGCACAGGCAGCAACGGGCAGACCATGAGGGCAGGCCTGGCTCCCAGATGCATGAGTCTTACGAGGTAGTGTGTGAGGGCTGTCCACGCGGTGGCCGGGCTGGGTGACATTTAGACTTTCAGGAAGGCTGGGAGGTGGTAGGCTTGTCCTAAGCCCCTAGCAAGATTCAGAGTTAGGTCTCCAGTCTTGGGGGACTACTCTCTTGAGCAAAAATTAGCTCTAACTCAAGAAAAGCTGGGATTCATTGAGAATCATCTTTTAGGAGCCAGTTAGAAATTCAGTTGCCAGAAGGAGAACACAAGGCCAGAGCTAGACCAGCAGCAGTTGTGACCCTCGACATAGACCTAAGTGAAGAGTCAGGACTACCTGAGAGCCCTACTTGACATCAGGACTAGGGTGTGAAGAGCAGAGAGGCGGAGGCAGACTGAAACAGGCCAGGCACACCCTTCCTGCATCCGGCTTCCCTTCTCACTTAGGTGATAATGACTTAAAATGCTGGACAGTTTGGAAATGAAATCAGAGCACAAGAGAAAGACCACAGCTCCTCCTCACATGCCAGGTCCTTCTTGGAGAAGGAGGATTTTCAAGCTGTGCATGGATTGCCTTTCGCTCTATCTGCAAACTCTGGATTCCCTGTCATGGCATGGCTGGGTCTGATCGCGGGCTTCTACTTTGATGAAAACAACCACTCAGCCTGTGGCTGTGGGTACTTCACTCTACTCTCTTTCATCTCCAGTTTAATGCTTATAAGATCCCTGAAAGGTGGGATCCCCTCCCTGACCCCGCCTCACTATTTACATGTGGGAATACAGATGGAAGTCAGTAAATGAGAAGACCCGTGACTGGTCTGAGGCCAAAGGCTTGGCCAAGCCCTTGCTCCTCTCTGTGGATTCCCAGGATGACCACCTGCTCCATGGGACGCCCACGTCATCTTTGCCACTTGAACTCCGCCAGAATCCAAACACTCGGTTCCTAATCACAGGCCCAGTTGCCCCAGGTCATCTGCCCACAGTCTGCAGAGGGATCCAGGCTTCTGAGGCTGCAGCCACTGCAGCGTGGCCCCTCCCCCCACTGGGTGTGTCCTGGTGGCTGCCGCCCTGTGGTCCAGCCCTGGCTCGCCCACTACCACGGCCCCAGCATTGCCTGGTGGTTGTCCTGCCCCTTTCTCGGGAGGCTTATGCAGCGGGGACAAATCCACAGGGAAGTGGCCCCCTGCCATCCAACATGAAGTGGTGAAGGCCAGAGGTGGGCTCTGCACGGGATTAAATGTGCTCAAGGGAACCTTCCAAGAAGTCCTCAGAGCATGCATTCTAAGCCTCAAACAATAAACCTGGAAATAAACAGAAAAGCCAGGACCTAAATGTAACTAACCACAAAGGATCTAAAAATAGTTTCCTAAATATCAACCAAGCAGGGAGGAAATTCAGAGAAAGTAAGAGCATTTGACAAGGTAATTAAAATGTAGATACTCTAACAAAGTGTGCAGACTCAGACCACACCATTCTCAGAGGGAAAGTCATTTCTTTAGATGGCAATTTGAAAAAAAAAAATGCTAAAGGAGTTTTAATGACCTAAAAAATTAACAAAGAGACAAAGATGTTGATTCACAGAACAAGAGGACGGGAACAAAGATCAATGGCACGGAAAAAACTGAACTAGAAAGAGAGGGAGCAAATTAATGTGGGTTAATTCCTAGAAAAATTGTTTAACAAAGCCACAAGGAACAATGTTTAACAGAAAATAGAAGCTGACATACTTAGAGATGAAAAAAGGCTGATGAAAATTCGGAGCAATATAAAGGTTTGAGGATCCTCTCGTGGGTTTTCCAAAGTTTCAGTGAGTTAACCCAGGTCACCTACAGGAACATTTCAGGGAAAGAAGCCGTCTGAGTGCCACCTGATGCCAGTCACAGAGCTCAAAGCAGTCCACCGGGCCTGCATGACTCTTACCCTATCTTACAGAGAAGGAAGCCACTGAGGGTCTTCTAACGTTCTTAGAAAGATTTTTCCAAGTTGGGGAAGGATCGTAGAGCTGTCACAGGGTTGAGAGAGCTGAGTGTATTTTCCCTAAAACTGAGAAGACTCAAGGGGGCGGGCCCTGGGGACTAGCTGAGATCACAAGTGGAAGCTAAAGGGAGGTACATTGTCATGGCTAGTTTTACATGTCAAATGGACTGGGCTCAGGGACGCTCAGAGAGCTATACAGCATTGTTTCTGGGTGCATCTGTGAGGAACAGATTAGCATTTGAACCAGTGAAATGAGTAAGGAAGACCCACCTTCCCCATGCAAGCACATCATCCAATTTGCTGAGGGCCTGAATAGAACCAAAAGGTGGAAGAAGGACGGATTTGCTTTCTCTGCTTGAGCTGAGACGTCCATCTTCTCCTGCCCTTCAATATTTGTGCTCCTGATTCTCAAACCCTCAGGTTTAGACACCACTTTACTGGGCCTTCAGCTGGTGGACGGCAGATCATTATCTTCTCAGCATCTATCACATGGGCTAGTTCAGTTCAGTTGCTCAGTCGTGTCCGACTCTTTGCGACCCCATGAATCACAGCACGCCAGGCCTCCCTGTCCATCACCATCTCCTGGAGTTCACTCAGACTCATGTCTATCGAGTCGGTGGTGCCATCCAGCCATCTCATCCTCTGTCGTTCCCTTCTCCTCCTGCCCCCAATCCCTCCCAGCATCAGAGTCTTTCCCAATGAGTCAACTCTTCGCATGAGGTGGCCAAAGTACTGGAGTTTCAGCTTTAGCATCAGTCCTTCCATCCCAGGGCTGATCTCCTTCAGAATGGACTGGTTGGATCTCCTTGCAGTCCAAGGAACTCTCAAGAGTCTTCTCCAACACCACAGTTCAAAAGCATCAATTCTTCAGCACTCAGCCTTCTTCGCAGTCCAACTCTCACATCCATACTTGACCACAGGAAAAACCATAGCCTTGACTAGATGGACCTTAGTCGGCAAAGTAATGTCTCTGCTTTTGAATATACTATCTAGGTTGGTTGTAACTTTTCTTCCAAGGAGTAAGCGTCTTTTAATTTCATGGCCGGGCCAATTCCTTATAATAATCTCTTTCTCTGTGTGCAGGTCAAGAAGCAACAGTTAGAACTGGACATGGAACAACAGACTGGTTCCAAATTGGGAAAGGAGTACATCAAGTCTGTATGTTGTCACCTTGCTTATTTAACTTATATGCAGAGTACATCAAGAGAAACGCTGGGTTGGATGAAGCACAAGCTGCAATCAAGATTGCTGGGAGAAATATCAATAATCTCAGATATGCAGATGACATCACCCTTATATCAGAAAGCGAAGAACTAAAGAGCTTCTTGATGAAAGTGTAAGAGAAGAGTGAAAAAGTTGGCTTAATCAACATTCAGAAGATGAAGATCATGGCATCCAGTCTCATCACTTCATGGCAAATAGATGGGGAAACAATGGAAACAATGAGAGGCCTTATTTCTGGGGGCTCCAAAATCACTGCAGATGGTGACTGCAGCCATGAAATTAAAAGACGCTTGCTCTTTGGAAGAAAAGCTATGACCAACCTAGACAGCATATTAAAAAGCAGAGACATTACTTTGCCGACTAAGGTCCATCTAGTCAAGGCTATGGTTTTTCCTGTGGTCATGTATGGATGTGAGAGTTGGACCATAGAGAAAGCTGAGCGCTGAAGAATTGATGCTTTTGAACTGTGGTGTTGGAGAAGACTCTTGAGAGTCCCTTGGACTACAAGGAGATCCAACCAGTCAATCCTAAAAAATCAGTCCTGAATATTCATTGGAAGGACTGATGCTGAAGCTCAAACTCCAATACTTTGGCCACCTGATATGAAGAACTGACTCACTGGAAAAGACCTTGATGCTGGGAAAGATTGAAGGCTGGAGGAGAAGGGGATGACAGAGGATAAAATGGTTGGATGGCATCACCGACTTGATGGATATGTTTTTGAGGAAGCTCCTGGAGTTGGTGATGGACAGGGAAGCCTGGCATGCTGCGGTCCATAGGGTTGCAGAGTCGGACATGACTGAGTGACTGAACTGAACTGATGTATCTATGTATCTATCCTATTTGTTCTGTTTCTCTGGAGAATCATTCAATGCAGTATAAGTGTGCTAACTTAAGTGTTTGCACATTTAACCATCAATGTCTGTTTTCTTGAGTATTTTCCCCTTTCTCTCAGCTTCCACGTTTGGGAGCAATGAAGAAATGGCTTGACTTTTTGTTTCTCAAAACCTTAGTCTGTTATAGAAACAGTATCTTGTGCCTATGAGAAGAAAACTGTTACTGCTAAGGAAAAAAAAGGGCTTCTTCTAGAGGCTAGAAAAGATCTTGGTTGGTGACATGGGCATGGAGGGAGTGGGCACATGGAGAGACCAGGATGCATGGTGGAATGGACACGCCTACTTCCTGGGCAGAGACTGCTGGAGTTTCAAGGAGGCACTGAAGCCCTAAAGAGTAACTGAGTGCTTGGAGGCCTGACAGAGAATGTCACAAGTTTCCTGTGCCCAGGACGCTCCTCAGAGGCACAGGCAGACTCCAAGCGATGGAAGGCACAGTGATGGCGCAGATGAGCTGAGGACAGCTTGAGGTCTGCAGGAGCCATGGCACCAAGCAGGAGGGGGCCTCAGTGGAGACCGTGGAGACCCAAGGCCAGCAACCGATGAGACTATGCTCATCTCGGCAGACATCCAAGTAGACAGAGAGCTCAAGGGTTGGGCACTGCTCAGCTTTTAGTCTCCTCTTAAACAACCATGACCTTGGTGAGGGAAAGAAAGGACAACTGATGAAATTTAATTTTTTTCATAAACTTAATAGCATGAGACTTTCAAATAGAATAAGTAGAATTGGATTTATAGACTGAGAGTCTGCCTTCTATGTTAAGAAACAATTTTTTTTGCCCACTAGTTCCCTGGTGGCTCAGATGATAAAGAATCCTGCAATACTGGAGACCTGGGTTCGATCCCTGGGTTCGGAGGATCTCTTGGAAAGGGAAATGGCTACCCACTCTAGTATTTTTGCCTGGAGAATTCCGTGGACAGAGGAGGCTTGTGGGCTACAGTCCACATGGTCAGAAAGAGTCAGACATAACTGAGCAACTAACACTGCTGCTGCTAAGTCGCTTCAGTTGTGTCTGACTCTGTGTGACCCCATAGACGGCAGCCCACCAGGCTCCCCCGTCCCTGGGATTCTCCAGGCAAGAACACTGGAGTGGGTTGCCATTTCCTTCTCCAAAGCATGGAAGTGAAACGTGAATGTGAAGTCGCTCAGTGGTATCCTACTCTTTGCGACGCCATGGACTGCAGTCTACCAGGCTCCTCTGTCCATGGGATTTTCCAGGCAAGAGTGCTGGAGTCGGGTGCCACTGCCTTCTCCAAGCAACTAACACTAGAGGTAATGAATGCAGAGGTCCCTGTCGCTGCACTGTTCCAGAAGGCACTGGATAAGCCTTTGCTGAGGACACTTAAAAGAAATGCAGTGTCCAGAGACTGGCCCATCTAGAAATTCTGTGACTGTATGAATTCAATAGGCAGAAAGATGGCAGCTGCCAAGAAAGACTCTGGGGGAAGTCTGAAATTTTCTGACTCCAAAATATCTCCTTCTGTTGCAGGAAGGAGGACCCCTTCCAGGGCCCGAAACTGGGCTCTTGTCTAACACTTGGAAATGAATTGTCCGAGGAGACACATGTGCTGACAAAGCCAGAGACTTTATTGGGAAAGGGCACTGGGTAGGGAGCAATAGGGTGAGGGAACCCAGGAGAACTGCTCTGCCGCGTGGCTCGCAGTCTCGGGTTTTATGGTGATGGGATTAGTTCCCGGGTGGTCTTTGGCCAATCACTCTAATTCAGAGTCTTTCCTGGTGGCGCATGCATCGCTCAGCCAAGATGGATGCTGGCGAGAGGGATTCTGGGAAGTGGACGGACACCCAGTGTCTCCTTTAGACCTTTCCCCAACTCTTCCGCTTGGTGGTGGCTTGTTAGTTCCCTATTCCTTACCAGGATCTCCTGTCATAAAACAGCTCATGCAAATGGTTACTATGGAGCCTGGCCAGGGTGGGCCGTCTCAATCAGTGTGCTTCCCCTAACACTTCTACCAACTAAAACTCATGATCATTGATCCATTTCTGATGGAAATAGTCATAATATATGAGGTTGATGAAGGGAGATATATAGAGAATTTGGGGATAGAAGATGGTGATGCCAAAGAGAGGTTCTGTGTGGGTCACTGAAAGGGAGTGGCCGCATGAGGACAGTGCTCGGCAGCACGAGTGAGTAAGCGGGGTTTGCCCGGCTGAGGGATGCTCGCGGGTGTGTGACAGCAGGTGTGCCGTAGGGGGGTGATGGCCGGGGGTGCATACGATGAGCATGAGTGGCGGCATCGTGCCAGGGGTTGCAGGATATGGGTGCCCAGTGGAGAGGATGAGTGGGGTATGGAGTGGGAGTTGACTATGTGCAGAGCATAAGGCGGACTATCCTGGTGGGCGTTGGTTGATTCAGTGGTCTCTCCTCTGTGAGATACCCTTGTCGGTACTTGGAATTGATTTTTTAAAAATGATCTAACTTGGCCTTCTGTAAGCTTTTTCTTCAATTCTAGAATACTATCAGCTATTATCTCTTTAAATATTGTCTCTCTTGTTTTCTTATTATGGAAGTCCTGTTAGTTGTGTGTTGAAGATTCTTAATCTATCCCCCATGGTCTTAACCTCTTTGTCATATTTTCCATCTCTTTTTTTTTTTTTTTTTGCTCTTTTTTACTAACTAGCTTATTAAAGATTTTTCAGTTTGGTTTTCTCAACCATCACTTCTCTTTGATTCTCATTTCTCTGATCTCTTCTAACATCATTTCTTTTGTTTCAACAACTCTACTTTCTGCTTTCTAATTTTTTTGTATGCTCCTATTCTATCGTATAGCCTCAGCTGTTTGACTCATAACCTCCTATTCTTATTTTATGAATGTAAATTCTTAAAATTTACATTTATTCCTTCCTTTGTCTCTAGAGGAATTTTAAGCTTACCAATTTCAAAGTCTTTTTCAAATGACTTTGTTATTTTCATTTTTCTCTAGAGGTTAGTTCTCCCATTTATTGGATTTGTTAACTGTCATTCACAGTGTTATACTTTCTTGTTTGTTTCATACTTTTGGCTTTGAGGCTCATCTTGCTGTGGGTTTTGTTTCTCTGGTTGTTATTTTTAAAGTTTTCTTTCCAAATTCTCTTCTTATTGCATAGTGGTTTTCCAAATTCAGCCAGCCTTCTTGTGGTCTGCATCTCAGAACAAAGTCTTATGAAAGGGCTCAGGGTTCCTACCCTTTGGGAAGAGGAAGTCCTGGTCCCTGGGCCTGTGAATGCACCCAATTGCACAATCCTAGGGACACCATTTACATGGAATAAAATGTCAACAGGGCCTGCTAGAATTGTGCAATAAGATGGCCCTCATGGTAACCCATTTCCAATCTTGAATGTCCCTTCTCTTGTCTTTGACTTCTTACAAGTATTACTTTTCCGAGGCTCAGAGAAGATGCATCTCTTCCTTAAGGAAATTCATCAGAGAGTGGCCCAAAGTCCATGCATTTTTCTGCTGCAGTGTGGTGCAACACAGAGCTGTTAAAAAGTGCTACAGAAAGTAAGAGGGTCCTTGAAATGTGGCACTGAAGCTATTTCTAGGATTTACTGAAAATAGATTGCTCACATTTTCCCACGTGCTGTCTTGTTTGTGGAGAAGGAGGATGATGAGAACACACTAGCTGGGACTTCACTGCCTCCAGACTGCCCCATGTCTGCTATAGTTGCTGCAAGGACTGGCTCCTGAGAGGATATCAGAGACGGGACTATGTTTGTCCCAGGAGACTTGCCTGTGATTCCTGCATCTCCTTTCACCACTACTGAGATTGAGAAGGGCTACTCTCCTCCAATCAGAACTCTCTCTGGCTTTCAAACAGCCCCAGAGTTGTGTTACACAGATATTGGATGTGATTTCCCAAAACCACGCTTCACTTTGAGTTTGTATCACTGTCAGGCAGCCTTTCTCCCTGCTTCAGAGGGGGAGGATGGAGCCCAGCTGAAGACTTAACAAACACACACATAAGCCTTTGCACATTTCCTTTCTGATACATGACCTAATGGGTTCAGTACTCCTGGAAATATTTGATCTTTATGCCATGAGTCCCCAAGGACACTAGTTTACTGGAGACCAATGCTTGAAGTCTGTCCTGCTAAAATCCAATCACCAAAGGAAAGAAACAAATCTCAAGTTTACCATAGGAATTGACTGCATGTTCAACCAATCTGATTTTGGGAGGAGGATTCAAGCCCTGTCCTCTGGGTAAGTCTGTCACGTGGAGTGGGGAGCTGCCTGGTTGGTTTTTACCATGCGTAGCGCTGAGGGTTGGACAGACTGAGCGACTTCACTTCCACTTTTCACTCTCATGCCTTGGAGAAGGAAATGGCAACCCACTCCAGTGTTCTTGCCTGGAGAATCCCAGGACAGGGGGGCCTGGTGGGCTGCCGTCTCTGGGGTCGCACAGAGTCGGACACGACTGAAGCGACTTAGCAGCAGCAGCAGCGTGGTACTTGACGCGTGGATGACTTATAGTGACTAAAGGGATACACTTGAACCCATGATAACAGACCTATCCACTTGAACCCATGATAACAGACCTATCCATTGTCACCATTCAAGAATGGCAAAGGGGAAAGGAGCAAAATAGTTCATTTTCGGTGGATCCAATCCAAAAGATGACAATCTGCATGCACTCTGGGTTTTCAAAGTAGATGAAGCTGCTTTTCTAAACGTTTTAGGTCTGGAAAACTTCAAAGGTACTTGGCCAAGAAAGTCCTGTCTTAATTTTTAAATCCTGGTCTATTTTAAGAGAAATGTAAGCTGCCTGTTTCTGATTCACTTATACTTGATCTGTCAAAACACTCTTGTTTTAAGAGGTATTTGTTGTCCAAAAGTCCTTGTGACCCCTGCTGGAAATGCTGCATCCTAAGTTAGGAATTGGTTCTGGGCAATTGCCCTTATTTCAGATCCATGTCTCATCACCCTGGAGGGCTCCAAGGTCCTAAATAGTATTGCCTGTCTTCCCCCTCTTTTAGACGTAGACAGGGACTTTAAAAGAAGAGGCTGTGGCTGGTTGTCCTCAGATCCCCACCCAAGTCTTAGAGGTTTGGCTAAAAACCTTGAACCCTCTTCCCAGAGGAGAGTAAATAGAGCCTTGTAAAAATACAGCAGTTGTGTTCCTTTGACTTTACGAAGTTTATATACTTGAAGTGTAGAATGATAAATGAATGTGTTTTTCTGTGGTTACCTCTATTTGGTCTGCTGTATAAGAGTCTGCATTCATTCGAAGGATATCTAAAATGACAAATCGTCCTTTTAAAAAGTATTTTTAAATTGAAGAAAAATTTACATGTAGTTAAAGGTACAGGTCTTAAGGGCATAAATTGAGGATATCTGACAAATGTATACACCCATATAACTAACAATACAGTCACATTATACAAATTTCCAGCACTCCAGAAAGTTTACCTGCACCTCCTTCCAGTAAATTCCACCATCTGTAAGCGGCTGCTGTTCTGACTCCTGCAACTGTGGCGGCCAGCTCGTAAGACTGCCTCCCAGAGACGTCCATTTTGGCACTTATGCCCTTGTCTATCCCCTCCAATGGTGTATCTGTTGCACCAAATGACGTCTTACCCCTTCTGTGGGTAGGGTGGGTTGTAGAGACTACAACTTCTGTGTTTCTTGCACTCTCTCCTGGACGCCCATCTCTGGAGGAAGCCAGCTGCCATGGGACAGGTCCATTAGAAGAGGCTCAAGAGGCAAGGAACTAATTTCACCAGCCCACAACCATCAAATACCTTAGATCTGCCAACAGCCACGCCAGTGAGCTTGGAAACAAAAGTCCTCAAGTAAAACTCTGAGATGACTGCAGCCCTGGCCAACACCTCGAAACAGCCTGTGAGAATCTAAACTCAAGACATCCGAACCCTCAAAACCATGAGATAATACATGCTTGACAGTTTAAGCTAATAACTTTCGGCATAATTTGTTATGCAGCAATAAGTAACTAATGTAATCACTGTTGATTTGTTTTGCTCTTGAACTTTAAGAAAATGAAACCGTACAGTATGTATTCTTTTATGACTGGCTTCATTTGCTTAACAGACTACCTGCAAGATTCATGTGCACCGTTGTGCAGACCAGTACATCCTTTTTTAGGGATGAGTAAATGTCATTGCATGAATATGTGGCAGGTTATTCACCACGTCCCATTGGAAAACAGTTGGGTTGTTTCCAGTTTTATGCTTTTTTGAATGGAGATGAATAAAGCTGCTATGAACACTCTTAGATAAGTCTTCCGTTGCACATATGTTTTCGTTTTTCTTGGGTAAATACCTAGGAGTCCCATTGCTGAGCCATTGCTGATTAATAATAGAAGAAACTTCAAAATGGGTTCCAAAGTGGCTGTACCATTTTGAACTTTTTTGTGCAAAAGTATCTGTTCAAGGCTTCCTCCTACTTATTTTTTATACTTTTTCAAGGTTTTCAGGTGGAAACTTAGATCGCTGACTTTTAAGTCTTTGTTCTTTCTAATATAAATATTAAAAGGTATAAATTTTCCCCTAAGCAGCAGCAAGAGTCTCCAAAATATATCATTTATGCCTCCTCAGCTCAGTGGAACATCTTCTGTTTGAGTTCCGTCTCCACCTCCTTGTATGATGGCTAAAATTTGCTTCTAGGCAGAAAACCAAGGTGAATGTGGAGCTCACTCCATGTGATTCCTTTTTTTTTAAAAGATCACAGACCTGTCTTTTCCTTGGCTCAATACCCGAAAACATTTTCCTCATATATTTTGTGCAGCCTTATAGTTATTTTCATTAGGAGGACAATTTTAGAACCAATTACTTTGTGATGACTAGAAGCAGAAATCCTGACTGATCATTTTTACATTTTGGTTCAAGGGCTCAATAATTTCTTCTCTAGTCATTTACACTTTCCTTTCAGTTTTGGCTCCTTGACATTTGTTTTTGGAGAGCAGTCATTGACGAGCTCAGACATGAGCTACTGGAAAGGTAGTTAGTGTTGTGGAAAAACATGGGCTGTGGGAAAACCTGGCTTCAAATCCTAGTTTAGTAATTTTAGTAAGCCTATAACTTTAGGCCAATTTAACTAATCAGTGTGAGTTTTCTCATCTGAAAATGGGGATAGTAATATATAAATATATATATATAATATAATATATAAAATATATAAAATGGGGATCAGTAATATAATACTGATGCTGAAAGATAACATTTATAGAATGATCACTCTGTGCCAGGAATTTTGTAACGGTTTTCAACTTGAAGTTTCTTCATGAGGACAGACAATGATATGTGCAATGGCCAAGTGGGCCGGGAGCATGGGAAGAGAAAAATGAAAGATTCTGGAACTTGAGTAGATCTGACAGCCCTAACCACCAATCTTTGCCTAAGCACTACCAGTCGGTACTCCGTCCTCATCATGGTGATGCCATTTGTCCTCACCATCAGCAAGGGAAATGATAGCCTCAAGGACGCACGAGTGACTGGATCCCTCCTGGATGCTAGTTGCCAGATTTCTACACAAATATATTGGTAATGGGACTATACCCATTACAACGTCTCAGTAATATTTGTAGTGCAATTACAAGTTTGAATGATTAAAAGTTTAAATAAGTTATGGAAGGGCGGGCTTAGTTAATGTTTTATCACATCACTGAGCTCTATTTTCTTATTACTTAGCAAAGCAGAGAGAAGCAGCCTTCTTGATCAAGACTGTTAAATAAACCTCAAGTGCTGTATCAGTCAGTGTCGTCTAGGTTCCATTTTAATGACAAACTGCTCCTGACTTTCAGGGAGTCAGTGCAACAGTTTGCTTCTCACTCTTGTTACATGTCAAGTTCAGGGCATGGAATTCAGCTCGTTGTAGTTTCTCAGGGATATGAGGTTATCAAGACTACTTTTCTGTGTGTGCTTTCATAAGCTTTGAGACAGGGGGAAAGGAGGAGAGAACCCACTTAGCTGTCTGTCAAGGGCTTCTGCACATTTCATCAGCTAAGCAAGTCATTTATTCATACATAATAAATTATGAGTAGGAAAATGTTAGTACATACACAGGGAGGTAGGCCCTATTGACTACACTATATTTTTATGTTTCACCAAGCCAGCTTGAGCCATTTCAGCCACACTTTCATTTGGCAGCACCTGGTATTCAAAAGTGTTTTTGCCAAAGAACCATCATGACTTTAAAATGATTATTTGTCTGTTGGACACGCAGTGCATGTTTTTCCTTAAGACTCTCATAGCTGAAAAGACTGCCATTTCAGTCAGAGTCTGTCTCACTCCATCTATTATAACAAAGGCTTTCAAATCCATGACGTTTCTTTTTAGCCAGTGAAAAAAGATATACCAAGCATAAAAAGTTAAAACTTCTGTCACAAAATCAGGACTGTGTGCTTTCCTTGGTTCCTCATTACTTTTGAAACTTTCTTAAATTGACTAATGATTACAATATCCTATAAATCTTAATTCATTTGTATGCTAGATAACAAATTTTTCTGCCATTAACAATTGTCATCAGATCTTCTTACATTGCATATGTGATAGAAGGACCACAGAGAGGTGAAGCCTGTTGGTCTGTAAGATTGCAGGGAACACACAGCTATGTATATGTGTATACACACACATCAGTGCAGCAGACTGAGGCGTGTGTGATGCGACACACTGATGCATTTTTGTCTCTTGTTCTTTCTTTTGAGTGACAGCACGTGTTCACAAGCTTTACAAACGCCATGGGGGACAGTGGGGGCTGTGTTGGCAGCACCAGCTTTACGGCCATAGAGCCCATCCAACCCCACTGAGCCCTGTGCTCAGAAGGGCCCCGTGTGCAGCTTAATGCCCTGGTGTTTCTGTCTCGAGTTTCTCCATAACTCTCTAATAAGGGCCTGCATCTTCCTCTCACACAAGGTCCTGCATATTTGGTAGCCAGTCCTGTAGATGGGGCGCTGACTATTTGTCAATTTTCCTCATTGGCAGATGTAAAAACTGAGGTTTACCAATGTAGCCATCACCTGCAACTGGGAAGTGCAAGATGGATGGGGCCAGTCTGGCCGGCGCCGTTTTATTGTGCTATATGTGAGTTTGAGGGAGAGACATAAATAATTTAAACAGTTTTCCTTGAACCAATAAATAAATGTTCCCCTCCCCAGGAAAGTCTCTGCCTAAGGTTACTTCTATGGGCCTTTTGGAGGCCTTTTTCCAGCAGCAGCAAACCTCTCGCTGCCTGCCATCCTGGGACTGGCTGAACTCAAAGTCAGCCGGTACTAAACAGGGGAGGGGTGACAGCCAAGTTATACACTAACTGGTATAATAGCCTCCAGATTCAAGGTGGGAAAGGCTGGATGATATGGATCCCCCTGCAGGCACTCTGGGCACCCAGAGCTGCTCTCTCACACACACCTCAAGGCTAGGACCGGAGGCTGCGCTGGCCATACCTCCAGGCTGATATGCCTCCAGGCTGATGCTCATGGCGAGAGCGAGCGGGGACCCTGCTTTCTACCTGACTCACTCAGGAGCCCTCTTTTCACTTCTGCCACCAAACACCACGTCAGGAGATTATTTATGAGAGTAGTTTTGCCCCACATGGGCCAAGCCTAAGAAGTGAAATTTTCAGTGAGATCCCAGCAGGTGAAAGGAAGTTCTCCTCCCACCCCGACACCAGACTCTCTTACTTGTAGACCTGAAATTTGCTCTAAGATGGATATGGGGGGCTGGGGCTGGGGTTTCCAGTGGTTGACTCTGTGTTATGCACCTGGCTCTCATTCTCCCTGCCTCTTGTTCACACAGTCATAGGCATTAAAGGACCCTCACAATCTCCTAATCAAACCCAATGATCTCCATCAAGCAGATGCTCAGCCTCCAACTGGACGGGACTGGAAGGGGAGGCCCTTATTCCAGAAGCATCCCAGTTCACCTCAGGATAGTTCTGACAGTAAGAAAAATCTTCCTTACTGTTATAACTTGGGAAGATGTCAGCTTGGATGACATCTTGGATGAAAAGGAGTCCAACTCTTTTTCTCAGAATTCATTTTCAGCTATGTTTCTGATTAGCGTGGGTCACAGGAAGATTCTTGGGAGAGTAGGAGGGTTGACAAGAGGCTCCTTGGAAGAAAAGCTATGACAAAACTAGACAGCATAATAAAAAGCAGAGACATTACTTTACTGACAAAGATCCGTCTAGTCAAAGCTATGGTTTTTCAAGTAGTCCTGTATGGATGTGATGGCTGGACCATAAAGAAAGATGAGCACTGAAGAACTGATGCTTTTGAACTGTGGTGTTGGAGAAGACTCTTGAGAGTCCCTTGGATAGCAAAATCAAACCAGTCAGTCCTAAAGGAGATCAGTCCTGAATATTCATTGGAAGGACTGATGCTGAAGCTGAAGCTCCACCTGATGAGAAGAACTGACTCATTGGAAAAGACCCTGATGCTGGGAAAGATTGAAGGCAGGAGGAGAAGGGGATGACAGAGGATGAAATGGATGGCATCACCAACTCAATGGACATGAGTCTGAGCAAGCTCCAGGAGTTGGTATGGACAGGGAAGCCTGGAGTGCTGCAGTCCATGGGGTTGCAAAGAGTCAGACATGACTGAGCAACTGAACTGACTGACTGAGGAGGGTTGATGGGGAAGTAGCAGCAGACACTTGTTGCTGACTTCTGATTTACCAGAATGGTATGAAGCCATAGCCTGATCTGTTCCTCTAAATTCAAGGCCAAATATATGTGTTTAACCTCATGATGGAGGGCCCAGCTTCTGCAGGGTTTTGTCACCAGGGCAGAGACACCAAGAGCAGACACATTTTTAGCCCAGCCTCCCACTTGTAGATTCCAGCCTCCTTGTGTGTCCCTCCCTGACAGCCTTCCCTGTGGACTGAAAGCTCCAGCATCAGCCTGAAGGACAACAGCCATGCAGAGACTGCTTAGCCAAACCACCTCCCGTGACTGGATTAGAGCGGTTCCCTACAACAGAGTGTAAATATATATAGATATATAAAATCTCCTATTGGTCCCACTTCTCTGGGTGAACCCCAACATTACACTTAGGTCACACTGGAATTGAGTTTCCTTTAACTTGCACGTGTAGGCCCCAACTTAACTTCTGGATGTCATCAGTTAAGTTCAGTCAATCGCTCAGTCGTGTCCGACTCTTTGTGACTGCATGGACCGCAGCATACCAGGCCTCCCTGTCCATCATCAACTCCTGGAGTTTACTCAAACTCATGTCCATTGAGTCGGGGATGCCATCCAACCACCTCATCCTCTGTCGTCCCCTTCTCCTGCCCTCAGTCTTTCCCAGCATCAGGGTCTTTTCAAATGAGTCAGCTCTTCGCATCAGGTGGCCAAAGTATTGGAGTTTCAGCTTCAACATCAGTCCTTCCAATGAATCTTCAGGACTGATTTCCTTTAGGATTGACTGGTTGGATCTCCTTGCAGTCCAAGTGACTCTCAAGAGTCTTCTCCAACACCACAGTTCAAAAGTGTCCATTCTTTCTTTGGCACTCAGCTTTCTTTATAGCCCAGCTCTCACATCCATGCATCATAAGGAACAAGTTTCCTCCCTGTGCCTCAGCCCTCTGCCTGCATTTGCTCTTCTGCAGCCTAGAGATCCTTGGTAGCTTCAGATGCGCTGCCCTGGAATGCATGAGCCCTTTCCAAAGCTACCGTTCTCACGTCTAGTCCTGTTGTCTCAGCAGGACACGTAGGACTTGACTAGATTGTCCAGCTGAGACCTTTGCTTTATTAAGTCCTTATCACAGACCCTTCACACAGGGCTCAGACAAAACATGTTTATTAATGACCCCTAGTTCTTGCCTGAGTTCACAAGCACACTTTGTTTTTTTTCTGCCTGCAGAAGGGAGAGATTGGCCGTGGGAGAAACTAACCCACTCTGGATTTGTTTGGTTTTCTGCCTGGAGTCTAAATGCCAGGCCAGGCTGAGCCTCCTCTGCCTCCTTATCACTCATCAGACATACCAGGCTTGGTGGGCCTCTATTAGCCTGAGCACTGGGCCGTGCATGGGTTTTGGCTGCAAGAGGGCTTCAAGGGCCTGGCAATGACATTGCCTCACTTAAGCAGTGCCTGCTCACCCACATCCTCACTCCCAGAATGGACATAGAGTGAAGCCACATTAGCTGGCTGAGGTTTTCCACTTGATTCTCTGTAGCTAACTGGCTTCTTAAGTCATTGAACATTCCAGACCCTCACACCCTCCCCCTGCCCCAGTCTTGCCCTATGACTCAGGTCTCAGACAGATGTAAAAAGAGAACTAGAAATGGACCCATCTTTTGATAAGCTTCTTTACTACTGTTATCCAGGGCCTGCGGTTCTATCTTTTGGCCTCACTTATCTGCCTAGGAAAATTGTTCAGCCCTCTTTCAGACTTTTTCATTATAGCAATGTGGCAGTAAGACTAAGTACTTGACCTCTGGATCCCTGAAAAAAACAGCTAACCCCCAAATCCAGGCAGAGTCCAAACCCCACTTCGTCCTTGGCCCACCCAGACTCCTTAATTTCTGGCCACATATGTAGACTGTCTACAATTGTTAAGCTCTCCACTGCTTATTCCTATGCTTTTATGATTCTCATAACCTTGGAACAAAAATATCTTTCAAGAGAGACGATCCCAAGAAAATTCAACAGATATTTCTGAGATCCCAGAGGAGAAAGACAGAGGGCAGAGCTGAGGTCTTAGAGGTTGACTTAGGTATGTTTAGTATTACTATAAGCTCTGACTCTGCATCAGGCATTGCCAGGATAGTCATTCAGAATGACTGTTGCGTCATGACAGTGTATGTCTGACCCTAGACAATTACTATGAAGATAATTAAAGGCAGATTTTGGGCTTCCCTGGTGGCTCAGGCGGTAAAGAATCTGCCTGCAATGTTGGACACCCAGGTTCAATCCCTGGGTCAGGAAGATCCCCTGGAGAAGGAACTGGCAATCCATTCCACTATTCTTGCTTGGTGAATTCCATGGACAGGGGAGCCTGATGGACTACAGTCCATGGCATTGCAAAGAGTCAGATACCACTGAGTGACTACACACACATCAGAGGATTTGGTTATAAATTTCTGTGAGTTTCTAAGATCTGGGTGCGTTTGAAAGACTACTCTCAGAATGGAACTGACGTTCTCTGACTTCTCTCAGCTAGTCTGGGAGTGAGCAGGAACTCACCGAGTCGTGGAAAACGCCGTTTTAGGTACCTTCTGGGAGTTCTTGTGGATGTGAAGTGAAAGACCAAGAAATCAGTTCCTCTTATTTCTTCAGCTGAAGTTACATTATCCTGGGATGGCAGTCCTCACTTAGGGCTGGGGAGCTGAGTCCAGCAAGCTATGCCACCAGGGAAGCCCCATCAATTTATTACCCTCCACACTCATCCTGGGTTTCTCTGGTGGCTTAGATGGTAAAGAATTCACCTGCAATGCAGGAGACCCAGGTTCAATCCCTGGGTTGGGAATATTCTCTGGAGAAGGGAATGGCTACCCACTCCAGTATTCTTGCCTGGAGAATTCTGTGGACAGAGGAGCCTGGTGGACTATAGTCCACCAGGTCGCAAAGAGACATGACTAACACTTTCATTTCCTTTCACATTTATCTAGCTTCTCCTACTCTGCACTCTGTTGGGAGAATCAGGAAGAATGGGCAGGACACCACTTCCTACCTGGGCCGTGCCAGGCCACCCAGGGGACCTGCTGGGGCCAGCAGGACAGCAGCTCTGATGCTTCTTCCTTTCCCATTACTCTCCTGTGTCTCTCTCCAGCCTCCCCAGCCTGACCCCTTCTGAAAGGCAACAGGAGTTTGGCTTCAGCTTGCAATGCTCCCACTCCACTCCACCTCACTACACTTGGTTTGCTGCCTCATATGTCCTGAAAAAGATGGTTTTCTCAATCAATTTTTCTTCTTCCCACACCAACCAGTGGACCTCTTTTCATGAAGGCACAGTGTTTGGGTCAAATCTAGATTTGATCTGACCTAGATTTGAATCTAGATTCTCTCACTTGATAACTGGTTTCCTTTGCCATATGAACGATACCTTCATGTTCCAAGTAAATGGAGACAATCATGGCCATGAGGAAGGGCCCTGGTAGAGTGTGGCTCCTTAGAGGCCCATTTTGTGCATATAGGACTCCTCTCTTCCTGTTCAACCACAGTCACTCAGTAATTACCTCCTCATGCCCCTGACCAAGGATACTGCTGTCTTTCAAGCAAGGGAGCCTGGGACGCAGTGGCCTCAAGCTGCAAGACCATAGATTCCTGAGTGTGTAGCCCAACTGAAATTCCCTCCCCAGGAGGCTGTCAAAACAGTCCATGCCTCCGAAAGCAATTCTCCCAGGAGGTGCTGTAGCTCCAGAAACAACTTACCACAGTTCACGGGAAAGTTTATCCTGTAATCAAACTGTAAGAAACACAACAGCCTCTTCTGCCCCATGCTGCTGAAGCTTATGATAGTAACTCAACGATTTAGAAATATATATACTGTATTGACATATTTCTATTCCTGGCCAAAAAAAGAAAGGAGAGAAAATACAAGTGCAATTTTTTTTTTTTAACCCATGTTCAGGAGAAAGCACGCAACTGTGTTCCTCCCACAGCAGGATTTCTGGGCTGTGATGTTTTGGCCCAGGGAAGGCAGGCCTTCCGCAAGGCTGGCAGAGGACTTTCCAGTACCCTTGACTTTGGTGAAAACAGTGCAGCAAGGACCAAGAATAGGCACGGATGAATGCAGACACAGGATGCCCGGAGTGTCTCCAGCTGGAAGGGCCCGGCACTAGGAAATGAGCCCTGGGATCTGCTGAGCCCTGCAGCTGATACGTGTGTGGCCTGGAGCAAGTGACAGGTCATCTCTGATCCTCTACTTTCCCTGCTGTGCAAAGCATCACAATCCCAGTGGAAACTGATAGGCAAGTGTCTGATCTCTCTCTCTCCCTTGTCGCACTGGTGAGGATGGGGCCCAGGTACTGTCTCTGCCTTGGAGGGGTCTTTTTCCTGCCTCCTGCACTTGCGAGACCTGCTGGCGTCCTGGGCACCTGCCAGCCTTCCCCTGGCAACAAGAGCAGAGCACCAGCAGGGTCAGCCCATAAACCTTGCAGGACCTTCAGAGGGCAGTGAGCTAGCAGGCAGAGGCCTCCCTCAAGAATAGCACAAAAGGCCACTGTTTATCAAGCTCATGCCCTGTGCCAGGCACACACTTCATACTCATAGCAGCCCTGTGAGGGCAGTATGGAAAATGAGATCCAGAGAGGTTGGGTCACATGCCCCAGGCATCCAGCCGGTGGACCCAGAGGGCCACAACCACCTCCTAAGCTGCCTGCTTGGGAGGGAGCAGAAGGCCCATTCCAAGAGAGAGCCTGCAGATGGTATATGGGTGCGCTCTTTACTGCAGACAAACCTTCTCTGTCTCCACTCTGCTTTGTTCCACCTTCCCTGGGATCAGAGGCTATGGGTGAGAAGCACTGTGGAGTCTCGATGACTCCGTTGTCCAGGACTCTGCAATCACTGGGGCCCTGCCTTCTCTAAGCTTTGGGAAGGAATCTGTATGGATATCTATAAAGGACCAGGCATGACACCAACTCCTTATTCCATGACCTGCCCATTATGCAGATTGGCAAACTGAGCCTCAGAGAAGATCAATAACAGTTTAGCTCACCCAACATGTGACTACACTTCTCTGCAAAGCTGATGGTCGGGTCATCCCAACCTTCTAAGGTGACAATGCTGACTTCACCCAGCCACTAAGCAACCAGGGGATCCCAATCAGCAGAATCGCAGCAGCAGCTCTCACCTCATCCAACTGTAGAGAAGATTTGTTAGGATAAGTAGAGAATGTAAACTATGCTTAAGAATCTTGATCTCTGATAGAAGACTGCTTTCTTTTTCTTTTACATCTTGGATCCTAATCATTGTTGTGCATGCAAATACATGTGTTCTGTTTTGCATTGTAGGAAAAAAACCCAAAACCACCAACACCTGAAAGGCACCTGAGAAATTAGGAGGGAACTAAGACATGCGCCAGGCTCTGTTTTTGGAGCTCCGTATACTGGCTCCTCTCAGCATTTCGTCTCTGTGAGAGAGGTGCCATTGCCATCTCCATGCCACAGAGGAGGCGTCTGAGACTCACAGCAGTGGTCTGGCCTGCAGTTCTAGGACACTGGGACTGGAACCCGGGGCTCCAGCTCCGATTGGTGGGTCCCACGGCTTTCTCATCCTCTCTCAGAGCCTGGAAGCAGAGCAGAGGGAGGAGGGAGGCCCAAGCTGGCAGATGTGAAGAAAGATCTTCCAGGGCAGAATGCCACGAACTGTGGGAGGGTCTGGAGGTGAGAGGATGTAGCGAATTTTAAACCTGACATATTTCACTTTTAACATCCTCCCCTGACAGTCTCCAGATGCAGGAAGTGGTGAGAGTGCACATTCTTCAAAAGCCATCCCAGGCGAATAATCTGACCCTGAAGCAGAAGGGGAAGCGGGTTAGGAAAGCGGGGCGCGGGGCGGAGGGGGGGTTACCTGCTGTGCAAGGCCAGGTCGCGCACACGATGTCCTTCACGCGCGATCCGGGGAGGCCCTCCTGGGATGCTGTGGCCCTATGAGCTGGTCAGACAACGGCCCTCTCCTGGTTCCGAGACATGAAAGAAGGGGCAGGGCAAGGGGCCACTCCCCTCCTCCTTCCCCATAGGACTAGAGTGCGGGCCACAGACCTCTGACAATGCCTTTCAAGAGGGTGTGTTTCCTAAACAATGTCCAAGAAATCATAACTCCAGTTTCAAATTCTCAGCCAAAAAGCATCCCAGTCTGGCCTGGTTCTCTTGGTCCGGGACCCCTGCCAGTCAGCCTCTTTCACTGAGGCTGGACTGTATCAGGGGTCAGTGTGCCACCCTAGCCTCCAGACCCAGGCTGGTCGGTGCCCAGGCTGTGTCTCGTCGGGCACTGAGATCCGTACTGAGTCTTCAGGACTGGGAGCAAGGAAGGCCTGTTCTTGCCAGGGTCCCGCACACCTCCTTGAGGCAGTGTGCTGTGGGGACGGGAGCCCCAGAGCCGCTGCTGCATGGCCGGATGGACTTGGCTAAGGTCACAACTTGGCTGGGCCTCAGTTTCCTCATTTGTCAAGCAAGGATCATGGTTTCTCCCTGGAGGGTTCCTGAAACACTGCTCTAGGGGCAGAAGAGGAGCTGGGAACCCAGATGGTTGCTGCCTTGGAGAGGAAGGAGGCAGCCAAGAAGGAGGGAAGCAGAGATGGGAGAAAGTTCTTCGGTCAGAATTGAGTCTTCACTGCTGAAGCCGAACCAGACGGCTGGAGAGGTGTTTTTTCCAAGGTCGGTAGAGGGCGCCACCATCACAAGCAGGTGCGCGGGGACCGCCCCGCACAGCCTCTGCTCCGGGCCACTCCGCGCCCGGTCCATTTTCCAGCCGTGCGTCGCTCCAACCCTCCACAGCCGTTCACCTCCCTCTGTGGCCACCCCCGGTCCTGGGCCCACACCCGCTTCCCGTGCAGCAGCCATACGCCTGTTCCATCACTTCTGAGTTTGTTGCTGCTTGTGGGATGGAGGCCAAGCTTGGTCACTCGCGGACTGGCCAGAGTCCATGTGTGGACAGCCCTGCCTTCCTTCCCGCCTCCCCCCTGAGCCTGCCCGCCTCAGACACCCTGGTCCTCTCCTTCCTGAATCACCCTCCGCACCCTCATCGGCCCCAGACCTTCACACATGCCACTGTCCTCCCTCAGTCTGTCTTTCCTCTCCTTTCACGCGGTTTTCTCTTTCATCCTTGAGATCTCTGTGACTAGCAAACAACCCTAACCTGCGCTGGTGTACACACGCCACAACTATACTTTAAAAAAAATTTCGGTGGGAGAGTCCCTTCTGATATCATAGTTGCCTCCCTCCCATACCAGACGGTGATGTTCATGAGGGCAGGAGCCCTGGTACCCCAGGGCCTCGTGCCAGAGGCAGGGACATGTGCTAAATGCTGGAACACCAGGCCCATGGGGATTTAGTTAAAGCACTCAGATTCTAGAATTTTCTGTCATCTTAGAATAGTGGTTTTTAAGTATTGTAGCTATAGTGTTTTCACCGGACTGTGCAGGGAGTCAACACTTCTTTGCTCTGGGGGCGCCTCTCGGTGTGCAGAGAAGATGCGAGGATTCCTGGTTTGTATCAGAAGCAAAACAGAAGCAGGAGGCCTTCCCTGCATCACACCACCTGTCAGAGCAACGTATCCACCCCTCTGTGACGGTGTGCATGACAACCCCTGAGCTACGCCTCATCTCCTCCCTAAAGCAGAGCCTGAACTACAACCTGGAGCTCAGATTCCAAAACCAAAGTGCCACAGTGGGCCAGCCTGCCTTGAAGCCCTTTGACTTCCTTTGGCTTAGTGAGTGGGGAAGTAACCCAATAGTGACCCCCACTAGCTCTCTCTGGAGAGAAGGGACAGCTCAAGCCAGTCCCAATTAAAAATAATGTTTGAACTTTATCTCAAAGTCTCTGGCAATGGTTCAGGGCTGCATTTGGGAGGGGTGCAGGTAAAGGCTCAGAGGGTGGACAGATGTGGCATATTCAGGACATCATAACTGGCGGCCTTCAAGGAGAGGAGGCTAAGGCTGTGGTAGCAGCAGAGGATGAGCCCCTGAAGGACTTAAAACAGTCTCTGCTGCAAGAAAGATGACCTTGGCAGCCAGAGGGAACTCTTCCTGTCGGGGGAGGAGAGGCCTGGAGTGGGGAAGAAGAACAGGCTGTGGCCCCGCTCCAGCAGGGAGAGGGGAGGCCTGGATCAAGGCCAGCCCACAGAAGGGCAGCAGGGACAGAGAGGCAAGACAGAACCCAGCACCCAGCTGCCACCTGCCACAGAAGTGACCACGCCCACGGCCTGCTCGGGACCAGGCAAACCTGCCAGCAGGGGCCATAACTGCCTGTCCAGACAGCACCAGCGCTTCTGCTCTGGTTCTGTCCACTAAGCTCCACCCTCTAGGGGTGGCAGCGGGCAGGGACCACAGAGAAAAATTACTTAACAAATTGGTCAGTGTAGGGAAAGAACGGAAGAGAGGAAAAGATGGGAAGATGAGGGCAGGGGTGGGCAGAGGGACTTATTAATAACGAGATTGAGAATCAGAGAATGGAATCTCCAAGCAGGTGACTTTAAGTTGAATTCTGAGAAACCAGTAGGAACTGATCAGGTAAAGAGTCTGGAAAAGTCTTCAAGGCAGAAAGAACAACATAGACCAAACCTCTGAGGAGGTAAATCTCACCAGCCTGGAGGAGCAGGCAGTGCAGAACGGCTGCACTGTCCCTGAGGAGCATCAGGAGTGGAAGCTAAAGAGGCAGCGAGGGCTGGAGTGAGACCCTCACTAGTTCTGGTGAGGCTCTGAGGAGGTCTAGGGAGAGCTTGTTGAGTTGGGTCCCCAAGAGTGGGAGTCAGGTGTCTCAGGGTCCAGTCCAGGCTTTCCACACAGCACAGCGGATGCTTGGTAATTATCAGCCTCACACAGAAATGATGATCTCCTGGCCTCAGCACCGTGGGTCCTGACAGCTCCTCCCTGGGGGCTGGGGTAGTATTCTTTGGAAGGTCCAGGCCTTGTCTGCACCCTCGTTGGCCATGCCCTACATACTCTGGCCTGCCTGAAGCAGAAGGACCCCCAGTGGGCAGCACAAGCTCTTTTTCTTTGCTAATTACTACCTGACATTTTAATGTTCACTTTTAATTACGTTCTCCACCCTTTGGTACAAAAAACCAAAAACGCATGAACCTTAGAGGCCTGTAAACCAAATAACAGAACTTTTGTAAAACCCTTTGAAGTCCCTGCTGGAGCCCAAAACTGCTTTCCCTTTGAATGTGCCGATTGTGTGTTGGGGCTTTTGAAATGAGGAAAAGGCTCTGGGATCTGGGGACACATTCAAATGTGCAAAATGTGCTCCCAGGGATGCATGCACGTGCTTGCACACACACACACACACACACACACACACACACACAGTCTGGAGCCACCCATAAGCATGTCACTGCCTCTCAGGGACTTCCTGAGCCTCCATGAATTTCTTGATTCTTTCCTGGGAAGCTGCACCCGTTACCCAGAAGAGTATCACTTAAGAACTGAAGGCTCAGAGCTCACAGTCTAGCCTACCATCCCTCACGCGTAACCTGGGCAAATGACCATGTTTCTCCCTCCTCATGGAATAGGCAGTGGTGATATCCAAGAATAGTGCTTCACACAGGGCTTGGTGTGTGATCCCATCCCATCTACACTGGGTTTAGGAAGCTGACTTGTTATATGAACACCAAATCATGAGGTCACTTTATAATTATAACATCTTAGATTTTCTGTGAGAATAAATTCATCTTCCAGTGGACACACCTCCTCTGGACACAGTGTTCAAATGAAGCAGGCGGGGGCAGGGGGCCTGCTTTGAGCTCCTTCATGTAAATGCTTACGAGCTCCCCAATGACAGTTGTGCCTTGAGGACGTCCTAACACAAGGTCTTTTTGAGGTTGGTCCGCAGCTCCCATAAGGCGGACTCATCACTCCCACTTCATCTTCCTTCCTAGTGACTCTGGAAGCAGAATCAAGTGGTGACAGGGTGCAATTTCCAATGAACAGCTTCTGTCCCATTTAGAATTCTGTGGTAAGACTTTTCTGGCCCCCCACAAAGAGGTAGGGGCTTCCCAGGTGACTCAGTGATAAAGAATCTGCCTGCTAATGCAGGCGTCACAGGAGATGTGGTTCGATCCCTAGGGTGGAAGATCCCTAGGTTGGGGGAGGAGATAGCAGCTACTCCAATATTCTTGCCTGATAATCCTATGGACAGAAGGATCCTGAGTCTGCAGTCCATGGGGTCTCAGAGCTAGACATGACTGAGCATGCACCAACTCATAAAGACGTGGAGGGCAATGCCCTCTACTTTGAATCCACACTGGACGTAGTGACTTGCTTGTAACCAATACAGTGGAAAAGAAGTGAGGCTCCCTAGCTCGGTGACGGGTTAGCAGAGGTCCTGTCTTGCAGTTCCTGTCTTGTTCTCCAGCACTGCCTCTTGGAACATTTTTTCCTGGAATCCAGATGCCATGCTGTGAGAAGTCCAAACCCAAACAAAAGGCAGTTGACAGCTGCAGCAACCAAAATTTACGTATTTGGCAGCCCCGCCTTCTAGTCATCTCAACTCAGGCACCGCACACAAGGGAAGAATTCTCCTGGCGGGTCTAGCCTGAGCTGAGTCCCGGCTAGCAGGGAGCATAAACCACTCATAAACCTCTTTCTGCCTCGTCCAAATTCCTCACCCACAAATTTGTGACCATAATCACACGGCTCTTGTTTTACACCACTGAGCTTGGATGGTTTATCAAATAGCAAATGAAAAAATGGCGATAGCCACAAAGATGTTTAGATAAAGCAATGCTGAAGGTCCAGTTGGGAGATGGGTGGTGTGATCATCAGCTTGGAATAATTTTAAAAGAAAAAGGGAACACTATTAACGTGTATTGGAGAAGGCGATACATATTCTCGGTTTTAGAATATCTGAATTCATGTTCTTGCTGTCACTTTACAGTTGAGTGACATTAGATATATCCTCTAGATAATCTTAGATAACCTTCTAAAACCTCTTCTTTCTAGTCGGCAAAATGAAAATAATAATTCCTTTCTTTTTTCAGCCAGCCTGCAAGCCATAGCAATTAAATTTTTTCATCCTATGGCATTGAGAAAACTGCCCTAGAAGAATTCCTCAGTGACTGGCTCACAGACCCTCCAAAAAGTTCTGTTCAGTTCTCACCTTACATGACCCCTCGGCAGCATCCACAGTGACGGTTAATCTTTGTGTCAATTTGACTTGGCCATGGGGTACCCAGATATTTGGCTAAATATTATTCTGGGTGTATCTGAGAGGGTATTTCTGAATGAGATTAACGTGTGAATTAGTAGACTGAGTAAAGTAGATGTTTCTCTGGGCAACTTTACAGTAAAAGAATGGAGGAAAGATACAGCATGCAAGCATTAAAAATAGAGGAGGAGTGGTTATATTAAGATCGCTAAGACTTCATAGCTAAGAACATTTCTAGAGGTATAGAGGGATACTGTGCAATGATAAAAGGGATCAGTCCTGTAAGAAGCCAGTGCAAGGACACAGAGAAGGTCGCATCGTGTGTCTTGAGTGATGCCTCATCTGAGAAGACAGACACGAGTGTGTCTAAACAGGGGGAGTGAAATAAGCAAAGACACTGCATGTAATTAGGGGATTGGAAGAGAACACAGACGGGAATGGAGATGAGGTCAGAGGAAGAGCCAGCGGTGGACCATCTCTGATTCACCCTGCGTGCCCCTCTAAACGCGTCAGCATGCCTCTGTCGCTGCCAGAAAGCATGGAGGGCCACAGGCTTAACAGTGACACTGGACCAGTTACTTCCCACTCGACTTTTTCAGTCTACTCTTACTCCTTAAAATGCTAGTTTATGAACTAATCAAGACTGACAGTGAAAGAGTTTGTGCTAGGTTTTTATGTCCTAATCCCTGTAATTCTGAGGAAGAGCATTGGGCAGCTCAGTTTGTCTGGCACATATTAGACGCTGATGAATATTTGCTAAGATGAACAAAGTGTACTTTAATACAAACTGAACTAAACTCAAGCCCTTTGGGACAACTTTGGAACACAAATGCTTAAGGAAAAGTGTTTACCCTTAATGAACCTTAGGTGACCTGCAAATTACTCATATTCAGTTCAGTAATTGGCAGTTATTTAGCTAAGTCTTGATTACATGTAAAAAACCAAAGCTGGTCAATGGATAACGCCGCAGTTCTGTTTCATCTCCTCCCCCTGCCTAGACTCCTTTTTGTGAAAGGACACCTTGCTGTTTGTACAGCAGCCGGAGGCTCACATGTGAATCCCTTATATGCCCTGCAAGCAGTCCAAGCATCTGACTTCCATTCTCCACTCACAGCTGGGGCAAGTGCGAAAAGTCAGCAGAAAGTTGGAGGTTTGTTAACAGGGGGTTTATTTTGGCACCCAGTTGCAATTAAATCCAGTGGGTTAAAAGCTTCTGAATGCATTACCCTCTTTGAAACAGGGCACTTTTAAAGAGTGTTTCCACAATGGACAATATTCATCACCAATGTTATATATGGCTGTCTTTCACCCTCAAATAATGCTTTCTTTCCTTGGAAGGAAAAGCAACTTTCTCATCATCATAATTGAATCCAAACATCTGTCACCCGCAACAGCATGGTTTCAGAGGTCGGCTGATGGATGTCTGGCTCACAGAGCACCCAGAACCGCAGTCGTTTGCAACACACTTACACCCACACCCACATGTCCATGCACACACCCTGAATGCATTACTCCAGAAAATTGTACTTTTTCACTATCATTTCTTTGAATTAAAGTAAGACACGGATGGGTGTAGTTGGAACAGTAAAAGGAGCAAAGGCCTTGGGGATAGGTGAGCTTGACTCTGCCTTCACATCAGCATAACCTCTCTAGCCCTCAGATTCCAAACCTGTGAAAAATGTGACAGATGAAGCCACCTCCATTTAACTCTTATAACCCACCAATGACCTTATGAGTTCATGCATTTGGACATTGATGTGAAGGTCCCTTCACTAGCTGCATTCTACTAGAGCCTCGTTGTTCTTCAAGACTGAGCGATTTTAATGCTGCTTCCCCAAGCAGGCTCTCCGTGGTTCCCTCACATGGAGTGGCCAGCTCACTTTTCACATCCCAGAAACCTCGCAACCAGTTGCACTTCAGTATTCATCGCGTTCTGTGGCAACCACTTAGTCATGTGCCGGTTTTCCAATCTAAACTATTAATCCACAGAGAACAGACCAGGTCTTATTCTCCATTTCCCTGTGGCAAACAAAGGATTAGCACAATGCAGGTGCTAAGGAAAGGTTGAAGGAAGGAATAAGCAGCTGGATGAGTAATCCCCTGAGTGGCACGACACCTGACAGGCAGCATCGCAGGGGAAGATCTGTCTGCTGGCCACTAGCCCCTGCCTCTGTGTCACGATGAGCAAGTGGTCTTGCAGAACCGGGTGCTTGTCACAACTCATCTATCGTCGCTCCGAACATTCCCCCTTCTCCTTTCCCGCTACTCCTCACTTCTGGAGCTTGCATTGAATAAACGATGGAAGGTTTTCAGTGCCCTTCTGTATGTCTTAACCTCTTTTTCTGATACCCACCCTTTCTACCTCAATGTTCCCTTTTTTATTTTATTTTTTTATGGAGCTCAGACACAGAGCTCTGATGTCTCTTCCTTTTCCTAATTCATGACATCAGTTGTAATGGATTAGTGTGTGTGTGTGTGTGTGTGTGTGCACACGCACACTCAGATGCTCAGTCATGTCCAACTCTTTGAGACCCCATGGACTGTAGCCTACCAGGCTCCTCTGTCCAGAGAATTTTCCAGGCAAGAATACTGGAGCAGGTTGCCATTTCCTACTCCAGGGGATCTTCCTGACCCAGGGATCGAACCCAAGTCTCTTGCATCTTCCGCCTTGGCAGGCAGATTCTGTATCACTGAACAATCGGGGAAGCCCACAAAGGATTCCCCTTCTGATGACCTGCTGAAAGGTCCTGTCTCTAAACACGATCAGATCGGGGGTTTAGGCTTCAACGTCTGGATTCAGGGGGACAGAATTCAGTCCATGGCCCTTTTAGCGTGACCTGTGTCTGAACCAAACAAACAAGTAGTGCAGAAAATGGAGACGCATGTGCTTGGTGTTTCTTTTCTTTTTGTCAATGGTTTTAACAAGAACCAAATGATGTCTTTTGTGACGCAGAGCTCTGTCTGTTGTACGTGTGTCCCAGCATTCTCTTGAGTCCCTGTTATATGTCATGAGTGTATGGGAGAGGCTGCCCAGCGAGGATGAGTTTAGATTATCTTAGTGAGAGCCACTACCGGCTATCAGTAGAGACACCACATTACCGTGGAGCTGACTTTCTTTGTTCTTGGTTACTGGATGGTAGCAACTAAACGCTCTCTGCTTATGTTTATTGTTTTGCATTGAGAAGGTCATTCTTCTCAATATTATTCTTGGTTCTGGAAGACGACAAGCTCCTAGGCTCCCTTTTTGAGGCTTAATGTTAAAGAGTAGATGTAGGGGGCCCCTACTGGTAGAGCTGACGGGAAAGGATAGAAGCGTTTCTACCAGGAGGTGCACTGTGAGGGCAGAGAGGGGGGAACTGGTCCCCCTGGCCCAGCACTGGGCGCAGGAAAGGCTATGGCTGAGGCTGGACATCCTCCTGTCAGGCCCGCCTGAGTGTGTCTTAGGAACATGTTTGGGGTACACGTGATTGTGGGTGTTGTATGCACCTGTGTGTACATAAGTCAAAGCAGCTGTCTATCTGGGTAACTGAACGTGAGAGGTCCAGACCCACCGAATACGGACCCACTGTGGAGCACACGAGAAAAGCCCCTCCCTGCCTCCTGCCCTGACCTGGTGCTCCGTGTCCCCACACCACCAGACTCATGAGTTCCTGCATCCAACAAGGATTTCTGAAATGGAGGAAAGCAGCGAGAGCAATGTCCAGAAGAGAGTATTACAAGGACAGACTGGGGGAAAGTGACCAAGCGGACCTGGGGCTGCTCCAGCCTCCCTGAGTCCTAAGGGTGGATGATGACCTGATCCCAGGACGAAGGAAGCTTCTTGGGGAGGGAGAGAGGAGGGCAAACACTAGCAATTTTAAAAGGCGAATATTAGAAGCAGTAAGATTTCATGGTATACACCAAGCTTATGAACTGCCTCCACTATTTTGAAGTCAAGGAAACCGTAGCAAAAATATATATTTATGGATCAAATACATGCTTATTAACACGTACTTTATGCCAAAACCAGAATTAGACTTTGAGGACGCAGAGAGACTCAGCACTGATCCCCCTGCACGGGGCACCTGTCGGGGAGGAAGCACTTCAGTCGCCTTTGCTGATGCCATGTAACCTGTGTAGAGTGATCACACCTGGACTGATTGGAAGGAAGACTGCCCCGGGGAGGTGACCACGGGTAGTGCATTGTAAGTGAATGAGAGCTTGTTCGGAGTAGAATGAGGTGTCAGGCGGTGACCAGCTGTCTTTATTTCACGTTTTGTGAAAGTAAGAGTCTTCCATCCAGGGGGTGGGGCCGAGCCCATCTGTGACTGCAGATGGTTCCAGGGAGGAGCTGGCCGTCAGGGATGTCCCGGGGTGTGTACAACAAGCTCTAGCATTGGAACTCTCCGTCCTGCTGTTGGTGTGTTCCCCCAACATGGAAACACGGGAACATTCCCTTTGCATCTGGCCAAACTGGAGCTGGTGCTGGAGACGCAAAGACCTCCCCAGCCTGGCGGGCCCCGCTGCCCAAGTGGAATGCCCCCCGGAGGAGAGCCACCAGGCAACTCCTGCCTTCATCTGCTTTCCATCATACTCCCTTCGAAGCACATTCTCGCAAGTTAACAAAACAGTTTTGTATTCACCAACTGCTTAATAATGGGTCACCTTCACGTGGGAAACCTGAAGGGTGAAGCTCCTTGACCAAGCCCTTAATTAAATCATAATTTATTTAGGTCTGGGGGTGTGGTCCTGCTGCTGGCAAGCCCCTCACCATGCCTCTAATTGCCAGGGTGATCTGGATATCAGCTGAGCAGTCCCCAGGCCGCAGCTGGCTGTAGGATGCTCTCTGGCAGAGGTCTGAGTTCTAACGAGGCTCTGTCTGTCTACAGATCACATTTTGGTACCTGCTAACAGCATCAGGGAGCATCCGGGATCCCTCATCCCACAGTTTCTTAAGTTGCTGTCAATAGCACTTTGGCTCAACTTACTCCTCATCTCTCCAAGTAAGTTACGGAAAGAGCAGCTTTCTGGGCCTTCACACATGTCAGCAATCAAGTGACAGCCCCCAGGAGGCCCCACGCCCCCAGCTCAGGGTATTGCTGGTGAGGTGTGTTGTTTGAAGCCAGGATCTCAAAAGCATTAGAATGCTTTGGAAAGGGAAGAATTTTGCCATCACTTCTCCACTGTGGAATTCGTACACACTAGGGGGCTTTCCAAGAAGCAGGGGCATGAATACAGAAATGCACAGCACAGCAGATGACCTTCCTCTCCCTCAGTAGCGACCATAGCAGGGATCCTCGGGCACCTGGGAAAACAGGTGGAAACATGACTGGCAGTGTTCTGGGCCTTCCGTGCTGTTTGTATTTTGTGGCAATTGCTTGTGCTGATTTCTGTCATCCAGAATCTCCCTGTGGACAGAATGGGTTTTCCATGATTGCATATGCTTCCCTGGCACAGAGACCCAGCAGAAAATAGGTCTAGCCAGGTGGAATACAGGGTGCATTCTTCAATGTGGGCCGTGGCCATCAGGGACTTTTGAAATTGTGTACCCCACAATAAACTGTGGAAAATTCTGAAAGAGATGCGAATACCAGAGCACCTGATCTGCCTCTTGAGAAACCTATATGCAGGTCAGGAAGCAACAGTTAGAACTGGACATGGAACAACAGACTGGTTCCAAATAGGAAAAGGAATAGGTCAAGGCTGTATATTGTCACCCTGCTTATTTAACTTTTAAGCAGCATCATGAGAAACGCTGGGCTGGAAGAAGCACAAGCTGGAATCAAGATTGCTGGAAGAAATATCAGTAACCTCAGATATGCAGATGACACCACCCTTATGGCAGAGAGTGAAGAGGAACTCAAAAGCCTCTTGATGAAAGTAAAAGAGGAGAGTGAAAAAGTTGGCTCAAAGCTTAACATTCAGAAAACAAAGACCATGGCATCTGGTCCCATCACTTCATGGGAAATAGATGGAGAAACAGTAGAAACAGCGTCAGACTTTATTTTTTGTGGCTCAAAAATCACTGCAGATGGTGATTGCAGCCATGAAATTAAAAGACACTTACTCCTTGGAAGAAAAGTTATGACCAACCTGGATAGCATATTCAAAAGCAGAGACATTACTTTGCCACGAAGATCATGGCATCTGGTCCCATCACTTCATGGCAAATAGACAGGGAAACAGTGGAAACAGTGTCAGACTTTATTTTCAGGGGCTCCAAAATCACTGCAGATGGTGACTGCGGCCATGAAATTAATAGATGCTTACTCCTTGGAAGGAAAGTTATGACCAACCTAGATAGTATATGGAAAAGCAGAGATATTACTTTTCAACAAAGGTCCGTCTAGTCAAGGCTATGGTTTTTCCAGTGGTCATGTATGGATGTGAGAGTTGGACTGTGAAGAAAGTTGAGCACTGAAGAATTGATGCTTTTGAACTGTGGTGTTGGAGAAGACTCTTGAGAGTCCCTTGGACTGCAAGGAGATCCAACCAGTCCATACTAAAGGAGGTCAGTCCTGGGTGTTCATTGGAAGGACTGATGCTGAAGCTGAAACTCCAATACTTTGGCCACCTCATGCAAAAAGTCGATTCATTGGAAAAGACCCTGATGCTGGGAGGGATTGGGGGCAGGAGGAGAAGGGGACGACAGAGGATGAGATGGCTGGATGGCATCACTGACTTGATGGACATGAGTTTGAGTGAACTCCAGGAGTTGGTGATGGACAGGGAGGCCTGGCATGCTGTGATTCATGGGGTCGCAAAGAGTTGGACATGACTGAGCAATTGAACAGAACTTAACTGAAGCTTCTCTGATGGGCTTCCCAAATGGCTCAGGAGTAAAAATCCATCTGCCAATGCAAGAGACGTGGTTTTGATCCCTGGAACAGGAAGATCCCGTGAAGTAGGAAATGGCAACCCACACCAGTAATCTTAGCTGGAAAATTCCATAGACAGAGGAGCCTGGCAGGTTACAGTCCATGGGGTCACAAAGAACTGGACACAACTGAGCACACATGGAAGCTACATTGATTATTGGCAGATACACTAATATGCATGCAATGCTGAGATAGTACAGGTGTAGGCTCATTATCCAGAAGCATATTTACTTATCCCTCTTAAGATATTTTAAAACATCACAGTAAAATAAAATGATGTGAAAAACAAAACATGTCAGAGTCAGAGTAACTGTGCAAGCTAAATTCCTAAAATGTATAGTTAACCCTGAGATTTCACGTAGCAAATGTTCCTATACTGTTTTATAGTGAACAAAATTCTAACAAAGTAATGCTCCCCTTTTCTCTTTAATAGTAAAAGTGGATAGACAAAAATACAATTTATTATATATTTTAAAAATTCATAAGCATTACTTTAATCTGTACAAGTTTCTTGCATTTTGCAAAGCCAGCATCTCTGTTAAAAAAGGCATTATATATTAACTTGAGACTCTTATTGTAGCTTCTTACTGGTTAAAAGCTTTTTGGAAGCAAATAGGACCTACAAATTTGGTAATCTTATAGGCAAGAATTTAAAAGGTTTCATTGTGACTATATTTCAATCTAAACATCTCCATTGTTACCTATGAAAACACAAAATACACTTAAATCCTATAAAACCTATGATACATTTTCGCTCTACACATTAAATTGACTTTGTAATATTCTTTTAGGAAGATGTTTGCTTCCTTCTTGATGCACTAAAACTCTTAATGTTAAATTAAAAAAAAAAGATTCCCAAATGAATTTTTAAACATCCTTATATCCCCATAAATTAATAGGTACATGGAGCATAGGATAAGTGTACAGCCCAGTTTTAAGAAAAGTCTTAAATGCATGTAATTTTAATCTTCTTAAAAAAAACCCATCAAATGTGATTTAAATTTTGTATCTTTGTAAGGCCTCTTATATAAAATCACAAAGCAGAAAAAATCCTTTGACAGTCTGTGTTCATTGGCTTACAAATCCATTATGACTACCTTCTAAACAGAACAAATTAGGGGCATTTGCTATCATTCAGCAAATAGCTATTCATCCATGTTTCCCATAAAATCCTTCTGCTCTATTCATAGAAAGCTTGGCTTTTAACAAGAATTCAAGGATTTCTCCAAATTGAGCTTGGATATCTTACTTTAAACCATTCTTTAGGTCCTCCGTCTAATTGCGTGGTGTTCTGGTACTGGACCCCACATAAGCACCAGTGTGGTCTTCCACTGCCACAGGCATTTGCACTCTATCAGCTTCTGGACTGTATCACTGACTCAATGGACGTGAGTTTGAGTAAACTCTGGGAGATGGTGATGGACAGGGAGGCCTGGCGTGCTGAAGTCCATGGGGGTCACAAAGAGTTGGACACTACTGAGAGACTTGAACCAAACTGAACTGAACTTTATAAATAAAATCTTGTTTAACTGAAGCTCAGACACCAAATGCCATTCCCTTGTCTCTCCATTCCAATAGGAACCTTAATGGTTGATATGCTGCATGTGGTTTTACATTTTATGTTTTCTTTACAATCACTCACTTGATAATACATTAAGCTTGGGAGTAAACAGCCAAGAATTAGGCAAAGCACAAAACAAACTTTCAAAAACATCTCTGTTTCCTAAATGAAAACACGCATACACGTGCATGTAAACACAAACACACACTCAAATAATGAACTGTTTGATTACTTTCTATAACTTCAAATAATGAAGTGTTTGATTATCTTTTCTTAAACTAACTCTATCAGATCCAGGCACACTCATGTAGACAGAGAAAATTCACCAGGATCATTTCCTGTAGAAACTCTGTCAGTGGGACAGCTTACAACTCCAAGTCAATGTCCCCCAGAATAGGCTCCGTGCAACTGCTGTTGATAAGCATTAAGTGGCCAAATGATCTGCAAAACACTAGATTCTCCAAATTATTTTTCTCTGATACTGTAGAGGTTCTCAGAGCCTGTAATAGGCTAGTTTGTGCTGTAACTCTGCACAAGTGCTTTGAAAATGCAATGTGTCCCAATTTTGTTTTATTTTAACCCAGACCATCTTGAGAGTCTGAGCAAAACCTACTTTGGGAAAGAATGAATTGAATAGACTTTCCAGGGTTATTGAAATAACTAGATAAGATAATGCATGTAAGTGCTTGTCACTGTGCCTCCCACATAAATGGCTTTATGATTAAAATTTCAGATTCTATTATGAGAATTTGCACCATTCACATTCACACAAGCAATGTGTAAGGGCTCCATATCCTCATTGACACACATTGTCCCACATCCTCACTGACAAATATAATTTTATTTTTATTATAGAAATTCTAGTGGGTGTGCAGTGGTATAGTGATATATCAGTGTTGCATTAATTTACATTTCCCTAATGTCTAAAGATGTCAAGCATCTTTTTTATGTGCTTATTGACTATCTGTATATCTTCTTTAGATACACGTCTTCAGACACTTTGCCCATTTTAAAATCAGGTATTGTCTTTTTCCCTTTGAGTTGTACAGGTTCTTTAATGTTTTGACTACTAGTCCTTTATCATATATGATTTGCAAGTATTCTTTCCATTCTATGGGTTGTCTTCTTCACTTTCCTGAAATGGCCTTTGATGCACAAAAAAACTTTAATTTTGTTAAAGTATAATCAATCTTTTTTTTTTCTCTAGCTGCTTGTGATTCTTAGAATCCTCTGATTTTAAAGTTCTTCCTCTCACACTATCCAGTTGCTTCTAAATGAGATCAGTTATGCAAAGTCCCTGCCACAGCATCTGACACATCATAGAATTTCAATAAATTTTAGTTCCTTCTTTCTGCACTCAAGAAGCCAAGAAGAGAAGGCACTTGGATGGGACAAATGGCTAGACTCAAATTAACTGAGAGAAACATCCAAAACCTAAAGTGAGGACAGAGGGAATAGGATAGCAGACTCAACTGAATGGGACCACTGATTAGACACAGCAGAAAGGGACGTTCAAAGTTGCCAGGCTTTCTTGACCAGACACCTGGCAGAGTGAAGTATTCTGTTTTTGTTTTTTAACTGAAGTATAGTTGATTTCCAGTGTTGTGTTAGTTTCTGGTGAATATCAAAGTGATTCACTTATGCGTGTGTGTGTGTGTGTGTGTGTGTTCCATCGCTCAGTCGTGTCTGACTCTTTGCACCTTGTAGTCCGCCAGGCTCCTCTGTCCATGGAATTTTCCAGACAAGAATATTGGAGTGGATTGTCATCTTCTCCTCCAGGGGTCTTCCTGGTCCAGGGATCCAACTCACGTCTCCTGTGGCTCCTGCATTGGCAGGCAGATTCTTTATTGCTGAGCCACCCAGGATGCCCTCAGTCATACATACATAATACACACACACACACACACACACACACACACATATATATATTCTTTTATATTCTTTTCCATATGGCTTATTACAGGATATTGAATATAGTTCCCTGTGCTATACAATAGGACCTAGTTGCTTACCTACTTCATATACAGTAGTTTGTAACTAATAATCTCAAACTCCTAATTTACCCCTCCCTACCTTCCTTCTTCTTTGGTAACCATAAGTTTGTTTCCTATGTCTTGTGAGTCTGTTTCAATAATAAATTCACTGCTGTCTTATTTTAGATTCTACAAGTGATATCATGTGGTATTATTTGTCTTTTGCTTTCTGACTTCACTTAACATAGTGATCTCTAGGTCCATTCATGTTGCTACAAACAGCGTTACTTCATTCTTTTCTATGGCTGAGTGGTATTCCATGTATATATTAATATATAAACATCTTTATCCAGTCATCTGTTGATGGACATTGAGGATGCTTCCTTGTCTTGACTGTTGTAAATAGTGCTGCTATGAACATTAGGGGTACATGTATCTTTTCAAATTAGAGTTTTTGTCTTTTTCAGATATATGCCCAGGAGTGGGATTTTGGGATCATATGGTAGCTCTATTTTTAGTTTTTATAGGACCATCCATACTGTTTTCAATAGTGGTTGCACCAATTTACATTCCCAGGAACAGTGTACAAGAGTTCCTTTTTCTCAGAATGGAATGGTTTTTAAGATGCGCCAACTTGAGATACAGATTGAGATACCAGGAGAAGCTATGGAGAAATCAATTAGAAATAGAAAGCTTGTGCTAAGGAATAAATAAATTTATTTACAAATTGAATTTGAATATAAATTTCAAGGGTCACAAGTGGAAAGTGATGTGGAATTTTGAAGTCATGAATCAAGTCTTATTTCTTTGCTTCAACACTGTCAGTTTCCACTGTAATCAAAACATAACCAGGCACATAACTTCAGTTCTACCAATTAGATAAACCTATGGAAATTTTGGAAGTGAGCAAGCATCACATGAGAAGACCATCTGACACCCCTGTGGGTAGAGCGTGGGCAGGTCTTCCTGGGGTAGCTGTGGAAGGCTTCTGGCATCCAAGCTCTGGATGTTACACTGGGTGTCTCCTGGAGGCGGTGGCAGTGGTGATGTTTTACCAGAGTGATACGGAGTGGTGCTTGGCTGACTTTTCTTTCTGGCTGTGGTGGATGTGTTGCTCCAGGCAATCTTCCACTGATTCTATACATCACCCAATATCCCTTTTTGAGAATATTTTATTATCCCTTGCTGCCTAAATAACAAGAATGAATTCTGTAACTTGCAACAAATTGATCCATTTCATACCTCTTATAACATCTATTACAGTGTAAATATATTGCATGTTTCTCTGTCCCTACCATTAGTCTTGAGAGCAGTAGTTCTCGGCTGGGGGTGACTTTGCTCCATCCCAGCCATCTACAAACACAGGAAACCCTGATCTAAATTATTTTAGGGCAGAAATCATGACTTGTTCATTATCGTATTTCCAGGATAGTGTCTGGCACTGGAAGGCATTTGATACATCTTTGGTGAAAGAATGGAAGAGGACCAAAGGCAATATTTAACTGAAAAAAATTGTTTACAGAGTGGTTGGAAAAAGCATACACTTCCTCTTGATCTGATTTTTATGTCATTCACAAGATTCTCTTCCTATTCAGTCCATTAAATGTTAGTGTCCCTAAGGATTCTCTCCTTGTCCCTTTTCTCTTCTTTCATTCTCGTTTCTTTTCCTGTTCTCCTTGGGGGCTTCTCCTACTCAAAGACTTTCTAAATAATATATATATATATATATTTTTTCATTTTCATAACTCTCCAATGAATTGTTGACAAAGTTCTGTATAGTCAAAGCTATGTTCTTTCCAGTAGTCATGTATGGAAGTGAGAGTTGGACCATAAAGAAGGCTGAGCACTGATGTGAGCACCGAGCACTGAACTGATGCTTTTGATTTGTGGCGGTGGAGAAGACTCTTGAGAGTCCCTTGGACAGTAAGGAGATCAAACCAAACAATCCTAAAAGAAATCAACCCTGAATGTTCATTGGAAGGCCTGATGCTGAAGCCAAAGCTCCAGTACTTGGCTGCCTGATGAGAAGAGCTGACTCACTGGAAAAGCCCCTGATGCTGGGAAAGATTGAGGGCAGGAGGAGAAGGGGTCAACAAAGGGTGAGATGTTTAAATGGCATCATCAACTCAATGGACATGAGTCTGAGCTAACTCCAGGAGATAGTGAAGAATAGGGAAGCCTGGCATGCTGCAGTCCATGGGGTTGCAAAGAGCTGGACATGACTTAGGGATTGAACAACAACAACCAGCAACTTTATATTAAGAGATCCTAGTTTTATTTTCATTTCAGACATCCCTACAGTGCTCCAGAATTGCCTGTCAACATGTTGATATTCCTAGACTCCTGATACCAAACACATGACATACACTACATGTCAGTGGAGGCAGCAAATTGTATCCCCTTCCCATTTCATTCTTTCAGCAAATGAATGACCCAAATTCCCATTGCCCAGACTAGGCTGGACTGCTCTTTCAACTCCATTTCAGTCCTGACCATGTGTTGTAAACTCTACTTCTTAAACCTTCTAAATTATGGTGAATTTATACCCTTCTCTCAAGTTTTACCCCAAAACACATTTCTGACCTGGATCTTATCCACTATCTCTTAACTAGCCTTCTAGTCTCCAGCTTTGTTCCTCTAGGCCCTTTATATGGTCAGCTGCTTGATCTTTCTGCAACAAGTATCCTTGTCATATCCTTTGCTACTTGAGAATATCACAAATTTTCTATCTGGATAAAAAGTCAAACTCTCTGGTTCTAAAATGAAAGGGTACCTATGATTTTGTACCCTTTGCCTATTTTTCCCATCTGCCTTTGTATTTCTCCTTCACTCTGAGTTTCTTCTGATTCCTTTTTGCAGATGGTGCTCTCACTCCTTAAATACCTTTCCCCACACATCTGCCCAGCTGTTAGAGAAAGGGAGACATTTTCCCTTACTTTTTACATGTCAAACTGGCTCGACTCTAGTACCAAGCTAGTCAAACACTAATCTAGGTGTTGCTTCAAAGATATCTGTAGATGTGATTCATGTCCATAATCAGTTAACTCTTAAGTAAAGAAGATGGCTATCCTTTGGACAGGGTAATCTGGATGCAACTGACCCAAGCAGTTGGAATGCCTGAACAGCAGGATGGAGGCTTCCCTGAGTAAGGGAAAAAAAACACTCCCCTGTGAAATGAAATATCAGCTCCTGCCCCGGAGTTTTCAACCTGCCCTTCCTGATGGCCCACCCTAGAGATTTCAGACTTGCCTCGTAATCACTTGCAGTCCCCACAATCACATGAGCCAATTTCTTGCAACAAATATCATTTTACACAGACACGCACACATGCACTCAACTGGTTCTCCTTCTTGGCTGGCATCCTGACTGATACACTACTCACACTTCTCTATCTGGCACTCTGCATAAATGCCACAAGTATTATATTATGATAAATACTGGGTGCTCTCCCATCCCTCTCTTTCTCCAAGTTTCTCTCCCTCATGAGAAAAGTGGTAGCCAATCCACATAATCAGAGCCTGATATTCAATGGTCCATATTTTGCTAATATACTAATTCACAGTCACGGCATCTCCTAAAAGACCGGCATCATCTTTCAAATTCCGAGCCCAGACATGCCGCCCAGTGGCACTCACAACCTGCCTTTTGCAGCAAGCTTCTAGTCCTTGCTTATGGAGTTGTTTAGATCAGAGGACCAAACATTCATTTGACCACATATATTAAGATCCAGGATTGCCATGTTCTCTGAATCTTTGCATCCTCTCAAAAATCATATGTTGAAACTCTAACCCCCAAAGTAATGGTATTAAGTGATGAGGCTTTTGGAAGATGATTAGGTCACGAGGGGAGAGTCCTCTTGATTGGTATTAGTGCTCTTATTTTAATATAAGGACCCCAAGAGCCAGTTCATCCCTTCACTGTGTGAGTCTGCAGCCATAGATGAAAGCAGACCTTCACTAGCTACCAAGTCTACCAGCACCTTGATCTTAGACTTCCAGCCTCCAGAACCATGAGAAAGAAATATTTGGCATTGATAAGCCACTCAGGGTATGGTAATTCATTAAAACAGCTGGAATGGACTAAGACACCGTGTTCCCAAAGCAGAAACTAAGCCATCAGCTTCCTTTTTCACACACCCAGAAGAAGCACTGACTTCTTTCCTGTCCCATTTTTTATGGTGACTGAGACTCAGGCCACATCCTTCTCCCTCTGTACCAATTCCTCCATCTCTTACAGGTGGTTGTCTAAAGCAGGTCTGGGATGTCAGGACCAAGGAATCTGGACTTAGTAATCACAATCCCCAGGAATTAAAAATTACCTCCATCCATGCCAGAAATCCTCAGGTGGGCAGCCACAGAAGAAATTATCACAAAAGCAACGCACTAATGATTTGGGGCCTTGGAATGAGTGAGCACAGGTCTGGTGGAGAGCAGAGATAAAGATCTCTCATCTGGCATTGATAAAGTCTTCTCTGGGTCACCTCATGTAGGAGTTCAGGATCTCACACAGCTCTTGACATACCCACGGCCCTGGAAAGAGTAGAGTTCTTTTCAGATGTACAGAGTTTCACCTCAGAAAGGCCTGGGGATATGTGCAGAGACATGAATGCATGAGATCCTTGGAGTGCTGGACATATGAGACACAAAGGATATTTGGTTTTCCCCATTTGTCCACAGCTGTGGTCTTAATGTACCAGGAAATGGGTGCTTAACAAGGAATTTTTTGTGCTGCTTCCGGAGCAGTTAAATTTATTCACAGCCTGGGGAATTAAGGGAAAAAATGAGACAAGGAAATGCTTTGGGGGTCCACTGAGGCAGGGGACCAAACCACAGGTACAGGTATTTCGACAGCCAAAGAGCACCAAAGGAATCCGTAGCTACAGCAAGTTTGGTGGGACAAGCAAACAGGGGTCTTTACTCTCAGAATTCTGAGGAAGAAAGTTCCAACGGCTGTGGCTCAGGCGAGAAGCTCTGGCCTTATGTAAGGCTCAGGGAGAAGCATATGGCAGTATGTTGAAGCTCATGATGGAAAATTTTCCCAATTGAGTTTAAGTGAACATGTTGTATACTCCAGACAGCTGGCAAAGAGTAACTGGCATCCTGGCAAATCTAAAGACAAAATGACTTTTTTTCCTCATACTTTCTCTTCTCTGTGTTACTTCCTCCACCAAGTCTCAGCTTTGATCCATCGCTGGCTCAAAAAAAGAGGGGAACATTGCTTCTATTTGTGAAATGCTATTTCTAGGATCGTCCATAAATGCTATTTGTATGGATCTATGGCTCTGATCAATCGTCTCAGGACTCAAGGTAAGTTTCTAACTCTTTGGGGGCATGGGGCACCTGCGAGTCCTGAGGCTGGGTGGATCCATGTTTAGGAGGACAGAGCCACTGGGGCAGCTTCCCAGGAAGATAGCACTGGCTGAGGCAGCTGAGTGAGGCTCTCTAACTCTGAGCAGAACAAGAAACAGAAGCGGGAGGCATTTTAGAATTAAGAGTCTTAATTTATAAGGGAAAGGTGATTTCTATTTGGATTTCACTTTTAACTCTGTTTCTTCTAGGACTTTAAGAAGTGATCCATTGTTCATATCTGGGGAATCAATACCATTTTATTCATCCATTCCACAATCTTTGGTGAGCTGTTTTGGCTAATGTGCCTGTGTATAGCTTGAGATTAAGAATTCAGCCTAAAACTCAACTTGGCCCCTAAAACAACTTAATGTCCTTTCAGGGATTCCCTGGTGGCTCAGACAGTAAAGAATCTGCCTGCAATGACGGAGACCTGAATTCAATTCCCAGGTCGGGAAGATTCCCTGGAGAAGGGAACGGCTACCCACTCCAGTATTCTTGCCTGGAAAATCCCATGGACAGAGGAGCCTGGCAGGCTACAGTCACAAAGAATTGGACATGAGTGAGCAACTAAGCACATACAACATATACAATGCCTTGTATGTCCCTGTATATCATAAAAGCTGAACTGCATAGCTCACTTGCGCCAAGAGATGATCCTCGGCTTTGGTGGGTGTTGGCAGTGGCCCAAGAGGAGCTAGGCTGCCCTGACATGCTGCTGGCCCCCCTTTCTCAGGGGACAGCCTTGCCCATGGTTGACCAGGGCCTTGACCATTTGTCTAAAGGTTTGAATTGCAGTTGACTTCACTTTGAAACTCTAATTTCAACAGATAACAGAACAGAAAGGAGAATTCAGGACTGCCTCTCATCTCTCCCTACATGTATGCCTCAGGTGCAAAGGAGGGATCTTCCCTGTTCCAACCTGTGGAAAAGTGCTGGCAGAAGGGATTCTGTGGCTTTGTCCACTCACACCGTTAACCACTCTCTTTAGGAAGGGAGGGGAAGTCACTGTCTGAAGAACCTGAGACTCAGCTTTACTGCACCAGTGAGTACGCTTACTAGGTTCACGCTCCCTCTCCCAGCCTCTGGACCAAAGCAGGTGGGTGGTGGGAGATGCTAACAGATTTCCAAGCTTGCCAGGAGGAATGCTTTATCATGGACATTGTCTGGAATTACCAGTATATGATGACAATGAAAAGCAGAGGACTTTTGCTCAATGCTATTAATGTCTAAATTCTCTGTAGACAGCACATCTCTTTTTGCTTGGATCACTCCTACCATCTCTTGGTACACCACTGGGGAGGGTTCCCCTTGGCTTCCCTCACAGCAAACCACATCCGCCCTCTGTTCACCTCAGTCTCCATCTCCACGCTCTAGCCAACAGCAGCATCTGTTCTTTCGTGGGGCCTTCTGTGAAGGCTTCCTCATGTCCTCTCTACTGCCTGTTTATCCCTTCCAGTCCACTCTTATCAAAGCAATCAGAGCAAGGTTTTTAAGTGTACCCCCACATAGCTTTACACTTAGAATGGAACCCGCCTCTTAACTTTGGCCCTCAAAGCCCTGTCATCCTGAGCCTGGCTACTGCCTACATCTCAAACTCCATGTCCTTGCTTTTACTCTTGAACACTAAGCTTCAGCCACTCTGGTTGTCTTAGTATACTCAATCTGCAATGACAAAATACCAGACTAGCGGCTTAACCAACAGGTATTTATTTTCCCATAGTTCTGGAGCTTGGAAACCCAAACCAAATGGGCTTGGTTTCCTTAAGCCGTCTTCCCTTGGCTTGCAGAGGGCTGCCTCTCACTGTGTCCTCACCTGGCCTTCCTTCGTGGTATGCATATGCCTAGTGTCTCTTCCTCTTCTTACAAGGACACAAGTCATACTGCATTAGAGCCCTGAGGTTATGACCCCATTAACCTTGCATAGCTCTTCAAAGGCCCTTTCTTCAAATACCTTGACTTTTACATACGAATTTTGGGAGGACACAATTCAGGGTTTCCCTAGTGGCTCAGTTGGTAAAGAATCTGCCTACAATGCAGGAGACTTGGGTTCCATCCCAGGGTAGAGAAGATCCTCTGGAGAAGGAAATGGCTACCCACACCAGTATGTTGCCTAGAGAATTCCATGGACAGAAGAGCCTGGCGGGCTACAGTCTGTGGTGTCACAAAGAGTTGGACACGACTGAGTGACTAACCCACCACCACAGCTGACTGTGTAACCCTGGTCCTCCTGCTGCCCAGGGCCGCTGCCCATGTGGTGTTCCTTGCTTGGTGGCCCCCTCCAGGTCTCTGCATAGCCGCCTCTTTCCTATCATTCATCATTCAGCCTAAACATCACCTCTTCAGAGAGAGTCTCTGGCATGCTATAGAATAGCCCTCCAGGCACTTACCACCACTTCTGTTTTGTCCCCACCCCAGTATTTGTCATCTTCTGCTATACATCAGATATATTCGCTTGCTGCTAACTTCCTCTATTAGCATGTAAATTTTGTGAGAGCAGAAGCCTTGTCTGTCCCTCCACTGCTAATCATCACTGTGCCCCTGACTGTTTCCCACTGGCACATAGTAGATGCCTAATAAACATTAATTAAATGAATTAAAAAAAAAACACCTTTAGGATTTCCCTGGTGATATGGTGGCAAGAACCCACCTGCCAATGTAGGGGACATGGGTTAGATCCCTGGTTCAGGAAGATTCCACATGCCACAGAGGAACAGAGCTCAAGCACCACAACTACTGAGCCCACTCTCTGTAGTCTGTAAGCCACAACTACTGAGCCCACACGCCGCAGCTACTGAAGCCTGCACACCTACAGCCTCTGCTCTGCATCAAGGGAAGCCCGTAATGAGAAGCCCATGCACTTCAATAAAGAGCAACCCCAATCACTGCAACTAGAGAACGGCAACAGGCAGCAACAAAGGCCCAGCACAACCAAAATGAATTAATAATAAAAAAAAAAGACTTAAGACTCAAACTAGTAAATCGATCCATAATGAGGTAAGTAAGACAGCTTTTGAAAATGAAAAATATAATCAGTGTCTAAAGGGAAAGTGAAAGTCGCTCGATCGTGTCCGACTCTTTGTGACCCCATGGGTTATACAGTCCATGGAATTCTCCAGGCCAGAATACTGGAGTGGGTAGCCTTTCCCTTCTCCAGGGGATATGCCCAACCCAGGGATCAAACCCAGGTCTCCCACACTGCAGGATTCTTTACCAGAGCCACAAGGGAAGCCAAATCAGTGTCTAAAGAGCTTCTCTAATCATGCGTCCTAATCGTAGGTCCAGGCCAAGTGGCAGGGCATTTGGGAGTAAAAATATTGACAGAGCTATTGCTGAAGCACCTTCCAAAACAAGGGATGACTGCTTACAGCACCGCCAGCAGCACATGCCTGTGCTCGGCTCCCCGTCCTCACCAGTGAAATGTGGAATCAGACTTATTAACCAGCTCTATTTATTTTCTTGTTACCTCTACCATTACTTAGTTTTACATATTTCTCATCTTCTGCTATTGATTCAAAAGAACATGTTAAACCTGAAATAGAACACTTTAATAAGATAAAAAATATGCATGTCTTCTTTGATGCAGGAATTATACTTCTATGAATTTAGCCCTCTGATAGATTTGCTTTAGTGCACAAAAATATATGCACAAGGATATCAATGTGGTTTTGTTATTATAGCACCAGATGAAAGACATTTAAAGGTTAACAGGGATAGGTTATATAAATTATGTCATTAAATATACATAGAACATTAAACAACTGAATGAAAGATTATAGGAAATCTTCAGGTCTAAAATACATTAGGTGATTCATGTTGATATTTGACAGAAAACAACAAAATTCTGTAAAGCAATTATCCTTCAATTAGAAGACAAATAAAATAAAATATATTCGATTAAAAACAAAATTGCAGGATAATAGATACAAGATATGATACAGGTAATAATAGATACATTTATGTCTTTTCAAAATGATATTTTCTCTATTCAGAAATTATCTGAAAAGAAAATAACTGTGGCTGGTAGTAACAGTCAATAAAAAAAGGAAGTGAGTGCGAAAAAGATTGCCATTCCACTTTAAAGGCAAGTTTTCCTTTCAGGGGTAAAGGGGCTGCTCTGGTTGTCATTTCCTGTTTGTTTCTGTCTTGTTCTGTTTGTTAGTACACACCTTGGAGAAGCAGATCTCTTTCTCTCATCCCTCCAACTCCCTGCAGATATCAAAGTTCCCAGAAGCTGTCCAGAGATTTCTCCATCACTCATTGCCTTGAAAATACATAATTCTTCTTTAATTTTTTCTACAATGGATCTTAATTCATGAAGAGGCATTGTTTTTGCATCAGTCCTTTCCCTTGCCACACATTAAGCCAAGGATGGGGGTGAAGGGGTGTATGTTTTCTAATGGGACTTGTCAGTCTGCAAATGATGTTCTGCCTCTAAAGACGCATTATGAGAATTCTAATTTCATCCAAGCATTTCCACACAGAGCACTGACTTAGAGTGTGCAAGCTGAGTGTGTAGGGCCCAGAGACCTTGAAATTCTTATCAGATTTGAAGAGATTTCCATTGGAGTGAGCTGTTCTGAAAGTATTTAGAATCTAAAAGAGCTGCTTTTTCAGTAGTCCCATCTCTGCATTCCAGGTGTGCATCTCCAGAAAAGTATGAATTGTTGCATCCTAAGTACACTCTCACACCCAGGACTTTTGCTCAAGCCATCAAAGCATGCTGGTTCCTCAGAGCATCTCTTCACTGGTGATGCTTATATGTGAACATGCTAGGGGAATGAGGGGCACCAACATGGAATGAAGTGGTCTTTCTTGAAATTATACCAATGGATACAACTCAGGCACAATCACTGGATCTCACAAAACTGAAGGGATAACTCCAATGGATACAGCTAACTCCAATGGATACAAATTCAGGTACTTTTCATATCTCTTTATTTTTTAAATTTTTCACTTGCAAGGCTTAAAGAAGATAAGAATAGATAAGTGACCACTCTGTAATAAGAATAGGTAATAGGCCACCCTGTAACTTTCAAGTAGGGCATAGTTTGAGGTATTGAAATTAAAGAAGCTTTGACTCATCTGTTCTTCAACTCATTTCCGACACCATTTTCAAATACATGCTTCCAAATCTACTCTGATTGGACATCACGGGAAGAAAATCACCCTTCTCTCCACAACTCCCCTAGAGTTCTAGATACTGCGAATAAGGCCACTCATCCCTGGTCTCACACCACCATGCGTACTAAGTCACTTTGGTCGGTCGTGTGCGACTCTCTGCGCCTCTATGGACTGTAGCCCACCAGGTTCCTCTGTCCTTGGTACTCTCCAGGCAAGAGCACTGGAGTGGGATACCACTGCCTCCTGCAGGAGATCTTCCCAACCCAGGGATTGAGCCCGTGTCTCTTAATTTCCTGCATTGTCAGGCAGGCTGTTTAGCCCTAGTGCCATCTAGGAAGCCCTCACTGTCATCAGGAGTGAAAGAGAGGATCTCAGGATCTCCTGGCAAGACACTCACAGCCCATTACCCTACAATACCTCCAGCCTTGACCTTGATATCTATGTTGAGCACATCTCATTTTGCCATGCTTCCTTTTTTGGGGCTTCCCTGGTGGCTCAGTGGTAAAGAATCCACGTGCCAATGCAGGAGACATGGGTTCGATCCCTGGGATGGGAAGATCCCCTGGAAAAGGAAATGGCAATCACACCAGCATTCTTGACTTGAAAATTCCATGGACAGAGGAGCCTGGCAGCCTACAGTCCATGGAGTTGCAAAAGAGTAGGACGTGACTGAGCACTGATGGATATTAGGCCCCACAAGAAGCCAAGACTTTCAGTCATCTCTCAATTTCCTGGACTCTTTCCTCAAGTGTCTTGATAGTTCCCCTTTTCTCATCCACTCGATGCCCATCCTCAATTCCTGGAACCCTTCCACACCATATTCTGGAATTCATGCTCAGTTCTTCTCAGAACTTCACTTTCACTTCTTGCTCTAAATGAACTGAGTCTCCTTCGAGGAAATTAATTTTCACCCAGCCCTCTGAAGTGGTGGCTGTTGTGCCTTGCAAGACTTTTGCAACACGAGGCCTGGAGGCAGGGCAAGTGTCCTTCTGATTTTATATCGCATCACATCACAAAAACAATGAAAAAAATCCTCATCTTTGAACGTCATCTCATTAGTCTTTATCAATCACAGCTCCAACTTGCTGCAGTCACCTACAGAACCCCCAGCTACTCTGCTAATTCCTTAAAGATTTTAGCTCCTGGCTCACTGCCATTTCTCCAACATATTTTGTGACTCCAGTACCCGTATATGTGATCTTTCCAATATCCGAGACCCTCAGTCTCTTGACGCCCAGTCCTCCAACTCTCACATTCTCTATTCCATCTAAGCCACTCATTTCAAAGGTCATACCTCAGACTGGTCACTACCAGCAACATAAACCCACCCCTCCATAACTGTAATTTCAAGCATTCTCTCTTTGAAGCTCATTCTTGCTAATACTCCAACTCTAAGAAAATTTGACCCCATGAGGTGCCATTAGACATTATTTATATATTTTCTCCAGGTTTCCCATCTCATCTCGTTTGTGATGGGCCCATCACTGTATTACACTTTTGCATATATTCCTAACAATCATGTCTCATTATCATCACCTGAAAACTCCTCAGGCCAGATTAAATCTAATCAGCATGTTCTGTCCACCCACAGAGATGGTCACGGTGTAGAAAATCACACCAGGTTGCTGACTGATCTCATTTCAAATGCCTGACCACTGTCCTCAATGAAGCCTTCTTTCTACACATCAATCATACGACATTCCCAAAATCCATTACTCTCCTTACTCGGAGCAAATGGTTGTCAAGCTTGAGACTACCATAGAAATACCTGGGGGGCACATAAAAACTTATATTGCCAGGTCCTCTCCCAGTGTTTTAGAATGTTAGTTTGGGGTAGGGCCTGAGAAACCACATCACTAACAAATGCCCAGGTGATGCTGACGATGCTGGTCTGGACCACTCTTTGAGAGACACTGCCATAGATGACTATCCCGTGACTTATTCTTTCTCCCCAGACTTCTGACACATATTCTCCATCTTTATGCTCAGTGACTTTATTTACACACACTCTCTCAAGAGATTTCTGGAGCTCTTGACACTGACGTGTTTTGTGATCTGGGGTGGAGCCCTGCTGTCCTGCTACAGTGGGTAAACTTTTAGGCTCCTCTCCACAGCCAACCCTTCACATGTGTACTAGAATCCATCTCTCCTCCCTTAATCCATCCTAACTCCTGAGACTCCCTCTCCAAGCCTGCCTTCTCTCTGCGTCATGAATGTCTCCCTTACTACTAGGTCATCCCCACTGGTGTCAAGCACCGTGAGGAAAATCCCCTCCTGACCCCACATTTTCTTCGATCTCCCCACGGATAACAATGTTCCATGAAAAATCTGAGTTTTCTTTAAACTCACCAGGACACTATTACCTCACAGCCTTTAACTTACTATTTATTATTTCTACCTGGAAGATTCTACAAGGCTTGATCAATGACTTGATCTTCTCATTCATGATCCTGAATGAAAATTTTTAGATCTTCCCAAACAAAATATGTTTCTCTTTGTTTCCACATTTTGTGATGAGTTTTAAGACCAACTGGCCATTTTGGAACTTGGTCCTGAATGATATTTAAATGTACTGGATCTTGGGAACTGGCAGATTTCCCCTGAGACCATTTTGAATGTAGTTTATTTTTACTGTTCCATGTTTGTGACCATCAATCTAAAACCCAGCCCTCTGAGAACTACACCTCATCCTCTTTTTGGCTCAGTCACTCATCCCTATATTAACTTCTACCTAGATAAGCCAGGCAGAAAGCAAAAAAATAAAATTAAAAAAAGACTGTGACATGTCTTATCCTAAAGGAATCACCATATCAATGGTGTTAGAGGAATTCTCATGTCATTCAAAACGTGTTCTAGTGCTCTTAGGCAATCCAGCACTGGTTACAAGCAAACTCCCTGGCACATCACATAACCTGCAACATAGAAAACCAGATGGGAATGAATTTAGGTGAATCCAGCAGAAAGTGTTATGCTGTGTGGTATGGGGGGAGGAAAATAATCAGTCAAAGTGACATGAATGATGGACTAACCTTAGAACTCAAGGACATGCAATTTCTCCTCTGTGCAGTGCCCAGGTAAAGAAGAGGTCATACAAAAACTCCAGCAATTAACGAATGACTTACAATTGAAAAATGTGTGGAATTTCCACATAATTAGAACCTGATCACGTTGGCTTATGAAGACAGTTGTTCTATAATAAGAAAAAATAAATTCTCTGTTTAAAGGATGAAAAAGGAGGTGGATTTTAAATATCATGGTTTCTCAAGAGAGATCCAAAAAATCACAGTAAATAAATAAGGACTCCCTGAGGCTTTAAGTGTTGTGTGTGCCCTAGGCAGAAAGATCAGGCTTGGTTAAATCATTGCATAGTCCATCATCTGTGTGTCCGGTCACTGAAGGCATCACGGAGAGAAAAAGAAATGTGTCTCCTCCTTCGTGTTGGCTGAGGTGACAGAAATCAGTGTTCAGAGCTGAAATGATGAACCCTTCACATTAGAGGAATGTACATCCTGAACATTTTGCCCTTTCAATTCTCCCATGTTGAAACAAAATAAATAAGACAAAAAACATAAATTTTAAAAAGAAGAAGAAAAAATGCAGAGACAATCTGATCAGGAAGACAGTTTCCCCTCGGGCACTATTTGGGAGATTCTGCAGCAGAAGTTCTAAACCTGTCAGAGGAATCTGTTTTCCCGATGTTTTTCTCTCAAGGAGAGTGTGTTTCCCTGGCAGATGGGAGAATGACCTGATTCTCCCAAGGTAGCAAACGCTCCACTCAGGCTCTGCTACAGTCGTCTGTAGGAAATTTCCTTTCCATTATTACACCAGTGAGCACTGAGCTAATCAGAACCACCTCTGGGGAAAGAATCAAAAATAAAAGGCACCCATCCCCTAGACCAAGGCTCTGCGCTCCTTTGAACTGCATTTACAGCCTTAATATAACTCAAGAGATTTCACAATCCACATGTGAAACCAAACCCTTCTAATGGAATATTTACTGAGTTTAGCATGGAGAAAAGGATGACACATTTTGATAAGCATATTCTTCTATCTATTGTGTTCATTAAAAGTGCCAATGAGAGGTTTCAAAGTAATTTATTGTTATTCTCAGACAAAGCATGTAATATTCATCATAAACAAGAAGACCCTAAGTAGAATACAATTCTTGCCTCCTGCTGCCCAAGCATCTGATGAAGAGGAAGAAAATGGGTCAAAGACCTCTTCGGGCATCTTAAAAAAATTGATGCACCTTTACTTTGCCAACCTATGCTTGGTGTGGGCCTTCCCATTTTGCAGCTGAATGAAGGATTTTTATTAGGCCAAAATAATATGACAGGAACAAAGCAAGTGACTAGTGAGAAACACAGGAGATGGTGAGCTGACTCTTGGACCCTTGAGAACACAAAAAGTGGTAGCCAAGTGCCTCCAACAGATCAGAATCCAACTCACCAAGAACAGGGAAACAGGAGTTTAAAATTCCTCCCATCTTAGGGCAACTTTTATTTCCACTGGTATATCTTTACCCTTCATTTTATACTGAGAAAAATAGACTCCTCCTCTTTTCAGTTCAGTTGCTTAGTCATGTCCTACTCTTTGCGACCCCATGGACTGTAGCACAATAGGCCTCCCTATCAATCACCAACCCCTGGAGCTTACTCAAACTCATCTCATCGAGTGGGTGATGCCATCCAACCATCTCATCCTCTGTCGTCCCCTTCTCCTCCCGCCCTCAATCTTGCCCAGCATCAGGGTCTTTTCCAATCAGTCAGTTCTCCACATCAGTTGGCCAAAGTATTGGAGTTTCAGCTTCATATCAGTCCTTCCAATGAATATTTAGGACTGATTTCCTTTAGGATTGACTGGTTGGATCTCCTTGCAGTTCGAGACTCTCAAGAGTCTTCTCCAACACCACAGTTCAAGAGCATCAATTCTTCAGGACTCAGCTTTCTTTGTAGTCCAACTCTTACATCCATACATGACCACTGGAAAAACCATAGCTTTGACTAGATGGACCTTTTCTGGCAAAGTGATGTCTCTGCTTTTTAATATGCTGTCTAGGTTGGTCATAGCTTTTCTTCCAAGGAGCAAGCGTCTTTTAATTTCAAGGCTGCAGTCACCATTTGCAGTCTTATTATAGGCAGATATTCTTATTTTTGCTTTCACTTTGGTGTAAAGCCTGCCGATACAGCACTGAGAACTCCTCAGTCTCCAACTGCCACCTCTTCTCCCAAGGGATAAGAAAGCTGTTATCACTTCCATGCTAGTAATAGAAAACTTAGCACAACTGTCTTTTGATCTTTCAAACCACTTCAATATTTTGAAAAACAACAACAACAAAAAAAAACCCTCTTGGCTCCAGGGGAAAAAGAAAAGAAAGATTATAGTTGATCAGATCCAAAAGTGGGTATCTAACATTTCCATGTAACAAGTAATTGTACTTTTTTCCTGTAAGCAAACAAACAAACAAACAAAACTTGCCCTCTCACTGTTATTCTATTAATTATGATGACACTGAGAAATCAGCATTATACCTGAGAAGCCTTCCTGTATTTTGTGTCCATCCACCAAACTATTATTTAATGTATTTCTTTCTTGGGTAGAGACTCTTACCTAGGAAATGCTGTTATAAAAGAAGTTTGATTTATAGAAACATTCATGTAACGTGTAAGGAATTTGCTAAAAAAGCAGGTGAAATTCTAACTGTGTCTACGGTTCACATACCAAGTAAGTAAAGCTCACCGGGTCACAGAAATTCTTTGTTCACTAGTATTAAAAATTAATATTGTAGGGAAATATTAATCATGATATCATTTAGAATCTAGATAATACATTTTCTCTTTACAATTAAACAAATCTGTAAACAGATGCCCTTTTTCATCTTCATTATAGTCTTATAAGATAGAGGAGGTATAATATGCTAAAATTATTCCTATTTTATGAAGGGAAAAATAGGACTCTAAAAACTCAAGCAGCCTACATAAATGGAATGAAACTGGAGCACCAAAGTTAAAATATTGCCTGGGAAATTTATTGAACTAAGTCTCCTCAATCATTTATTGAGTTGAGAGCTTGTAATGACCCTCAAATGGTGTCAAAAGCTAGCTGATTTCTCCCAAATACCTTCAAACCCTCCCCTCCCCCCGCCCCAAACCCCAAAGAACACATTTGCAACTGTGGATTTTCTGACCCAAAAAAAGAGCGGCTGAGCCAACTGCATTAGAGTTCTACAAGATCCAATTAGCTGGCCTTGGTGCTGCTCCTTCAGGGATATCGCGCTCACATAAGAACCTCGCTCTCACATAAGAACCTCGCCCTCACTGGCAGGATAAGAGGGGAGAGAGAGGAATGGGAGAATCATTAAGCTGTAAGCGTAAAACTCAAGTGATCTGAATACCCACTTTTCATTTTTTTTGCTTCTCAAATGCTACTGTAAATGAAAATAAGTCAGAGTACAGTATTAATGAACCACAAATATTTTCCTTAATGAAAAAACATGTTTTCCTACAGGAACCAGGCCAGGAAGTGGGTGGTGGGTGCATTAGTCAAACTGCTTTACTCTGGCTAGCTATGGTTATCCAACCCAGATTTGAGAAGCAGTGTAGGTATGCAATCATTTACTTTCAGCCTGCAAGTCTCTTTGATAAAAGAAGTCCTTTGCAAGAAGGATTTTTCTCCTGTCCTTATAAATCAAATAAATAAAAATAAAACTTTCTCCAAGCCATATGCTGCTGTTCCTATCCTTCAACTGGCCTTAAAAGAAAAAAAAAAGACTACCTTTTTCTGTTCTTTTTCCTATCCCTTTATTAAGAAAAACAAAACAAAAGAGCTAGAGAAAGACAGAGAGAGAGAAATCAAACAACTGTCTAAACAAATCAATCCAACATTTCCAAGGGCTTGTGACCTGCGGCAATGTCAATTCCGTCTTTTTTTCCCCCTTTCTTTCTTTGAATCAATATAACCTATGATTCTGATCACTCCAATATGTCAGTGCCTGCTGAGGGCACCTTTTATTGCTCATAAAGCCCCAGACGATAATGAAAAATAAGCAAGAAAACGATAAATTCATCAAGGTTGTGAGAATATTTGAGGAAAAAAGGAATTTCCTGAGGTAACTGTCCTTGACCTGGCTCTTTAATCGAGTGAAATTTCATCACTTTATCTAATATCATGCTTCATGCTTCAGGCACCCAGCAATTCTATTTTAGTGTGGTCTAATGGGCAGCTGACACATCCACTCAGCCCTAGACTGCATAATTTGTGCTGACATACTGTGTGGCCAGCAGCCTTGCAGGGGCTGGTTATTTGGCCTTGCCAGGAAAAATGTCATCAAGAAGAGGTTCCTCCTAACAATTTGCGGCTCAGCTTTGCGGGCTTCAGTGGACTTCACTCTCAAGAGGTACAGAGTCCTTGATTTGGGTGGCTGTGCGTATCTGACTATAGGTGAGAGATTAGAAAAGGCCCTGGTTATGGTGGTCTGAAACCCAAATCTAGGCGGTGTAATGAAGAGTGTCATTCTAACTGCTTTGCAGGCGGCTCTTCTCAGAACCCCTGATTTGATTTGATATTCTGAGGTTAACGTACTGTATTGGGCCTGAAAATAGGAATGCACACGAAAAGCTTTTACACTTACTCAGTTCACTAAGCATGGCAAACTCATCAACAGCTATTTGTACACTGTAGGCATGGTGGGACTTACTTTGATGTTCTGATTTATGCTTGCTACTTCTCCCCCAGTTCACTTTGGAGTTGAAATGCACTTTTTTTAAAAGTCAAGTTTTGATATAATAGGACTTCCCTGTAGCTCAAATGGTAAGGAATCTGCCTGCAATGCAGGAGGCCAGCGTTCGATCTCTGGGTCGGGAAGATCCTCTGGAGAAGGGAACGGCAAGCCACTCCAGTTTTCTTGCCTGGAGAATCCCATGGACAGAGGAGCCTGTTGGGCTACAGTCTGTGGGGTTTCAAAGAGTTGGAAATGACTGAGTGACTAAAACACACACCTTTTGACATAACAGCTGAGGATATTATAATAAATAAAGCAGCACACACACAAACACAGAAATGCCATAATTTCTAATATACACAAACTTCAAAATTTTCTAAAAAATATAAAAGAAAACTAAAGAGACAAGATAAAAACAGAGATCAGCTTGGTGGGAGCCAGAGACAAGGGCAGGGTGGAGGGATGAATAGTAAAATGGATGAAGCTGGCTTACTATAAAATAAATAAGTTCTGAGGATGTAATGACCAACACAGTGACTACAGTTAATAATACTGTATTGCATATTTGAAAATTTCTAAGAGAGTAGATCTTAAAAATTTTCATCATAAAGAAATTTTGTGACTATATATAGTGACAGATGTTAGATTTGTGGTGATCATTTTACAATATATACAAATATTAAATTGGTATGTTGTACACCTGAAGCTAGCATAATGTTGTCAATTATACATCAATTAAAAAAAGAGACATAAGTATATATATCACCTCAGACTGAACTCAGTACTAGAGAATGAAAAATGTCATCTAAAATGTTATCAGAACAACTAACAAAACATGGATTATAGATTAAAGATAAGTACTATATCAATGGAGAAGGCAATGGCACCCCACTCCAGTACTCTTGCCTGGAAAATTCCATGGACGGAGGAGCCTGGTAGGCTGCAGTCTATGGGGTCGCTAAGAGTCGGACACGACTGAGCAACTTCACTTTCACTTTTCACTTTCATGCATTGGAGAAGGAAACGGCAAACTACTCGGTGTTCTTGCCTGGAGAATCCTAGGGACAAGAGAGCCTTGTAGGCTGCCATCTATGGGGTCGCACAGAGTTGGACATGACTGAAGCGACTTAGCAGCAGCAGCAGCACTATATCAATGCTAAATTTTCTGAATTCAGTAACTTGCCATGGATTTGTAAGAAAATGTGTTTTCTTTCACAATTCACATTGAATTAAAGTATTAATGCTTATGCGGGCACAATGCATGCAAATTATTCTCAAAGGGTTCAGAAAAATTTAATTAGAGAAAAAGGGAAGGATAAAGGATTTGTGGCAAAATGTTAAAAGCTAGTGAGTCATCAGAGAGAGGCAAAATAATTCTTGTACATAAATTCTGTCAAGTGGAGGTGCAGCTGACTTCCCTCCCCCTTTGTGGAATAAGCCAGTTTTGTTTCATTTGCAAATTCATTTCCATATTTCTGATCTTTGAACTGGCTGCAACATTGCCTGTTTTCCTCACTAATAATGTTAAAATATTTGACGCATGTTCATTCAAAACAAAATTGGTGAGCCAGGGTAAAAGCATACAATTCTCTTAACCAAAATTGCCGCATTCCTATAAGGTTAAAATCTTTGCAAAATAAAGTTTTGAAAATTACTATAAACAACAAACAACAGTGGGTGGGAAATGGTGTAAGAATGAACACCTGCTGTGTGCACATATCAAGCAGAGATGCTCTTTACAGCAGACAGTGTGTTCAGTCCGGAATCGTGGCCAGGGAAGGTTAAGTAAGCTATTGTCAGGCTATTACTACCATTACTCTCGTCATAATGAAGCTCTGTGACTTGTGGTCTCACTGGGACTCTGAGATGTCTGGTTAGATCTCCCTGTATGCTATGCCTTGCTTCATCTCACATCTTTTATATTTAAGAAACTGGAGTATAGCAGCTTCACATTTGGCAAAAAGATTAAATTTAATCTCAAATAGAGCAAGATATTTTTATCTTGAGAGAGGTGAAAAGTCACACTGGGTCTGACCTTATGGTCCTCAGGGTCCGTCTAGGAGGAGAGGTATTTTGTCACAACATGTTAGTTGCAGTTGAGGAAGAGGAGCGCTGGAAATTGGGGTGAAGAGCAGGGAGTACCAAGCAGTAGAGGCATCAGTCCATGAAGGACTGAAAGCAGGACATCTTATCAGTGATGAAATAAGGACACTGTCCTGTCTTTTAAATGCCACATCTCAATTCTAAGCAGGAGTACTTTTAACACAACTGCTCAAATGTTCCTTCCCCGGTGATTTCCAGCTTTGATGTTGTTCAGTCTCTAAATCATGTCCAACTCACTGTGACCTCATGGATTGCAATACACCAGGCTCCTCCATCCTCCACTGTCTCCTGGAGTTTGCTCAAATTCATGTCCATTGAGTTGGTGATGTTGTCTAATCATCTCATCCTCTGCTGCCCCCTTCATCTTTTGCCTTCAATCTTCCCCAGCATTAGGGTTTTTTTCCTGTGAATCAGCTCATCACAACAGGTAGCCAAAGTACTGAAGCGTCACCTTCAGCATCAGTCCTTCCAGTGAGTATTCTGGGTTGATTTCCTTTAGGATTGACTGGGTTTGATCTCCTCCTCTCTAAAGCAATAGGTACCAGTTGAAGCACAGTAACAGTTAACAATAGTCCATAAATTACACTCAGCCTTTATAATATCCCAGATACACCATGCACAATATCACATTATCTCTAACTCTCAAAATTCTCTGAGCTAGAGAGTACTAACCCCACTTTTCAGATGAGTAAAAAATCCAGGGAGCCTGTGTACCTTGTCTAAGGATATCCAGAGATAACTAGTGTAGTGGCAGAGTTAGATTTCATATCAGTTTCCAAATCCAGAATGCTTAATTAACCTCTATACCAAACAAATGATAGAACACAGGTTTGATGAAAACAAGCTTAGAAATTGCTTCATTAGAAGCTCGCTGAAGGAAACAATACAGATTCAGTGTTCACAACACGGCACTGCCCGCACTGTGGCCAAGTGTGATCAACTCTCTTGTGTAGCATCATGCTAATGAAATAACCAGTTAAATAAAGCACTTAGACTATTTAGAGCAAAAAAATGCAAAACAGGGTCATTTTCCTAGATTATTTAAAGTTACTAAGAAGAGAAATGAGGAAATAGTCTTTAACTTTCCATTTTGAATATCTTAAAACACTAGTTGGCAAGACCTCATACTTTCTAAGAGTACAAAACAAAACCGTCTAACTGTGAGAGATTAGAAATGCAGGTTTTAAGTAGAATTGTTTCTGTGATGATAATAAACTATATCAAAATTTTCTCTACTAAAAGCAATTTTTTTTTTTTACTTCAAACCATTTTAATTTAAATGGTTTCTGATAGCCAAGTCATAACTAGAAGTGTTTGTGATCCAATATTTTATATGAACTGGGTGTATCTTAAATATTAATCCTCTCCCCTATTTTCTGTAAACTCCAATCTCCCTTAATCACTGGAAAATATCAAGTCTCACTAATGAGGCTTTGAAAAGGTAAAAAAAGACTCTTCAGTCCACTAAAATGGTAACTTTGGGCACCATTTCATTCTTTGTCTGCTGATAAGTCCTTCACTTAGTTACCATTTATTGAAAGCATGTTGATACTTGTCCTGGAGAAGCTCAGCATTAAAAGGGTAAGATACACTTCAACAATGAGTTACAACAATGGGAAAAATTGAAATACTCAATAGAGGATGTAATAAAAATCACTTTCCTCTCAGAGACAGCTTCTTCCTCACTCTACGATGTTCTGGTGGGTCCGTTCATCACATGGCTTCACCTCCTTCACAAGGAGGAGCACGTGACTTGGACTGACCCATCAGAGAACCCAGCTTCCCAGAAACAGTGACAAACGATGGAAACTGGAGCAATCCTCCAAGGGAGAACAGGGATGACATCAGTGCTGTGGAAGAGGGCGTCTCTTCTTCTGAGATGAAGAGCTAAAAATACCATGTAAATCTAGCACTTCTGAGAACCACTTTCCTATCACTCAGAGTGAAGGGCCTGCTGAAGTCTGAAATCAACGGGATGAAAGCAGAGACAAAAAATGAGACACTAGCTGGGCACCGCATTCAGCTGGCTCAATTTTTAGTTATATGAACCAATAAAAACTTCTACTTGCCCAAATTTATTTGATGTTTCTTTCATTGGAAACTAAATCACCTAACACCAAGGTGATTCCTGAATAAAGTTTGACTGGACTGTAAAACTTATTTTATCTCTAATATAATAATTTATCCAAGTACTACAGGGAGGTAGAGGAAAGAACAATTACCTTCAGCTGGAGAAGGCCCCCCAGTGTTTCATAAAGGGGTAATACTTGAGTTGAGCTAGGGTTTTCCATGTAAAAACAGAGTAAGGACATTTGGGATGAGGAATTAGTGTCAGCAAAGCCTTTCATGAAGAAATGTGGAAGCTTCTGGTGCATTTGTGGAACTCACTGATACAAATACACATACATACAGAGAGAGAGGGAGAAAGGAGTGGTTGAGGCTGAGAAGGTATTGGGAGAGCTAGATGATAAAAGACCTTGAAGCAGTTCAGCTTTTATTGCGTAAGCAAATGAAAGCCACTAAAGGCTTTTTGGGGGGAAGAAAAAAAAAAACCTCATGATTTATCCTATTTCTTGGGGAAATAATCCTGCAACAGTCTAAGGAAATAATTAAATTAGGAAAGATAGGAACAGAAGCCAACCCAGGAGCAGAGGTGAGAGGTGTTCAGGACATAAAGACAATGCCTAGGGCAGAGAGAAAAGGGGACATAATCAAGAGACATTTTAGAAATAAAATTAAAAGGGCAAGGTGATGAATGTTAAACTGTTTGAATAGTAAGATCTATCAAAGGGCAACTTTTAAAAAGAAATGATGATCTGATGAAGTTTTGATGAAACCATTTTCAATGGTTCAAACCACCATCTTTCAGGCAAAGAGGAACAAACCTTTGAGAAATGCTTAGAAATGATCCAAAACACGCAGATGCACTACGTTCACTCTAGTATCAGGAAGTGAAAGAATTTTACTTCTAAGTTTCTACTTTATAACACATTTTAAACTGCAGACAAATGAGCTGGCATAAGATAGAGTCACAAAATGAATTGCAAGTTGAATGTTAAATGATGCTTGCTTCCTCTGGGTTTTTGTGTGGTCGGGCTTAATCTTAGGATAGCAAGCAAATGTGAATGCAGATTGTCTTTACTTCCTTCCTTCCTTCTCTTTTCTTCCTCTTTCTCTTCCTTCCTCCCCTAAGCCCTCTTTTTTTTTTTGTCTTTCTCCCTCTCTTTTTGTCTTCTCTTACGCCTCCACGACAATTAAATTTTTAGCTAGGTTTAGAAGGAAATTTTTCTTTTTGTAATGGAAATAAATCAGTATGCTGTTTTAAAATGGCAAAAGAAAAATTAGAAAAGCTTTCTATGGTTTGGGGAGTGTGCTTACTTCTAACTTTTAATGCGATAGTTACTGAGCACTTAATCACATGATGGGCAGAGTGTCAACTGTATCTTTTCAGCCAAAGTAGCCATTTCTTCCAGAGACGCAGTGCCCAGAATCTGTGCTTGAGGAATTGTGACTCTTCTAATTTAATAATTAGACATTTTCTCTTTCAGCTAGATTACACTTCTAATCATAATATGAAATTTTAGGATGATTTCCTTTCCTGGATTGATTATATTATCATTTGAAATCAAATAGGAAATGTGCAGATAGTCCAAAAATTTCCATAATGATTTTCCCTGAGGGGACACAAATGTTGATTTCAAGTTGTAACCCTTGGGGTGGGGAAGGGGAGGCCCCATAGCCTGTTTTAACTTTGAGATGGATTGAACTTAATAGCAAACTCTGGAATTCAATACTGAGTGTGAAATAATGTTCAGCCATGTCAGGGCAGGGAAAGTGGATGGTGAGAGAGGGATGATAGGCTCTGAGGATAAGGGGAAGGCTAAAGTGGGAAAGTCGGAGAAGGCAACGGCACCCCACTCCAGTCCTCTTGCCTGGAAAATCCCATCGACGGAGGAGCCTGGTGGGCTGCAGTCCATGGGGTCGCTAGGAGTCGGACACGACTGAGTGACTTCACTTTCACTTTTCACTTTCATGCATTGGAGAGGAAATGGCAACCCACTCCAGTGTTCTTGCCTGGAGAATCCTAGGGACGGGGGAGCCTGGTGGGCTGCCATCTTTGGGGTCGCATAGAGTTGGACACGACTGAAGCGACTTAGCAGCAGCAGCAGCAAAGTGGGAAAATAATGGAAATCCGTTATCAACACTAGAAACCAGGTGGCAAAAGAATATGAAGCTTACCATCCAGAGGACCTCCTAGGCATTTTTCTGACTTTATCCAGATTCAAAACCATTTGAAAGGAAATCAGAATTAAATTCTTAATTTATATTATAGCATCCTTTCATGGATTTCCCTGGCGACTCAGACAGTAAAGAATCTGCCTGCAATGCAGGAGACCTGGGTTTGATCCCTGGTTTGATCTTCCCTATTGGGAAGATCCCCTGAAGAAAGGAATGGCAACCCACTCCAGTATTCTGGCCTGGAGAGTTCCAAGGACAGAGGAGCCTGTTCAGCTACAGTCCATGGGGTTGCAAAGAGTTGGACATGACTAAGAGACTTTCACTTTCACTCTTTCATGTAAATACCACATACCATTATTATTATCCTACATAATAATCTAGGAGTTTCTACAGGTTTTTTTTTTTTCCATCTTTAAAATGCAAAGAGGGGAAAAAATAAATACTGGTGACCATCTCCAAATCTCCCCCGCCAAAAATAAGTAAGAAGATGGAATACAGAAGAAAAAGGTATACAAAAATTTCATTTTATAAATTAAAGGTCAAGTGCAAAGGCCAACAGTGAGTAAGGCATCCTTAAGGAGATGTCACTTTTAGAAATGATTCTAAGGAACGTGAATATGGCTTTTTTACATATAAATCTGAAATCAGCTTAGGTAGAAAAAACTATCAAAAGCCATTTCCAGGAAAACTTCAAATGTTACACAGACAAATGCATTAATCAAAAAAAATAAAAGATACATTTCACGAAATTAAGGATTCTTAAGTTTTCAGACCTTAAAAAAAGTATGTTCTTATAATTTCTTTTAAGCAAAAAAAGGAGTTATCATGGAACAATAATCAACTTTTCACAATTTAACAAAAAGTAAAGGGAAAGAGAGCTGTAACGTATATTAAGCTTTCATTTTTTTTTTCTTTTTTAGCAAAACAAACAGTGAGTGAATGTGCTTTTACCACATCTGCTTAACCTTGAAGATGCACGGTTTTGCTCTCTTGTTCTGGAAGCTTTAAATGGCAAAAACACGCCTGGTTTCATGTACAGTCTGACTGAGTAATGCAATGATATCAGTGATAAATCTGAAATACTTGTGGTTTTGTGTAACATTTCCTCCAAGAATTATAAATAAGCCAAAAACATTAAATAACGCAAAGGGAACCCTCCTTAAGAACCATATAGGAAAACAAGACTGAGTGAAAAAGTCGTTTGTGTTTGCAGTGTAGCCTCATTCATAGGGAAATTCATATGACCCAGACTTGTCTTTTGATCAATCAACTCATCAAAAACAAATTTAATTAAACACCCATGAATCTGCATCCAGGTAGCCACTGCCCTAATGACGTTTATCTGGTAATGACAGAATTCAGGGTTTGTTTGTCTTTTACATCTATACTTATGTAAGTTCTACAATATGTTCACAGGATATACAAAATTGGTCATCAAATGGGTTTTTACATAGATATATTTTATTGAACCCTTGTTAGCCTATGTTTAGGAATAAGGGTTAGGGGGTTGGTATGTAATATTCTAGTTTAAAAGATATTCCAATAAACTAAGCCTAAATCCACTCATGCTGTATGCAGGAATATTTTTTATGTGCATAAACAGTATCAGTTAACCTTCTAACCTGTATATTTTTAGATAGCAATAATTTATAGTAACTACAAATCCTTTATGAATTAACCAGACCACCAGCCACAATGTCAAAACACTTAAAAAGAAATTTCATGAAAATACTGTTTAACTTGTCTCCTTTACTTCTGGCTAAATGAAATAAGCAAAGAAAAAGGAGATTTGCCCCAAGTCAACACACAGACAGAAAGCAGAAGACTTCAGAACTCCAAGAGGAATGGCCCATTTTTAAAATAATACTGGATTTTAAATTAAATTCTTAACTAAAGATGGTTCTAAAAATCAATGCGCTCTACTTCAAGGCAAGAAGAAAAATTCTAATATAGTTCTAAGTACACAGTAGGTGCAGAATAAATCACTGATTAATGAAAAGCAGTGACAAGAATCTCATGCTTTTCTAGAAGTAGAGGCAGAATCAGGGCTTTCTTTTTGTCTGGAAGTCCACTTCTGTTATGTGTAACATGGAGGATCAAGAGAGTGTAACTTTACTAGGCCAAGGAAGCAAGGAGACACATAAAAAGGTGTGAAAGAGGAACTTTAGGACTGGAAAAGGCAAGAACACCAGCTCATTTTCTCATTTTCATACATCTCAAAAAAAATTCTTTTAAAATGGTATTTTTTTCTATTTTTTCCTTAACATAGAGAATAAATATGAGAAGGGCCTAAGAGTTCCCCAATCCATTGGTCCTCATTGTTCTTGAAAGTAGGTAGGTTGAGATGGCTTCCAATAAAAAAGAATGAAATAATGCCACCACAGCAACATGGGTGGACGTAAAGATTATCATACTAGGTGAAGTCAGCCAGAAAAACAAATACCGTACGATATCACTCATATGTGGAATCCAAAATATGGCACAAATGAACTTATCCACGAACAAGAAACAGAGTCAGAGGCGTAGAGAACAGATTCGCGGTTGCCAAGGCTCGGGGAAGGGATGGATGGGAGTCTGGGATTAGCAGATGCAAACTATTATACATGGAGTAGACAAACAACAAGGCCGTACTGTAACACAGGGAACTATATTCACTATCCCGTGATAAACCACAATGGAGAAGAATATGAAAAGGAGCCTATACATATGTATAACAATCACTTTGCTATATGCAGGAATTAACACACATAGTAAATTGACTATACTTCAATAAAATAAAACTTAAAAAAAAGAAAGAGGTGGTTTCCAGTTTTGAGTAATCATTATTCTTTCATCTCTGCAAATCCTTCTCAAGATCTAAAAAGGAACCAAATGAGGTGATAGTGGGACCATCTGCAGAAATCTCCTGCTATCCCTTTAATCTCCAACTGAACGGCAGCTTACAGTGCCCAGATACATACCAAGGCTCCCTGTGTGTGCTCTGGCTATATATACAGAAGGTATAGCCCCGAAGAGACTAAAGCACAGAGAAGCTGAAGGATGACTGTTCCAGACAATAAAGATTACAGGCGGCACTTCTATACAAATTAAGATGTGTATTCCAAGTGCACTGTCCAAACAGGTGGACACTGTGTACATATTCATTGGATCGTATGCAAAACCACCAGGGACTCCCTATCTTAAAGCAGTCCCATTAAAAGGGAATTAACCTACTTAGAAAAGAGGGCTGTGTGTATTTGACTTGAAAACAAAATTTGACAAGGTGACCATCTGTTTCCCCTCTCCCACTTAATTACAAAAGGAATGATACTTGAAGTCAACCAAAATATCCAAGAAGGAATTAATATTATGACCCACTCATTTTCTCTACAAACTGCACAAAAAGAACAAAAATGGCCACATTGAGAAGAAGCAGAATTAGTGACTGATCTTCTACCACAACCATTCAGCTTGCAGCGTCACCCTGAAAACACTGACACTACTCAAGCCACTGGTAAAGGCTTCCTTTGGGAGGGACAAGTGCCCATGGGGTGATACCTTATTCTACCAGCTTGCCTGGAATCATCTCTACCCAAAGTCAAGAGTTTCCTCCTGCAGTTTGTCTGGTATGTGTGCTTGTTTTTAAATAAAATATATTTGAATGCAATAGTAGAGAAATAGCTCCTTGTATGGAAAGCACAACAGATTAGAAGTTCAAAGGTCTAGATACCAGTCCCATGTAAGTCACTCAGTATCTGTGTGACCTTAGGCAAATCACACAACCTGCATCTTCACTTTACCTCATCGGTAAAACAGGAATTCTAGTTACCTTCTAGAACATTTGGGAAAGTTTCATAAGATAATTGAAAAATTTTCAAATGCAGAAGATTAAGAACAACATTAACAAAAACACACACAGTAGACCTAGGAAGAACCTTATAAGGGACCTAACTAGAGCATGAGTAAGTACCCCATACAGTGGTAAGGCAGTTTTCTAGCTTCCTCTTTGTTTCAGATTTGCTGACCAGTTTTTTTCTCATCTCAAAAAGCCAGGAGAATAGTCAAGGTGTTCCAGAGAATAACAAAATGGGTACTTGCACTTGTGCAGACACATGACTGAGCAACTTCACTTTCACTTTTCACTTTCACGCATTGGAGAAGCAAATGGCAACCCACTCCAGTGTTCTTGCCTGGAGAATCCCAGGGATGGGGGAGCCTGACGGGCTGCCATCTATGGGATCGCACAGAGTCGGACACGACTGAAGTGACTTAGCAGCAGCAGCAGACCTGACTTTTGCAAGTACAAAAGTGAACTCTGTGTCAACTCTCTGGAATTTTCCTGAGACCACAGTGACCTTCATTCTAGTATTGCACTCTCCAGTGTGGTACCCACCAGACACATGTGCCCATTTAAATTAAAATTAATTAAAATCAAATAACATTAAAATTTTAACTGCTCAGTCATACTTAACCACATTTCAGATGCTCAATAGCCCCAGGTGGCTAGTGACTGCCATGTTGGACAGATAGAGAACATTTCCATAATGGAAAGTCCTCTTGGACTTTATAGTGCATTAAAAAAAAAAAATAATAAGGTTTACCAAGAGATAAGTAGGGAAGATCGTAGATGCTTCAAGTTCAAGCTTTGGTTCAATTCTGCCTTTTCCTCAGACTAATGACTTAAATTCCCCAAGACTCGGTTTTCTTCATCTGTAAAATTGAGACAGTAACAGTACTGTTTTATAGGGTAATTATGAAAATAGGTGAAATAATATAGGCAAGGTATTTAACATATTACACACAATTGATAAATGTTATTTATTACTGTATTTCATCAAGTCTAAGATGCAGAGCTTTTCACATTTTAACATATCTCAAATTCATATGTAATTTATAGTCTTTGCCAAAAGATACTTGGCAGAGAAATGTGTTGTGAATAGATGTCAATGTCTGCACATGTGCAAATTAGCATGTGTGTAGAAGGTTACAGATTCATTTGAGTCTCACCTAAGCTGGGAAATAAGCCTTGTTTGCATGGCATGTAGTTGAACCTTATTTTAAGTTTGGGTTCCAATTGTCATTGAAAATGTCCTCAAAAAAGAATATATAAAAATGTAACAGAGAAACAAATAATAATTGTCTTTGCAGGATATTGTCACACCCTACAGAACACAATTAAAAGCAACAGAAATTGCCAAATCTCTTGGAATAGACATAGGTTTCTCGAAACTATGAAGAGTTGATGATAATTTTCTTGAATTCCAGTGATCATTCTGGCACCAGTATCCATTTATCAGAAACAGTTGATTCTAAAGAATTGTCTAATGTCCATTAACATGTAATTCAATTAAGAGGGAAAAGTTAATTATGATTTGAACCACACAGGGATTGTTCATCAAGCCTGGAATATTATGACACATCTTGAAATGTCTTTCAATCTTAAATATACTAAAGAGGAACAGATTATAAAAGACAAGTTCTGAGGTAGAGTGAAGAAGGTCACCATGATGCTACTGATAGTGTCCAAACCAAAACAGACTCAGGAGGACATTTAGATTTCAAATGTGAAAAAAGCTTAGCCTCAGGCCAAACTTATAAACAAGAATGAACATCTACCAGGAAAAAAAAACAAAATGTGTAATTTTATAGGTGCTTTATTTCTGAAAAGTTGTTATAAAATTCATGATCTATCTAACAATTTATCAAGGAAATAGGAGATTATCAGCAAGAGACCTATAAGGAAAGAAAAGACAAATCCCTAATCTCCTAAACTTAGCTCTAGAAGACAGAGTTTTTCCTTTGTCTTTTTCTTTTTATTATTGATGCTCAGTCGCTCAGTCATGTCCAACTCTTTGTGACCCCATAGACTGCAGCACGCCAGGCTTCCATGTCCATCACCAACTCCTGGAGCTTGCTCAAACTCATGTCCATTGAGCTGATGGCATCAACTGATGTCAGGATGGCATCCAAGCATCTTGTCCTCTGTCATCCCCTTCTCCTCCTGCCTTCCGTCTTTCCCAGCATCAGGGTCAATACATTTCATCAAATCTGATAATTTATTTGAAAAGCACACAATTATTTTCAAAGCAACTAAAAAAAAAAAGAAAAAGACCCTGCCAATTTGACTGATACACGTACCTTATTATTTAGAAAATTTTCACACTTATTGGAATGATTTCTTTAAACTTATTTTTACAGTGTTTTATGTCATTTGTTACTCCCATGTATTCACAAAATAAGACATTTAGTAAAAAAATGCCTATGATTAAGATGCTACAAAAAATTCTTCACCTAAAGAATCCAACAGACCTTTCTGAACTCCAAGGTCATCATGAGAATATCATACCTGAGCACTTACGGCAAAAATGAACAACTGGAGAACATTCCTCAAAGATAGCACTGAAACAGTTTCAGAGTCAGGGGTGGCTGGGGCACTCCAGAAGAAGGGAGACGGCTGCAGCGTATCCATGGGAAGACTGCAAGAGCCTGCAAGGTTCAAGAACTAAAACTCATCTTGCAGCCTACAAGCCTGAAAATCTCGCAGCTTCTCCTACAGAAGCCATCACACAATCTGACTTGTCACTTCTCTGACATAGTGCTTTAATAATATGGGCTTTTATTCTCCTTGATTTTAAAAGGTATTCTTGTTCATTGCAAACAATTCAGGAAAACAACATCAATAACAAAATACAAAGAAAAAACATATGTCCCAGATCTCATCAATATCGGTGCATTTTGACATATTTCCTTCTAGTCCTTTCCCTGTGCCTTAACTAAACTAATACTAGCAATGCAATTTTCTTAGCACTGTTTTCACTTAGCATTTCCAAAAGTCAGAAGAATATTCTGGAAAAACAAAAACAAACAAAAAGTTATCCAACAGGAATTACTTTTATATTCAAAGCCACTGATCGCTGTGTTTCTCCACAGTATTTTATTGAAGGATAATGTATATGTTTAATGTAACTTGAAAGGGTGCTTGCTATTGACTATGGAATTTTCTTCCAAGGAACTGACACTCCATTGGCAAATGCTGATGGTGGTGTTTCCGTGATCCATTCCAAACATCAGGACTTGAGTCCTTCTCCAAATGTCCTTATTTGCTTTGCAGTCTGAAACATTAAGTGATTTTAGTGGCCCAGTCATGAATGAGTCAAATTTACACCCCCATGCTCTGTTTCTGTGTTTCCTGCTCTAACAGTTACTTTTTCTTTCAATGTAGAATCAGAATGTAATCATTTAGGGAAAAAAAAATAAATAGTAATTAAACTCAATACATATAATAGGAACAATGTACATAATTCAAATTATAACAATATAGTCAAGATATTAAAGTGATAAAATAGTCAATACAAGATTGTTCATGCTGAAGCAATGCAACAGTATTGTAACTGTCACCTGAAAAATTATATGATGCCTTTGATGGTAAGATGCACCTTGATTTCAATGTATAAAAATTGCCACCTTAAAATCAATACTTACTTGTATATAGGGAAATATTAAGAATGTGGTAAACTTTAACCTAGGCTTTCCCAGTGGCTCAGATTGTAAAGAATCCATCTGCAATTCAGGATTGATCCCTGGGTTGGATTGGGAAAATTCCCTGGAGGAGGATATGGCAATCCACTCCAGTATTCTTTCCTTGAGAATCCCCATGGGCAAAGGAGCCTGGTGGGCTACAGTCTATGGGGTCGCAAAGAGTCAGATTACAACTAAGCGACTAAACACAAACTTTAACTCCGGAATCCAATCAGTAAAACTCAGACTGCAGGAAATACTATAGTTCAAATCAATTACAAGGAAGGAAAAAGGGAGAAAGAAGGGAAAACAATAGATTAAAAAGAGATTTACAAGACATTTTAAAATATATCAATGTACCTTAATGGATTACTATATCTCTAGTACCTCAGATGGTAAAGAACCTGCCTGCAACGTAGGAGACCTGGGTTCATTCCCTGGGTTGGAAAAGTCCCCTGGAGAAGGAAATGGCAACCCACTCCGGATTCTTGCCTGGAGAATCCCCATGGACAGAGGAGCCTGGTGGGCTACAGTCCACGGGGTCGCAAAGAGTTGGACATGACTGAGCCATTAACTCACATACAAATTAATGAGACAATTGGAAATTTGAACACTGACTGGATATTTGAAAATATTAGAGAATTATCATTAAATTTTAGATGTAATAATGGTGCTTTGGTATGCACTTTTCAAAAGAACCCCTATCTTTTTAGGAATACGTGTTGAAACAATTACAGAAGAGATGATATGAGATCTGGGATTTGCTTCAAAGTACTCTGTGAGTGTAGAAGGAATGCAAGTGTATATGTGTGATGGGCAGACTGCTGAAACAGCCTTCAGTAATCCCCACCTTCTGGTAACTACACCCTTATGTAATTCCTTCCCCTTGAGTGTGGGCTGGACCTGGTGATTTTTTTCACTAAGAATAGAATTTAGCAAGGATGATGGGACATCTCTTTTATGATTAGGTTCAAAAGACTGTGTTGGACTTCCTTGGTGATCCACTGGTTAAGAATCCACCTGCCAGTGAAGGGGATGCAGGTTTGATCCCTGGTCTGGGGAGATCCCACATGCCTCAGGGCAACTAAGTCCGTGCACCATAAGTATTGAGCCCAGACACCACAGCCACTAATGCTTGAGCACCCTAGAGCACATGCTCCACAAGAAAAGCCACTGCAGAGAGAAGCCCACACCACAATAAAGAAGAGCCCAGCTGGCCTAAAGAAAGCCAGTGTGCAGCAATGAGGACCCTGTGCAGCCAAAAATGAATTTAAAAAAAGATCATGATTTCCCTTCTTGTTCACTCTCTTGCTCTTGTTCTTGTGGGCAATCTGATGAAGCAAGCTCCATGCTGTGAGATGCTCTATAGAGATGTCCATGTGGGAAGGAATAAATGGAGGCCTTCCACCAATAGCTCTTGCAACTGAATCCTGCCAACCACGTGAATAAGCTTGGAAGTGGACCCTTCAGGTGAGATTTGTGATGACCACAGTCTTATGAGAGATCAAAACAGAGGATCCAAAGAAGCCCCATCTGGAGACCTACTCCACAGAAACTCTGAGATAATAAATGTATCCTGTTATAAACTGCTAAATTTGGGATCATTCATTTTACCCCAGTAGATAACTAATGCAATATGTGACAAGAATGGCCATACTTTGATGACTTTTGGGGATGAGTGAAAGTGTATTGGGGTTCATTTACCAGGCTTTCTACTTTTGTATATGTTTGAAACTTCTCCATGATAAACAGTATTTCAAAAGCAATCAGTAAAATAGGGTAATATATCCACTTGAATGCAGAGTTCCAAAGAATAGCAAGGAGAGATAAGAAAGCCTTCCTCAGCAAAGAAATAGAGGAAAACAATAGAATGGGAAAGATTAGAAATCTTCTCAAAAAGAAGGGAACATTTCATGCAAAGATGGGCACAATAAAGGACAGAAACAGTATGGACCTAACAGAAGCAGAAGATATTAAGACGAGGTGGCAAGAACACAGAAGAACTATACAGAAAAGATCTTCATGACCCAGAAAACCACGATGGTGATCACTTACCTGGAGCAAGACATCCTGGAATGTGAAGTCAAGTGGGCCTTAGGAAGCATCATTACGAATAAAGCTAGTGGAAGTGATGGAATTTCAATTGAGCTATTTCAAATCCTAAAAGATGATGGTATTAAAGTGCTGCACTCAATATGTCAGTAAATTTGGAAATGTCAGCAGTGGCCACAGAACTGAAAAAGGTCAGTCTTCATTCCAATCCCAAGAAAGGCAATGCCAAAGAATGTTCAAACTACTGCACAATTACACTCATCTCACATGCTAGCCAAGTAATGCTCAAAATTCTCCAAGCCAAGCTTCAATAGAACATGAACTGTGAACTTCCAGATGTTCAAGCTGGATTTAGAAAAGGCAGAGGAACCAGAGATCAAATTGCCAATATCTGCTGGATCATTGAAAAAGCAAGAGAGTTCCAGAAAAATAGCTACTTCTGCTTTTTTACTATGCCAAAGCTTTGACTGCATGAACACAACCAACTGTGGAAAATTCTTCAAGAGATAGGAATACCAGACCACCTGACCTGCTGCTTGAGAAATCTGTGTGCAGGTCAAGAAGCAACAGTTAGAACTGGACATGGAACAGACTGGTTTCAAATTGGGAAAGGAGTAAGTCAAGGCTGTATACTGTCACCCTGCTTATTTAATTTATATGTAGAGTACATCATGAGAAACGCTGGACTGGATGAAGCACAAGCTGGAATCAAGATTGCCAGAAGAAATATCAATAACCTCAGATATGCAGATGACACCACCCTTATGGCAGAAAGCGAAGAACTAAAAAAAGCAAAAGTACTCTTGATGAAAGTAAAAAAGGAGAATTTAAAAGCTGGCTTAAAACTCAACATTCAAAAAACAAAGATTATGGCATCTGGTCCTATCATTTCATGCCAAATAGATGGGGAAACAATGGAAACAGTGACAGACTATTTTGGCGGCGAGGGGGGGGGAG
>SJXQ01008853.1:179927-191253 GCA_006408695.1 Aepyceros melampus
TCATTTCATGGGAAATAGACGGGGAAACAGTGGAAACAGTGTCAGACTTTGGTGGGGAGGGGCTCCAAAATCACTGCAGATGGTGACTGCAGCCATGAAATTAAAAGACTCTTGCTCCTTGGAAGAAAAGCTATGACCAACCTAGACAGCATATTAAAAAGCAGAGACATTACTTTACCGACAAAGGTCCGTCTAGTCGAAGCTATGGCTTTTCCAGTAGTCATGTATGGATGTGAGAGTTGGACCATAAAGAAAGCTGAGTGCCGAAGAACTGATGCTTTTGAACTGTGGTGTTGGAGAAGACTCTTGAGAGTCTCTTGGACTGCAAGGAGATCCAACCAGTCCATCCTAAAGGAAATCAGTCCTGAATATTCATTGGAAGGACTGATATGAAGCTGAAACTCCAGTACTTTGGCCACCTGATGTGAAGAACTTACTCATTGGAAAAGACCCTAATGCTGGGCAGATTAAAGGTGGGAGGATAAGGGGATGACAGAGTATGAGGTGGTTGGATGGCATCACTGACTCAAAGGACATGAGTTTGAGTAAGCTCTAGGAGTTGGTGATGGACAGCGAGGCCTGTTGTGCTGCAGTCCATGGGGTTGCAAAGAGTCGGACACAACTGAGAAACTGAACTGACTGAAACTATGGGAATAGCAGTTCACTGTCTTTCCTGTGCCCATCATTCAGTGGCAGGATAGTTATCTTCCATATGGCTACACTTGGCCTGTATCCTCTTATTTTTCTTTGTTTTCTACTCTCATTTGTTTACTGGCCTTCATAAGATAGTAAATATTTACTCATTGTCTGCTAAGTGCTAATGAAAAAAATGGTATAATGCACTGATTAAAAAAAAAAGAAAACTAAGGGGAAAGACTTTTTATATTATATCATCAATTTGGGAATGGTAACTGGTCCCATCACTTCATGGGAAATAGATGGGGAAACAGTGTCAGACTTTATTTTGGGGGGCTCCAAAATCACTGCAGATGGTGATTGCAGCCATGAAATTAAAAGATGCTAACTCCTTGGAAGAAAAGTTATGACCAACCTAGACAGCTTATTGAAAAGCAGAGACATTACTTTGCCAACAAACGTCCGTAGTCAAGGTTATGGTTTTTCCAGTGGTCATGTATGGATGTGAGAGTTGGACCATAAAGAAAGCTGATGCCAAAGAACTGATGCTTTTGAAGTGTGGTGTTGGAGAAGACTCTTGAGAGTCCCTTGGACTGCAAGGAGATCCAACCAGTCCATTCTGAAGGAGATCAACCCTGGGATTTCTTTGAAGGAATGATGCTAAAGCTGAAGCTCCAGTACTTTGGCCACTTCATGCAAAGAGTTGACTCATTGGAAAAGACTCTGATGCTGGGAGGGATTGTAGGCAGGAGGAGAAGGAGAGGACAGAGGCTGAGACGGCTGGATGGCATCATTGACTAGATAGACGTGAGTTTAAGTGAACTCTGGGAGTTGATGATAGACAGGGAGGCCTGGCGTGCTGTGATTCATGGGGTCATAAAGAGTTGGACACGACTGAGCAACTGAACTGAACTGAATAAGTAAAAATAAAGTGATGATTAAAAGAATATATAAATAAAGAAGAGGACGAATGAGCTCTGACACTGGACTAAGAAAAAATAGATAAGGACAAATGTGTCAGTTTTTTCTCAGGCTGTGGATTAACAAGTGCTTTTATTTTTGTTTTCTTCTGTTCAATTTGTCTGACTCTTGACAATTTCACTCATTTCTAAACCTCTACCAGCAGGGCAGGAGAGAAAAAAAAAGGGATGTAGTAGTGAGATATTTCCCTTTGTCAACATATGTAGAAAATGTTAAAGATGACAAAAACAAACGGAAAAAATTAAACGCTGAGTTAATTAACACAAATTAAATACTGAATGGGGATTCAAATTCCCATGGAGCATACATACAGCTTGCCGAGACATGAGAGGTCTAAGTTTAAAAGGTCACATCTCGATAAAATTTAACAAGTGTTTTAAAAGAGATATAAAATGTTTTGTGTGTTGTTTTTTTTTTTATCAAACCCACACGTAATTTTCTTATCTTCTTTTGACAGGGATAATTTTAAATTAGCCATTTGCCAGTTTGTTCTCATAAAACAATTATAAGATGTGACTCACTGAGACCTAAATTATGTGAAAATGCTGGAAAGAAATGTGCTGAGTGTCAGTTGTGGACCGAGCCATCCCTGGGAGCAGCCGTAACCCAGTCTACAAAGAAAGAAATTGTGTAAGTAGTTCATTATACAAGTTCTAGCTGGGATCACCTGAATTTAAACACAAACTGTTATTACTAAGGGTACAAGTTTAGGCAAAGTATTTAAATGTTCCAAGCATCCACATGCTCATCTGATAAGAGTATGAAAACGTAGTTAATGTCTACATGTGTTACAAGGATCAAGTGAAATAGCATGTGATTTAGCACAGGGTGTGGCACTGCCATTACCCCTGCATAAAGAAGAGCTATTTCTGCTGTTATTAAACTTCCTGGTAGCTCAGATGGTAAAGAATCTGTCTGCAGTGCAGGAGACCTGGGTTTGATCCCTGGGTTGGAAAGATCCCCTGGAGAAGGGCATGGCAACCCACTCCAATATTCTTGCCTGGAGAATCTCCATAGACAGAGGAGCCTGGCAGGCTACAAGTCCATGGGGTCACAAAGAGTTGGACATGACTGAGCGACTAACACTTTCTTTCACTGTTGTTATTATCAAAACCCATAGAAGATAATTTTAGGCCCTTGGCTAACCAAATGTATACTTTAAGAATGGCTTAATGTGAATTACTGTATGGAATGCAATAAACCTCCCACTCCTTTTCGGTTGGTATTCTGTTGTTAAAACTGGGGAGGTAAATTTAGAAGAATGGGTCTACGCATACAATTTGCTCCTTTATGATACTGCAACGTAAAATACTTCGAGAAATCCACCATGCAACTAACACAGTGGTTCTCTATCAGAACCACTGTGGGTTTTGCCCCCAAGTGGGATCTAGGGGATGACTGGCAGCTGGGGACACTGGGAGACTTTTTTTTGTTGTCATGACTGGGAAGATGTTATGGTGTCTAGTGGGTAAGGCCAGGGATGCTGCTCAGCTCCTACAATGTACAGAACGGTCCCCACCACAGAGAATTATCCAATCCAAAATGTCAGTAGTGTCAAGGTTGAGAAACTCTGCCCAAGCCAAAGCCAAGAACAGAATTCCCCTTTCATTTGGCCTTCAGAGGTTTGGAGAAAGCATTTAATAATAGCTAAGACTGATTTTAAGCTCTCTTACTTTCAGCCAATGGAACTACTCATGAATCTTTCATCATAGGACCAAGACTTCAGAGAGCTTCTTCTTGATGCCATTAGTGAAAACAGATGTCACTGTTCAAGAAGAAGAGATATTCCATGGTAAATAAGTATCTCATATTGGCCCATGATATTGTAACCTGGAACACTGATTAATAGTATATTATATATGATATATAAATATTTGACATAAATAAATATGATGCACCACTTTATATTTCCCGATATTAAGAGTTTGTGGCCCAAGTGAGCTAACATCACATATGTTAGTAGGGAGGAGTAGGGAGGAGAAGGCAGAAATTGAGCACCTCCACGATTTCTTCAGTGGCTCTGATCTTCCAACCAATCCTCTACACTCCAATCAAAACACTCCTAACAGTCTCTGTGGATATTTCCCCTAAAAAGCCACAACTGACCCCCACCACCATTGGGTACGCCTTGGCATTTCACACCATCTATTATTATTTGAAGAGCATGAAACCAGAAGCCCTATTTTTTCCACACTGAAAATATTTGAATGGGCTGTCAAAAAGCCTCTCAGAAATATGTCCCATCCAACAGCAACAAACCCTGTGCAAACAAATCAAGTGGTGCAGAAATCCTTTGCACAAGATGATAGGGGAGGCCTCCATGCTGACACTGTAGGCAAGCCAAGTTTTCATGTACTTCGATGGCTGACCTCCAACTTCTGACATATTCATTATATTCCAGCATGTCGGCTGCAGATTGCATTGAAGTGATGACAGCTACAAGACAGCCAACGAGGAATATGGCCATTCTGGCAACAGGTGGCCTTCCACTTGCACTGGGAAAGTTAATCTAGTTTATCATCAAAGTATATTATGTTCAGGAGTGTCATATTTTGAGAGCTCTAGTGACAGATCAAATAGAGAAAGCATTCTTCCATGGAACATGACATTCTGGGGAGACCAATCCTTTCAAACCATTTCATTGTTTATGCTCAACTCAAGTCTGTTAAGTTACTTCATTGTCGCACGGTTTACATTAGTTTCCAAGCTAAGGTTTGTGTCCCCTGTCAAGGCTGTGGAGGTATCCACAATCTCACTTTAAACAATCAAATGCCTCTATGGCAAGGAATTTTTAATAGTTCTAACTTGACAGCAGAGGGAAAAAAAAAGGCATATTGAGGAACAGGCCAACAGCTAAAGTATATTCATATCTGTTCAAATTGACCATCACACTGCTAGATGAATTTTCAAATTACAGATGTCTGAAACCAGCTTTTCCTACCCCTACTCAAAATACATTTTTTAAAAAATAATCATTGAAATGAAATCATAGCCAAGGCTCATAATCGAGAAAAAAATGGCCTCAGGGGGATACTAACTTCTCTTTGGGTTTAACCTTGGATTTTGGCAGGAAATCTCTCCCAACCTCTCTCCTATTCCCACTAAAGCCTGAGATGAATGATGTTAGATGGTAATATTTATTCAGTCATCCCATTCCATGGCTGCCGTCCAAGTTGGATGATTATGTTTTGCTGCACTTTGGACCTCATCTGAAGAACTCTTAAGAGTTCTAAAACATAGGGAAGCAATCAAAATGGTCGTGTGCCTTGTGGAAAATAATTTTAATTTGCTTGAAAAATCTTCTAGTCTATTGGGTCATTCTTTATGAAGAGTCTTACTATAAGAGAAATAGAATAACAGTGTTTATATTTTCTTAATTCTTTGTGAACTCCTTTTTGCCCAGGGATAGTTGAAAACATTAAATCTCTAAAAGCAAATCAGTCTGTCTAACCCACAACTACTCTCCTGTACTAGAAAGGATGGCAATAGTCCCATAAACATATATAGAGAAGGTTACCTATTCATAATACTTTTCCCATGTTCTTGGCTGGGCTCTACCTAAGACAGTAAGATAGACATCAGTTGACTCATCTCAGATTTTGATGATTCTGAATCATTAACTTTCCATCCTAGCAACCTGGCAAGTACCTCCTTGGGGACTGGTCAAATTGAGTACTCTTCAGCCAACAATCTGAAAGCATGCAGTTCCTCTTGTTACTGAACACTCCAAATAAAAAGAAATATTAACACAGGTAAGAAACAAAAGTGACGTGACTTGGCTTTGTTCTATAACTACTTTACCCACTTAATATTTAAAATATGGACCAAGTATTTTGTGTGATTTAAAGAATCACACATACAGCACTTGCTAGACACCATTCTCAATAGTTTTCATATATATTAAAACACTTAATCCTCATAAATACTCCATGGGTAGATCCTATTATTAGATCCCTTTTACAGATGAGAAAACTGAGGCAAACGAGGATAAATAATTCTCCAAGGCCACAGAACTAGTAAGTGGCAATCAAGGTTTGAACCTAGGTAGGTTATCTTTAAAGTCCACCATATTAACCACCATGTTATGCTATCTCCCCCAGTAGCATAATAACAGTATAAATAATACCTAAAATTTAATGATCCAGGTTAGACACTGTGTTGGATATTTTTAACCCTTGCCATAACCAATGAGAATGGTACAATTATCATGAGGAAACTGAGGATTAGAAAGGTTCAACATTTGTCCAAAAACTGATAGCCAGACAGTGGTGGAACTTGGGCTGGATATTGTGGCAATAAAGAGATGAAACAAAATAATTCTATTTATGAAGTTTCTAATAGTTTATAAAAGGAGATGCTTATTGGTCTAAAATCATGGGGACATTTTTAGAAGTACAATCTTTATTCTTCCTAGAAAAAGAAAGTAAAACTGAAATTTTGGTTTGTGAGTCTTTCTCAGACATTCGAAGTCCATTCCTAAAGAACTTGGAGATTTAGTTGTTACTCTATGAAGTTAATAAGATTCCAAATCTTTAAAAGAATAATACCCAAAGCTAGTTCACTTAAAAAAGGAAAGTAAAAAATACTGAGCCTTTTTATAAAGGTAAAGTTATATTGCATTTAAGAACCCAGTGTTCATAATTCTTTGCTTTAAAAAATAATAATGGTTAGAAACATAAGATATTGACTTGAGAAAAATGTAATGCTCTTATGAAATAAACAATACTAGTAAATCTCATTGTTTTATCAGGATGAAAATAAGGTTTCCAGGAAGGAAAAAAATCATAAATTAAAAACTGGAAGCCACCCATCTGTTGAAATACTATACAATCACTTAAACTTGCATTTTTAAAGATTTTTATGAGGTTGGCATAATATTTATCTACATTAAGAAACAAAGTAGCATAAAGTCTGAATGTAGAGTATAATCCACTTTTTCTCTACAAATTTATTCAGTCGTTCACATACATAAAAATTTCCCGCTCTAGTATTCTTGCGTGGAACATTCCAAGGGCTGAGGAGCCTGGTGGGCTACAGTCCACAGGGTCAGAAAGATTTGGACATGACTGAGCATACACACAGAGACACAAATTTCAGGTAGTAAATGCACCAAAATACTAACAAAGTATATCCCCAAGTGGTAGGATCACAAGTTTTATTTATTTTTTCTTTAAAATGTTTCTTAGTTTTTAAACTTTCCACAAGGCAGAAAGTACTTTATGTTAGGAAAAAATACCACTAATTAGAAAAATAGTGAAAGAACTATCTCATTCTCCACAGATCCCCACCTCACACATCTATTGTGAACATGGTGCTTCCAACAGCCCAAGACGCAGGTGAACAGGAGACAGGTTCTCGAACTGGATTGAAATCTAGCAAAGAGGGCTGTTTAGCTGAAGAAATGCAAGGGATAAAGGAACACTGAAAATCGTTACCCTGAAAGCCAGGAAACAAATGAAGTCAATTCATGGGCTTCAATCCCAGGACATATGTGAGAGCACAACAGTATCCACCCCACGGGTTATGTGGGGCAAAATCTGTGTAGCCTGGAGACCTAAAGCAGAGAGGAGGGAGTTCAGAAAGAGCACCAGACCTCACAGGAACCAATGGGGCTTCCCTGTGGTGCCTCAGGCCTTATTTCTGAGGTGATCACAAGTAGCTTACAGAGGTACGCAAGGCTAGGGAAGCTAAATTCAGGGTGCCTAACACAACCATCCACACAGTGGGGAAGAATAACTTACTGACACCTAGTACAAGGATAACCCAAACTCCCAGTTTCCTTCCATAACATAAAATGCAGACAACCATCCCAAGAACCACCTAGACTCAGGACTAATTAGAACAAGCTTGGCAATTCCACTAGCTGTAGCTATTGATACTTTCAGGATGCTAAAATGATATAGATTACAGGACAACTTTAAAAAGAAAGGAAAGAAGGAAGGAGGAGGGCTTCTCTGGTTCTCCAATGATTAAGAATCCACCTTGCAATGCAAGGGACACGGGTTTGATCCTGGGTCCAGGAAGATCCCACATGCAGTTAAGCCTTGTGCCACAACTACTGAGCCAGGGTCCTGCAGTTGCTGAAGCCCGTGCGTTCCAAAGCCCATGCTCTGCAACAAGAGAAGCCTCCTCAGTGAGAAGCTAGTATACTGCAACTAGAGAAAAGTCTGTGTAGCAATGAAGACCCAGCACAACCGAAAATAAATAAATAAATATTAGAAATCATCTTTTAAAAGACAGAAAGAAAAGAAAATCCTGAGATTTAAAGATCCCAAGGTAAGAGGATACATTTAAGTACAATTTCCCAGGTCACAGGAAAATCCTGCAAAATTTCTAGAGAAGACCAAAATTTACCTAGTTCAAAAGGGAACTCCTAAGAACCAGGTAAGATGTATAGACTGTCCCAGAAGTATAACCAAAGACACTGAGCTTGTCCAGATGTAACTGCAGCTTCTCAGAAATGGAATATTACTTATGACTAAATGCAATGAGTGGTCAGATGGTCCGATTTTACAGTTAAGTTGTCATTCAGATAAAGTATTTAACTTTTTTTAATATTCTGAATTTTTTCATTTAAATTATTCTTTGAATACAATGCATTTACCTTGTATTCCTTTGTATCCCATACAACACAGATGATTATTGGATATTTGGTGAGATGTCAAGTTAAAACTTAAGAATGATTTACTTTCCCAATGAATTTACGATCTAGATTTATTCATAAGATTTCTTAAAAATTAAGCTAATTATCCACTCTAAATATAATAGTTTGCATCTTCCACCCCTAAATCATAATGGAAAATATTAAAAAAGAAGAATGTTGCTGTATACTAAATCATTCTGCTGTACAGCAGAGACTGACACAACGTTTTTAATCAAGTATATCTCAATAAAACTAATTGACTGATTATTTAACTTAAAATTACGCAAATTAAAAAACCATGTGGGGATCAAAGCATCTTTATTAGAAATGTTTATCAGTGTCAAAAAATTAAAATAAGGATAATAATTCATGTTATAGATAATTTGAAATAAAATCTTTATCTTTACACAGATTGATTCATATTTTGGTTTTTGTTTTGTTCTTCTGACTGTGGCACATGGCCTACAGGATCTTAGTTCTCAGATCAGGGATCAAACCCAGGCACTCCACAATGAAGGCATGGAGTCCTAACTCCTGGACCACCAGGGAATTTCCCATTAGATTTTGAAATCACTTATCTTTTTTGGGAAAATTTTAATATAATATATATTAGTTTGTTAGCAGTTCATAAAGTGTATTCAACAAAGCAATCATACAATTCAATTTGTTTATTCAAATTAAGGCATTTTACTATTAAACTTGAAATACCCAACATTTGCTGGATCATAGAGATAGCAAGGAATTCTAGAAAAATATCTACCTCTGTTTCATCAACTACACTAAAGCCTTTGTCTGTGTGGATCATAACAAACTGTGGTAAGCCCTCAAAGAGATGGGAATTCCAGACCATCTTACCTGTCTCCTGAGAAACCTATATGTGGGTCAAGAAGCAGCAGTTAGAATCCTGTATGGAACAACTGATTGGTTCAGGATTGAGAAATGAGTACGGCAGGGCTGTCTGCTGTCACCCTGTTTGGTTAACCCACGAGAAATGTGGGGCTAAATGAGTTACAAGATGGAATCAAGATAGGCAGGAGAAACATCAACAACCTCAGATATGCAGATGATACCACTCTAATGGCAGAAAGCAGAGAGGAATTAGAGAGCCCCTTGATGAGAGTGAAGGAGGAGAGTGAAAAAGCCAGCTTAAAACTAAATAGTGAAAAAAACTGAGATCATGGCATCCAGTCCCATTTCTGCAGGCAAACAGAAAGGGAAAAAGTGGAAGCAGTTACAGATTTCCTCTTCGTGAGCTCTAAAATCACTGCGGATGGTGACTGCAGCCATGAAATCAGAAGACAATTGCTTCTTGGCAGGAAAGCGATGACAAACCTAGACGGTTGGGTTGAAAAGCAGAGACATTACTCTGCCAACAAAGCTCCATATAGTCAAGGTCATGGTCTTCCCAGTGATTACATACAGTTGTGAGAGCTGGACCGTAAAGAAGGCAGAACAACAAAGAATCGATGCCTTCGAACTGTGGTGCTGGAGAAGACTTCTGAGAGTCCCTTGGACAGCAAGGAGATCAAACCAGTCAATCTTAAGGGAAGTCAACCCTAAATATTCATTGGAAGGACTGATGTTGAAGCTCCAATATTTTGGTCACATGACATGAACAGCCGACTCACTGGAAAAGTCCCTGATGCTGGGAAAGATTGAGGACAGAAGGAGAAGAGGGAGTCACAGGATGAGATGGCTGGATAGCATCACCAACACAATGTACATGAACTTAGGCAAACACTGGGAGATGGTGAGGGACAGGGAAGCCTGGCATCCTGCAGTCCATGGAGTTGCAAAGAGTCAGACAAAACTGAACAACTAATAAAATACAATATTATCTAATTTTCAATTAAAAGAATGCACTTTGAATTGAAAAATTTTAATTTCACCAACATGTTCTACTAAATTGTGATGTAATGCACAAATATAAAAGACAGTAGGAATAAGTTCATATTATTCTTTGGTATCATGAAGAAGAAATAATAGTTGGATTATTTTTAATTACAAAACACCAAAAATTATGTAGATTTTTAAAAAATCAACAAAAGGAAGTGATAAAAAGACTATGTGTTGAGAGAACTTCTTTTTAGAAAAAACTTTTTCTTCTGGAATACCACCTCAATCTTAAATTCAGAAAACTATATACAAAGTTGTTCATGGTAGGATTCATAATTATAATTTAGTTGACCACAACCTAAATATTAGCTATGGTTTAAAACATTAACACATTATTTAACAGAAATGGAATGGTGTATAACCAGAAAAATGTTAACTACATTCTTTTAATGTATAAAATATTTATGATGAACATTATATTTGTGGGATACTTATCCTAATTACTCATGGACCTTTTTGCATAATTATCCAGTCCAGAGCAGCATTCTAGAACTTCTATGGCTTGGTAAAATGACAGCTGATTAGGGTATATTCATATACGAAAACTCTGCTCTACAAATACCCAGAGCATGAAGACTATAAACACTCTCTTATAGTAGTAATAATGTCAGATTCAATACTGTCAGTTCACATTGCGTAAGGTAAAAACATTGGGGAAAAGAAGGAAAATTTGCCATTACCATAATAGAAATGTTGAAAATTAAATACATTATAACTGCAAAAAAGACACACCAATACCAGTTTTCATCACAGCACTATTTACAATAGCTGGGACATAGAAGCAACCTAGATGTCCATCAACAGAATAAAGAAGTTGTGGTACATATACACAATGGAATATTACTCAGCCATAAAATGGAATGCATTTGACTCTGTTCAAAAGGAGGATGAACCTAGTACCTGTTACACAGAGTGAAGCAAGTCAGAAAGACAAATATGTATTAGCTCATATACATGGAATCTAGAAGGATGGTACTGATAAACCTATTTGCAGCCAACAACGAAGATGCAGACAGAAAACAGACTTGTGGACACAGCGAGAGGGGAAGGGGAGGGTGGGATGAATTGAGAGAGTACCACTGAAGCATATACACTGTCATATGTAAAATTAGATAGCCAGTGAAATTTACTGTATGACACAGGAAGCTCAAATTCGGTGCTCAGTGATAA
>SJXQ01008853.1:191413-236101 GCA_006408695.1 Aepyceros melampus
AGGTGCTCAGTGATAAACTAGAGGGGTGGGGTGGAAGGTGGGAGGGAGGGTTCAGGAGGGAGGGGACATATGTATACCTATGGTTGATTCATGTTGATACATGGTAGAAGCCAACACAAATTGTAAATCAATCATCCTCCATAAAAGCAAATTAATTAATTAAAAAAATTTTAACTGCAGTCCAGAGTCAAAAGTTCTTTTTCATTCCTCCTCTCCAAACCCTTTGCAGAGGTAGCAGATACCAGTAGACAGTGGGAATCTTTGACATTCATTGGGCAGGCAGAGGTTGTAAAATTGACAAAGTACCACACCATTATCTAAACATCACTATTTCTGAATTGAGGGGTATCTTATTCTGTGAAACACAAGAGGTGGGGAGAAAGGAGCACTGAGGGCTGGGAAGAGAGCACTTTAAAGGAACAAGCTATGGATTTTGGAAAACGAAGGAGAGAAGTGCAAACCCAGAGAAGGGAAGTATAGGGAACTGTGAACTGTTTAGTTAATAACTATCTGGAGTGGACACTTGAGTTTTGCTATTTAGACTTATATGTCAAATTTATTTAGACATTTTAATCAGCTCTTGGTCAAACATAACTCAGTAAGTCCTTTAGGATTTGTGCATAATTTTTAAAAAAATCAAAATTTCTGGGACTTCCCTGGGGGTCCAGTGGTTAAGAATCCACCTGCCAACGCAGGGGACGTGGGTTCCATCCTTTGTCTGGGAACTAGAATCCTACATGCTGCTAAGCCCACATGCCACAACTACTGCACCCATGCTCTAGAGCCCACAAGCTGCAACTACTGAGCCCACATGCCGTAAAGCCCTTGCCCTGCAATAAGAGAAGCTACCACAATGCGAAGCGCACGCACCTCAATGAAGAACAGCCCCCACTAGCTGCAGCTAGAGAAGTCCACACAGCAACAACGACCCCCCGTAACCAAATATAAATAACTTTTTTATATTCAAAATTTCCATGAAGTCCACTTCTGGAATCTTCAGAATCTCTCCCTTCCATGCAGTCTTCCTACCTAGTGCTTTGGTACTGAGTTTTCTGTGTTAAATAAAGTATCTGGTGTATCATCCTTGATCTATCATTCCACTTCATTTTGCCCCACTCTCCCTCTACAGGGCTTCAGTAATCACTACCAAAAGTAACCCCTGCTTTTGGAGAGCTGCTGGTGAGGAAATATCTAGCCCACAATAATGGTCCCTTTTCTCCAATAGTTATTCGTTAATGTTACTTGTTTAGTCGTGTCCGACTCTTTGCAACCCCATGGGCTGTAGCCCACCAGGCCCCTCTGTCCGTGGAATTCTCCAAGCAAGAATACTGGAGTGGGTAGTCATTCCCTTCTCCAAGGAATCTTCCTGATCCAGGGATCGATGGCAGCTGATAAATCTTGGCCACACTCTAGAATATGGTTAAGGACATCATTCTATGAAGGGCCACGGTCCCTAGAGTGTTGAGGAGGATCCATCCATAGCTGATGAACAAATCTACAGCAAATACAGTAAATTCAGTATTTCTGAATTCCTCCCTCTTCTATGACTCAGAATAGCCAGAAATAACCCTAAGGAACAAAGAGGGGAGAATAAGTGAATGAATTTAAACTGTCAACAAAACAAAATTCACACAATGACATCATAGTCAAATTAAATAGATGTTATTTAAAAAACCTCTTCATAAGGGAAATGAGATTGAAAAGAATTATATCCAGATAACACTAGTTTTCTCTGGGCTTAAGTCTCTGGGTACATTTTCTATCTTCTTTTCATTGTTCTATTTGTTCTAGATTCTCTATGATTACTCACATTGAATATTTTTAATAAAATTTAATAAACACTTGTTTAAAAACTAGATTATATAGTGATTTGCATAGACTTTTAAAAACTGGTATTTAAATTTTTTTCTTAATAAGAAATGTAACTTTTATCTGAATTTCATACATTTAACTTTAAGAAACTGAGATGAACTCTGCCTCTTGGAACGAATGACTGCAGTTTAAACTGAAACTTCTAAGTAGAATATATTAATACTGAATTTTTTAGCATGCTTATTTTACTTTGTATATATATGGTATAAGAAAAGAGGAGTTTCTAGAATTATCAAGAAGGGGCCCTTTTTAAGAACCAAGCATAAATGGGATTTCAGTGATCTTGAAATCAAATAGTGGTTAGTGATCCTATGAGATGCCATAGTTTTACCATGGGACGTTCCTGAAGTACAACCACCAGGATATCCTGACCTATATGTTGTTCAGGCACCACTGTTTTTGAGACAAACGAGCCATCACCTCCAAAGTTCTTTTTCACAGTTTGGAGGAGGCAACATATTAAGTAGTTCAGCTGCTCAGCCGTGTCTGACTCTTTGCGACTCCATGGACTGCAGCACACCAGGCTTCCTGTTCATCATCAACTCCCAGAGACTGCTCAGACTCAAGTCCATCGAGTCGGTGATGTCATCTAACCACCTCATCCTCTGTTGTCCCCTTCTCCTCCTGCCTTCAATCTTTCCCAGAGTCAGGGTCTTTTCCAGTGACTCAGTTCTTTGCATCAGGTGGCCAAAGTATTGGAGTTTCAGCTTCAGCATCAGTCTTTCCAATGAATATTCAGGGTTGATTTCCTTTAGGATTGACTGGTTTGATCTCCTTGTAGTCCAAGAGACTCTCAAAGAGTCTTCTCCAACACCACAGTTCAAAAGCATCAATTCTTTGGTGCTCAACTTTCTTTATAGTCCAACTCCTGCCCTATATTCCTGACCTACAGCATATTAAGTACTCAACCTCCAAAATCCTAATCTCACATTGGCCCAAGATCTCATATTGGTTTTGCCTTAAGTTTCTTTTTGTCCTTCTTGATGGATTGTTTTGCTGTTGTTTACTATATCATGATTAAGTTTTACTTTCTAAATTTTATTTATTTTTATTATTTTGACTGCACTAGGTCTTCATCTTGGCACAGGCTTTCTCTAGTTACGGCCTGGGGACATGGTTGCCCTAAGGCACGGAATCTTAGTTCCCTGACCAGGGATGGAACTCAAGTCCCCTGCAATAAGAAGGTAGATTCTTATCCCTGGACCACCAGGGGCATCTCTCAATGTAATGTTTTTAATTCTTGGGGGTGTTGAGAAAATTCAATAAAGGAAAGGATGTAAAGAGAGATTTTTTTAGAATGATCCCAGAGGCACTCTAGAACATAGTCTCTCCCTTTTTCAATGCCATAGTTCACCTTTCCCAAAGGTTGGAAAGAGAAACATATTCCTAGAAATACCCAGAGCTGTGATTTCAGCTATTTGTCTTCATTTTGCAACATTCAAGAGGCATACAGGAGGGATTATCTAATTATTTAAAGTCATTTTGCAGACTTTTCAATAAATTATCAAAACAGAAAATATTAGCACAACATCCCCCAGAAGAGACTTTTTAAAAGAGAAATACTAAAAGGAACATCATAAAATTAAATAGCCATTAAAAGACTAAATACACAGACAATGACCAGACCATAAACAAAAGCAGAACTCTGACCCACAATCTTCAGAAACCTGTCCAGAATGCCAAGCCTTTATCTACAATAATCAGCCCAGAAAACCAGACTGCTATAAGTCATACTTGCAGGAAGTTAGTTCTATAATATCTTTAGGAACAATTCAGGAAGCAAGACAATAACACCTGTAAAATCAGTCCAAAACCACCAGGACTTGATAAATAACTGAGTTTCCCTAATTTTTGTCCTTGCTTACAACTTAGGACCAACCAGAGAAAGCCAAAAACATGCTCCTAACCAGTCATGTCATATGGTGTCCTACTTCTAGTTATCCCACATCTCCAGCTTTCCCTATCCCAGCAACCACCAGGCAGGGTATACCTGAAACCTTCCCTGTTTTACACTATAAAGTTTTCCCACTCCTCTGCCTGCATTTGAGTCACCACCAAACACAAGCGATGGTGACTAACTCCCTTACTATATAGCAAGCTCTAAACAAATACCCTTTGTTTTTCTCATTTGATTAGTTTTCATTTATTTCCACACCATAGAAGAACCAGGAAAATGCCATGACCAGCTTGTAAAAGAATTCATAAAAAGGCAAAGTATTTAGTTATTGCAAAGTATGTATCATGGAATTTATGTATATGACATACAAGGCAAGAAACACACGTAAACATTAAAGAGCACCCCCTTTGAGAATCTCTTTTTAATACATTTTCACATAGTGTTCTCCAGGCATTTGAAATTTTGTACGCTATTAATAAATTTTGGCAAGTACTCCCAAAATATAGATAACTTATTTATACATGTAACAGATTTAGACAATTTAGAGGATGAGATAAAGTGAAATAAAACTACTTTTAAACATTTGGTGAACCATGATGACTTCACACCATCAGTAGCTAATCCCTTTGTTGTGGGTGTAAATTCACATGTAAAAAGCTTTCTTAAGAGCTTCCAAGCTTTACATCTAATAATATGACAATTAGATTGCTATTGCTTTTGCCTCGTAGATGGCTAAATATGAACTCATATTAGGGGTGGGTAAAATGTCAGCACTGCCATGTTCTAGATGCTTGTCTATGCCTAATCACTGCTATCATTATATTTTATCTCTGTGTCTCTGACAGATTTTTTTTTAGTCCACTTTCTGCCTAAAGACTGAAATGCAAATAAGATAATATCCTCTGTAAAACTACTGTAACAGGCCCATATAGACTATAAAAGTTCACAGGCTAGAGAGAGCAGTCAACAATCTACCAATATCCAATCGCTTGCGAAACACCCCAAAATAAATGTCAACCAATAATTAAACATTAGTAAACTTTCTAATAGATAAATAGAATTTCTACTATTTTTCTCCCACTGTTCGATGTATACTTGTGTGGAGATACACTCTGTAGACCAGTCTACACACAGACGGATTTCCCAGGATTTAATCAACAAACGTGGTTTTAGTCTTTCTTTTGAAAATAAAGGTGAAGAGGAAATGAAAACGCAAGTGTGTGCACATCTCCTTAGCTTAAATTCACATTAGAAAAGGGATTATGGGTAACTTTTTGTGACTACTGGCCTTCTGAGCTAAATGAGAGGAGAGGTCAGTCTGAAGAATAAAACCACAGAGCTTCAAATAATTTGTTATTTCAGCTTCCCTGCTTTCCTTATTTGAAAATTGGCAGGTCCAGACTTCAATGTATTTCAATATTTAGTTCATGTTAAATCAGCACAATTATCTTATAAAAATTATGCATCATAAGTGGTTTGTTAAGCACATTAGCTGATTCTCATATTACCCAAGAGGAGGCATGTCAACTACATGTGCTGATAAATCGAAGTTCAAAATTTCTCAGTACAAATAGTCACTTATCTGCATTTTTAGTAGCCATGTTTGCAATTTCCTCCATTAGTCATTAGTGCTCTAAACTTCACTTATTATTTTAGTAGTGACAGGATTTAAACACCAATATCTCAACCATATTTGAGTCATTCATATTGTACATATCTCTACTGATTACTGAACTTTTAAAAAAACTTTTATCTACTTCTTCTCTGATATATTTGTGAAAGTTCCATTATCATTATTTTTCTCTGCTAACAAACTCCGTTAGCTCTTTAGCTATTATCTTTTCCTTGTCAGTCATAACTAATGGGGCATAATCTTGTTTAATTTTTTTCCATCTATTTTATTCCTGTCATGCTTTTACTTCCCCCTACATATAGATCTTAAAATAAGTCAAAGGAACCAGTTCATTAAAAAATTATCTGAATGCCTCTCACAGCACACAGCCTTTCATTCTGGCATCAGCTCGGATTCTTTATTTCATTCTAATTCTCCCAGTTGGATTTCTTTCCTCATATGGAATACAAGGAAACTTTAAACTCATCTTTCTTAAAGTCTGATACCCAATGTTTTGATCTGTAGAATCAATTTGTATGATAGTCAGTCTTCAGTTAGCCATGGAACCTGGGGAAATATTGGCCTGTTATAATTAATTGATAGCTCTTGAAAGGAACCAGATTTCACGTAGGACACAGCTCTTTACCTTCCACCAAACCTGCTCCAATATTCAAGTAAATTATATGCATTTGAGAGGTGGTATCCTGAACTTCTCCATTCATTTTCCAGTAGGCATGATTGTAAATATTAATTAATTAAAGGGAGACGTCTAAGATAACAGCCCCAAAGGCAGTACAGACTATTGACACCAGTTTTTAAAACTGATTACTTCTGGGAAGGAATGCATGATTGAGGAATGAGAGAGACAGTGAAGGAATATTCAATTTCTGTGTCCCCTCTTCTGCATCAGTTTTTTATAGAAAACACGTATATTATACCATGTAATATGATAAAAAGAGAAAGAAAGGGGTATATGAAAAATAATCACCTGTTCAACTTTACTAACTGCATGATCAACTGTAAAAATAAATTAATTGCCTGGGTAACTAGCTATTTCCAGCAAAGAACATACATTAACATTATAGTCAAAGCATTATTTTTTTTGAGTTAAATATAGTTACAAATATAATTTAAACATATTAAATTTCTATTTTGAATATATTAAGTAGACTTAAAATACATCAATATATATATTTACAAGTCAAATATATCTCATACAGTTTGCAAATTATATCTTAAGACATTATATGGTTGAAGTCTGGATAGGCAGTAGTTAGAACCTAGATGCCTGCTCTGACCTAGGCATTCAGTTCTCACCTTCTCTACCCAGGAAAGAACAAAGAGGTTTATCCAGAGCACTTAAACAAGCAGCTCTGGAGTTACTGGCCAGGCATAGCTGAGCATTGGGGTCATGCAGAAAGCTGAAAAGTGGGAGATTACAGTGAAAATGTACATTCTAAACAGTAACCTCCAGTCCCTTTCCTGGTTACCTTTCAGAATGACAAACAGACTCCTAAACTGTTCCACACTAGCAGGAAGCTAGAGAAACTCACATGACCCAGTGGCGGTGTCAGAGAAGCCACCAACAAAAGGCCACCAGTTGGCAAAGCTCCATCACACCCTAGAGATTCCATTCACCTTGAATGCCTGTTCTTAAACATGGTCACTACAGTTCACCAAAAACAAACAGAAAAGTCTAAGATCAAAACAACAACACAAAAATTGTAGAAAAATAAGAAGGAAAAACACTTTAAAAATTATAATTGCATGTCCGACATTAGGGAAAATCATACCCATGGACTAAGAAGAGAACACTATTTTTTAAAAGGAGCATAAGAAGGAAAAAAAAAAACTTTTAAAATAAAAATATGACAGGAAAAAAATGAATGCTCTAAAAGAACAAAAAAAAAAACCTTTAACTCCCTGTGCTCATTTTCCCAGAAACCAATTGGATGATACATTCCACCAAAATGAAGAAATAAACTAAAAATGAGGAGCACTCGTCAGACAATTCATTTGCATCCTGATTTATACCAATCTATTTATCTATCCAGTATTTTATGTATGATCTTTCAGGAATGATATCACACTCTGCACACTATTTTATCACCAAGCTCTCTCACAAAATTACTTATCAACATCCTGTCACAGCAATCAGTACAGATTTACACCTTTTCATCTTTATTTTTAAGCCATGTCCAGTAAGGATTACATACATTATTACTCATTAATCTCAATTTCCTTTCTATACATGGAAAAACAGTAGCATAAAGGTCATAGGAATGTGCTTAATTGGGTATCCTGGTGGGCTTCGATGTCTGGGGGCAGAGGGATTGCTGCAACACGTCTCTTCCATGACTTCTATGGTCCACACACTGGAAACCACTTTACAGGGAAATACAAACCCTTTGGCAACAGGTAGGGATAAAAGTTATCAGTGTCATCTATTTATTCAGCAAGTACTCACTGAAGATTTATTGTGTTGCTGAGCATGGGGAATCTTAAGGACCAACAGTACAAGGTACCATGAGCAGCTTGGAGCAGATGGAAATGGGGGTGGGGAAAAAATGCTAAAATAGTAGCCAAAATGTTACCTGTGTCAAACTTCTATGACTCAGACATTTTACAAAGGGCCAGCCCTGCTTGAGACCTGCCAAAAACCACTGAAACAGATGTCCCCTAGACTTCCCTTTCTCAGAGGAGACAGACTTATGTTTGGGCCAACTCTGGTGGGAAACATGTTCCTGCTTGTGTTAAGGAGACCTTTATGCCCTGGACTGAGGTCAGGATACCTAAGCTCCTCTGCAAAGATTTTATGGGCTGTTGGTATAATCACCAGTACTATAGAAGGAATTTTTCATACTTCCTCACATATCACTGATCTCTTCTTTGGGAAATTTTTACTAAGAAAATTCAGGGAGACTATGAGGGGTGGGAGTCAGTAACAGAAACTCTTATTGATGGCTGAGCTTTTGGATAATACTGTCAGAGCCGGTCACAGTCCCCAGACAAATGCTTTGTACACATACTTTTCGGCAAGATAAAATAACAAGAAAAAAGCCTAAGTCAGAAGCACCGAGGAGCAAGGAGGGAAGCACTCCTGCCTTGCTCAGGAAAATTCAGTTCAATTCAGTTCAGTTACTCAGTCGTGTTTGACTCTTTGCAACCCCATGAATAGCAGCATGCCAGGCCTCCCTGTCTATCACCATCTCCCGGAGTTCACTCAGATTCACGTCCATTGAGTCGGATATGACATCCATCAATGTCATCCAGCCATCTCATCCTCGGTTGTCCCCTTCTCCTCCTGCCCCCAATTCCTCCCAGCATCAGAGTCTTTTCCAATGAGTCAACTCTTTGCATGAGGTGGCCAAAGTACTGGAGTTTCAGCTTTAGCATCATTCCTTTCAATGAAATCCTAGGGCTGATCTCCTTTAGAATGGACTGGTTGGCTTTCCTGCAGTCCAAGGGACTCTCAAGAGTTTTCTCCAACACCACAGTTCAAACGCATCAATTCTTCAGTGCTCAGCTTTCTTCACAGTCCAACTCTCACATCCATACATGACCACAGGAAAAACCATAGCCTTGACAAGACGGAACTTTGTTGGCAAAGTTACATCTCTGGTTTTCAATATGCTATCTAGGTTGGTCATAACTTTCCTTCCAAGGAGTAAGCATCTTTTAATTTCATGGCTTCAGTCACCATCTGCAGTGACTTGGAGCCCCCAAAAATAAAGTCTGACACTGTTTCCACTGCTTCCCCACCTATTTCCCATGAAATGATGAGACCAGATGCCATGATCTTTGTTTTCTGAATGTTAGCTTTAAGCCAACTTTTTCACTCTCCTCTTTCACTAAGATTAAGTTCTATCAATTCTGTAATTTCACCCTGAAAATGACACCTTCATTTTGATGAGGGACAAATAACATCTTAATGCTTCCAGAATTAAATTGTTAAGAGTAAAGCAGTTGAGAAAAAAAAAAAAAATGTGCACCTCAGTCCCATGTCTCCTTATAAATTATGGTGCTAAGTTTGATGAGAATGTGCCTTGATGTTCTTAGGTAACAAAGGGAAAATTACACGGAGGTGCATCACAAAAAGATGACAGGGAAAGTGCCTGGCAGCAATATCATCTAAGCCATAATAATAATAATAATAATAATAATAATAATAAAAGATGTGCCTACTCAATTAGCTGAGAAAAAGACACTGTGATGATTACAACAGTTTTTAAGGGCTGACTGGAAAGAGGCAATATCTCATCTGAGATCACTCAATGAGTGAAAATATTTGTCCAGGGGAATCTTGAGTTCTGTACCGTCATTCTCTCTTTCGGTTAATTGACCAGTCAGTCAATATACACCACACCAAGTATTTCACTGAATCCTTACAAATAAACCTATAAGGTAGATCTAGTATCCCCATTCTGAAGATGAGGAAAATAAAACCAGAAAAGTTAACTAATTCATTGAATGGGATAAATTCAGGAAAGAGCCCTTCCATACTGCCAGCTTTTCCTTACCTGCCCCTTGACAGTAACTAACACAGATTCCAAAGCTTTTCCTCATTTTTCAGCATTAAAGTGAAGGTATTAAGAAGGCACTAAGCTCTAATTGAAGGTCTAATCCAGTTGAAATCAAAACTTCAGTCTCCCAACCAAATAAGAACTTCTCCCCTCCTGCGCCTTTAATCCTAACTCACAATTTTACAGACTATCAGTGAAGAGAGGAAAGTGGCACCATCTCTTCTTTTCCTCCCCTTAATTCAAAGCCTTCCTCATCAGCTCACCGTTGCCTTACCTCCTCTGTGGTTAAGGGCAGTAGGTGGAATAGCAGTAAAAAGTAGATGCTTCTTTTCTCAGTTGATGCTTTTCCCAGTTCTCTTTGATATGTCTAATAATGTCTGCAAACCAGTCATCAAATTCTGGCTGTTCTATGGGGTTCAGTGTACATTTCTCCAAGTCCTCCTCAGAGACCTTTCATTGTACCATTTCTCAGCACAGGGAACGCAGATTCAGGCTAATCTCTTTAACTTCACCTGAATTCCCGTTCTTCTTCTGTCAGGGCTAACTCGTCCCAGCAAACTCTACTCCCAGACAGGTTTCTTCCAGCAGAGTTCACTCCTAGCTATCCTGTTCATCATGGTCAACATGGCCTCCAGGAAACACTGTAAATGCCTCTCTAGCATTAAAGTGCAGGTCTCTCCCTGTCTTAGCCTAACTTCCCAAAAAGTAGGGTCCAAGATAGAGCTTTGCCTGCAGGTAGTTGACTTGGGAGTAATAATCCCAAGGAGCAAGAGAGCAGGAGAAGAGAGAAACAGGAGGAGGCAAAGCCAGTATACATAGACATTATCAAGTTGGCCAGCCACACAGGACAAGGATAGGGATCATGCCAGAACAGACTGCAGACCTGTGGGAAATGCACTTCAGGCTTGGGGAGTTGGAGGCACTGAGGAAAGTAGGAAGCATTTATCCACCATTTTCCTTCCTCCATTGGTCAAGTGTGGCCCCACGGGTATTAATGCCCTACAATTTCAAGTTGAGTGTAAATGAATTCATGGCAGTCATATCAGAGAGACCCTAGGGCAGGAAGGGAAAGCTATGCAGTGTGGGCCTGGAGTCAGGCCCTACAAAACACCAACAGTGATCTCAGTAGGAGGTGAGGGGTCAAGAGAATTCTAAAAAGATGCATGAAAGTTGCCCAATACACTTTCTCTAACACTCTCCTTTCCTGGATGTTAAAAGACAAAATTGTGACTCCTGTGCAAATATAAAATGGACATTTATTAAAGATGACCTCAAACTTAATAACTAAAGAGGGAACCAGTAAGGTGTCAGAACCTGTTCAAAGGAGAATTCAAAGTAAGATATGTATTTAGGACCTTGGTAATACTGGAATGAAATAAGGCATTTGCTTAGTTTATATAAAACTAGCTTCTTTGGAGACAAAAGAGGGAGGAATCAATTGCATCTCCCTCAGATAAAATTCACTCGCATCTCTATGAACAAGAGTAATTTCCATTACTATCAATATTCTATAATTTACAGTGTCATAAAGTAACTCAAATAACCAAGAAGAGAGTTCTGGGCAATGTCTAACTTCCATTTAAAAATATCCAGTTTTGTTTTTTTTTTGCCCATTTCAAAGTCTTTCCTGTTTTTCTTGACAAGGTTATTATGGAAGACCCTAGCCTTTATTTTCTCATCAAAAATTATTCTAGGAATTCACTTGTGATCCAACCCAAAGAATTAAAGGTAAATCTCTAAGTCAAGGATCGGCAAACTGTGACCCACAGGCCAAGTCTGACCAGTAGAATTTTGAAGAGAAAGTTTTGTTGGAATTCAGCCACACTGACCTACTGCCTAGGACTCCTTTCACTCCACAACAGTAGAGCTGAACAGCTGCATCTAGGACTGAAGAGCCCACAATGCCTGATGTATTTACTATTTGGCTCTTTATATAAAAAGTCTGCTGACCTCTGATTTAGGTCATCAAGCAAATAGCAAGATTGTGAAATGTCAATTTTCTTTTCCATCAGATGGCCCCTGTCTCTAACAATCATTTTCTAGGGTTTGAGGCCAAGAAGGAAGCAAAGGAGAACTGTCTACCTAGCATTTTCTAATCCTGTTCATACCCTTCAGAGAATCCCCCTTTTCTCTACCACACCAACTAACTTTCTATGATGTAGATTGGAGCTGGACAATGGGGGCCAAGAACCAAGAGTTCAAAGACTAGTTTTACCATTTCCTAATAAGGTCTACAAAGAAATGTCTAGATTCCCTTTATATGGTTATAGGCACTTACAGCCCATTGTCTTTCATTTATGAGTCTTAATTAAAATTCCAGGATCCCAGGAAAGGTCCTGACCCATCACAATTCCAAGACAAGCTGCTGATAAACCATTAGGGGTGAGACTCAAATCCAGGTCTGACCTGACTCAAAGCTTGTCCTTGCCTGACTCTCAGGATAGGCATGATTCTTAGGGACTTACCTCACATGAATGCCATCTACTTCCAGAGCCATTTTGCTGTTATTTTTAAAGACGTTGGAAGTGGCAAGAGCACTGGGGTGAGAAAACATGTTTTAGGCAGAATGCTTGATACCTCCTTGCTGCTTCCCCAGCATTCGGATGGGGGAGGAAACACGGGTCGGCTTCCACACCAGCCTGGCAGAGGAAACAGACATCTGTCTCAGGACGGTATTTCTTACTCTTGATAGCAGCCAGGAGTGCTTTCTGATCCAAAAGAAAAAATGTGCTTCAGCTAAGAAATATGAGATTAAAATTCAAGCATATTGAAACTAAACTTTGAATAAGTTTCTCTCTCTTTTTTTTTTTTTAAAGAATGGCTTAACAACAATGAAGAAAATCTTCACATTATTAAAGCACCAGGTAGGATGTTTCTAATTAGGTCTTGGAGGAAAAGCACTCAGAAGCCAATTAGTGGAAGGTAAGGTATGTATCATCAACACGCAGCCCCTTCACAATCAGGCACCTGATCCCATCCTTTGAACACAGAGAAAAGCCAGCATAATGCTTCCCTTTTTTCTTTGGCTATATAACTGGAAAATGAGACACTCAGGTTTTCATCTCTGATGGTATGGATGGGAATTGTCAATCTGAGTGTTAAGACTGTTTCTTGAGCTGATGTTTGCAGACCATAAACCGTTTTCCTCACCATCTGTGACGGTCATCCCTCTGATTGTTGTCACTTATGGAGGTCAAGCGTTACATTTAAAGCAGTTGTGAGGACGTTTTGGTTCTCTCTCTCGAGGCATCATGCGATAAAATGGTTGATGGATGCCATATATAGTTTCATAATGCACTGGGAAAAAACAAAGCTTTTGGATTCAAATTTGGGTTCAAACACTGGCTGTGTCCTCTACTACCTGTACAATTTGGCATCAATGTTTTCATATCTTTGAACTTTAGCTTTCTCATCTGTGAGTTAGAGAGAATAATCACTTCCTAATTTTTGTTGTGAGATTTAAATAAGAAAGCATAGGAAAACCATAGCACAAAGCCTGACACATGGTAGGTATTTCAATAAGTATTCACTCCCTCCCACTCTACTCTGCTATACTCAGGAGTTTCCATGCTTCAGAGTAATTTTATGAGTTCTGATAGTTCTACTACCCAAAGATGCACTCCACTATATTATTAATTTCTCCTGTCTATGTTTTATCCCATACCTATCACAAAGGGACTTGTGTTTCTCTCCAGTTTAACAGGAAACTTCTTGCCTAGGCAGAACAAAAGGAAACACATCACTAGGTCAGGGTGTGATTAAATAATTGGCCTATAGGTCTTCAGTATTAAAATATCAGAGAGCACCTCAGGAGACAGTGTGACACAGTTGAAGATAATCAGGAATGACTGGCATTAGAGAACAGGAGAAGTTGGCTACAAGAAGAGAATGCTAAGCTTTGTAAAAGTTAACCACTCTTTCTGTGTGTAACAGACCAGCTGCTTTGGTGAAAGATAAGTTTTAGAACAAAGCCCTTCAGTGTTTTGAATTCAAAAGGAAAAGGATTAAACAGCATGGTGATAAAAAATACCCACAAAGTTTAGGGGAAATGGTAGCTTTTCATTTTGATGCAGATGGACCTTTTTTTACTTTTTATTTTTAAATGATTTTTTTTTTCAAACAGTACCAGTGGGGTGAATGCAGCTTCATGTTGACTTTTAAGCTCCTCAGTAGATTCAAAGTAAAAGTTACATGATGATTTCAAATTGACTTTTCTATATCCTTCCAAACCAAATAATTTTACAAATTACACTAGGGTTAGAATTTGCTGGAAGCCAAAAATGTCCTTCTATACAATCCAAAATGAGGCACAGTCTTTGCCCAATATGAATATCATCAAAGACGTCTGCTTTCAACTCCATAAATGGTTTTATGGTATTTCCCCTAGTTATTTCTCTGGAAAGTCTTATTACCATTACCAAATAACTTCAGTCTAAGAGAGAAGACAATCAAGATCATCTCAAGTCTGGAAATGGGCTCACAGTGATCCAGTACAATGAGAACCAAGAACACCATAGTTAGATGACACTTCCTAGTTCTTCCCCTCTTGACATCCACTTCAAACAGGCTTTCTGCCATTAGTAACTGTCATCATCGAGGACTTCTCAACTGCATTCAAAACAGTGCAATAATCATCATAATGGAAAAATATGCTCTCATCAATCATGCTACCTTAATTCCAAGGATAAATAGATATGTTTCCAAGTTAAGAGGTAGGAAAAGCCTGCTGGCTCAGGCTGTTAACCAGTTACTTATTCTTTCCTAAACATGCATCATCTTCAGGACACATATGTTAATGTAAATGTATACAATAATATTTGAATTTCTCTGGTGATCGCTGCCAGTTGAAAATAAAATTCACAAGCATAAAACCACTAAAAATGTTAAGATATAACCATATCCCCAGCTCTTAGATGAATGTCTGGCACATGGAAAGCACTCAATAAATGTTTGTGGAGTTAATGATGGTCTACAATAAATGGTAGTTAAGCCAAAAAAGGGAATAAGATCATCCTTGGAGAGTGTGAGGAGGGAGAAAGGAAAGAAGAAATGGAAAGAAAAAGCAAGGGAAAGTGGGCCTTGGAAATAACTGTGGAAATCACCAAAAAGTAAGAGGTAGACCTAAGTAAGAGGTAGCCAAGGAGGCTATCAAAATATTGAGTAAGAGGACCTGGAGAGAAAGAGAAAAAAAATCTCAGAAAACATGAGGTTATACAGGAGTAAAGGTCAGACTATTTTAGGCATTTTTAGACATTTTCCCCCTTGCCACCAGTTCTCTTCCTTTTGAACAGTCTTATTAGTAAGCAAATAGATCTATTTTCAACTTCAACTTTCATTCTGATTCTTTGTATAAACAAATTCACACATCCATAATTTGACTCCAATATTAAAAAAACAATTAGCAGAACAGAATTAATTGCAATAAACATTTTCTCTGATATTGAGAAAGATAGATGACTAGATAGATGGTCACAGATCGATAAATCAATAATTGAAAGACCAATACAGGTACATGAGAGAGAGAGAAGATACATATGGCTTAAGTACATTCTTAATAGTATAAATTTCATTTTTATAGAAAGTAGCCTAAATAAGGGAATATCTGTAGTTCAGCTGGTAAAGAACCCACCTATAATGCAGGAGACCCTGGTTCAATTCCTGTGTTGGGAAGATCCCCTGGAGAAGAGACAGGCTACCCACTCCTGTATTCTTGGGCTTCCTGGTTGGCTCAGACAGTAAAGAATCTGCCTGCAATGCAGGAGACCTGGGTTCGATCCTCGGGTTGGGAAGATCCCCTATAGTAGGAAACGGCAACTCATTGCAGTATTCTTGCCTGGAGAGTCACTGTGGACAGAGGAGACTGGCTGGTTACAGTCCATGGGGTTGCAAAGAGTTGGACACAACTGAGCAGCTAAGCACAGCACAGCCTGAATAAAGCAAGAGTGTCCCAGCAATCGGAGAAGGCAATGGCACCCCACTCCAGTACTCTTGCCTGGAAAATCCCATGGGTGGAGGAGCCTGCTAGGCTGCAGTCCATGGGGTCGCTAAGAGTCGGACACGACTGAAGCGACTTAGCAGCAGTAGCAGTTCCAGCAATACACTGGGACTCGCCTCTTATGACTGGTCTTGGGAGTCCCATGGCAGCTCTCCACACTCTGTTGGTTTAAGCAGTCACAAGACTGCCCAGATTCACAGCAGGAAGAACTAGACTGAACCTCTTGGTAGGGGGATAGAAGGTCACACTATTGTAGAAGAGCACAGGGGACAAAATATTGCTGTGGCCATCTCTGGAAAATACCATGAGAAGCAATGACTTCTGAAGCAAGTGAGGTCAAAGGTCTGGAGCCATCTTCTCTAGAGGCCTTAATTCTACTGTCTGAGGTTAAACGTCTGCCTCCAATGCGGGAGACCTGGGTTTGATCCCTGGGTTGGGAAGATCCTCTGGAGAGGAAATGGCAATCCACTCCAGTATTCTTGCCTGGAGAATCCCATGGACTGAGAGGCCTAGTAGGTTACAGTCCACGGTGTCGCAAAGAGTCGGACACGACTGAGCGACTTCACCTCACCGCACCTTTCCCTGAGAAGGGCCCTTACTCCCAGACCAAGAATTCTTCAATAGCCACAGACTTTCTTGTTCAGCTGGAGTTACTGTATTCGATACCATCAACTTAATTCCTCAATCAGTCTCTGGACCAGAGGGGCCAGGATGGGGAGAGGAGAGACTTCCCTTTTTATATACAGGTCTTGTGGCAGAGAAATAAAGTCATGGACCAAAAACAGAAGCTTAAACTCCTTCCTGCTCCCATCCCTGACTGAATTAGACCTTCCTTTTCTTAGTGCCTCATTTAATAGCTATTATCCTTGTCCTTACCAAATTTTATTGCAAGAATTTAACGACTTGTCTGTCTTTCAGGTCCACCTCCCAACTAGTCTTTGGAAAAAGGAACCATTTCATCCAACTTTGCATGTGCTAATAGTAATCAAGCACTTCTGTCTTGAAAATCATGATGCTGTAATCTAAAAAGTCAGGACTTAGAGACAGAAAACCTGGATTCCTACCCTAGCTCTTCAGCATTCCAGCAGGATGACACTGGGCAATTCACTTAACCTCCCTGAGCTTCAGTTTCTTCCTCATTAACATGAGGATATGACAATCTGATTTGCCTATGTCACATAAAGGTTGAGAGTCAACTGAAATAATAAAGTTATAAGATATTATTATCTACTATTAGTTTCTAAAGAATAGAGATCTTACCGTTTCTTTTTAAAGCTTATTAAATTTCAGTACTTTACACTCAATATTCTCTTTATTCCATCAACCGTATCAGACCAGATATGATATGCTGTTGATTTTAACTGTTTAAACAAACCTAAGCTACATAGGAACTCTTAAAAATGAATTTTAATGAGCCAGGCAACAGTTTAAAACATATATAAAGTGGCTGTTCCATAGAGTATTAACATTCAAAGAGAAAAAAAAATTAATTGTAAATAGATTCAGAAAGGATTCCTAAAGAGTATGAAAGAAACAAAAGGGTGCAGTGGATCCCTATTCACTTACTAAAAAAAAAAAAAAAAAAAAGCAACACTTTCCCAAGATTTTACTCAGCATTTTGTATTTAGAAAGTCCTCTTAAAAGGACTTGTCAAGGAAACATGTTATCAGCCCTCACTCATTGTATACTACATTTTTTTTTCAGAGAAATAATTTACCCTCAAATCAATGAATTTTTGCTACTTCAAAAGCAAGAAAAATTAAAGCACGCTAATAACAACTCTTTCTTTCATCTCTCAAATCTTATTTTCACAAAACCAAAACTTAAATATCAAAAAAACTGACATTACTGCATTTAATAAAAGGAACAAAAATCTGAATAATCCACATTAAGATAGAATTGGTATATCTTTCTGGGAGAATTTACAACTCTAAAATATATGATGGATCAAATACAATTTTTGTATCATTATCTCTATCAGAGAGAAATGTTGGTTTAAAGCCTCAGATGGTAAAGAATCCACATGCAATGCGGGAGAAAGACCTGGGTTCAATTCCTGGGTTGGAAAGATCCCCTGAAGGAGGGCATGGCAACCCCCCCCCAATATTCTTGCCTGGAGAATCCTCATGGACAGAGGAAGCTGGCGGGCCATAGTTGGGGTCACAAAGAGTCAGACATGACTGATTGACTAAGCACAGCACACAACTGAGAAAAAACAAATTAACTAATATTTATGCGTACTTAGTTTTCATACAGAATAGTTTCCAACCAGATTTAATTCTGTCAAGGAGCATCATCCTGTGCTCTGTAGTGGTATCAGGCTGCAACCTCAGGGTTCATTGGGCAAAAGATCCTGGGAATTGATGTAAGCCACGCCAGAGAGAGATCCAACTCGTCTTGTCTTGGGTCCTGCCCAACAGAAGGAGAGCAGACCTGAGTGGAAGAGGTTGGAAGGGTGTCACTGGATTCCCTCAGGCTGTGGCAGGAGTTACAAACGCCAGCCAAAATAGAGAAGAATCCAGATAGCTAATGGAAGCTGCAGGAGGAAGAGTTCAGCAGAGCACCTCCAACAGCACAGAAAGGCAGCCATGGGGAAAAGGTCTCTTTAACCATCAGTAACTAACTCAGGAAGGCAGCTGTAGGCTCAGGAATAACAAAGCTGCCAGCCCAGTGAAACCATAACAGTCCCTTCTCTCTCCTTCTATCTTTGACCTTGGCGAGGAACCAACAGGCAGGAAAAGTGTGAGAGGAGGGCGGGGTGAACAGGGAGGGGTAGGGGAGAAGGAGTAAAGACGGGAGGACCATGCCTGAAGCAAGTCAGAGCTGAAGGAAGGCAAACGACTGAATGCTGTCACGTTCTAAGTTTTGATTACCATCTTCGCCGTGACATTCTAATTACTGAACTAAGATTGTGTTTGCAACCTAAAGTGACCTTGGAGGATCTTTTTTATAAGACTGGAGGCAAAAGCATAAGATCTGCCAGAGTTGACATCCTGGGGCAGAGGAAAATTAATCCCACTGAATCAAGCTTAAAGTATGATGGGGAAAGACTACAATGCTGTGTTTTGTTTATGTCAAAAGTGAAGCTTGTTAAACTCACCAGCGACATATTGTTGAAGCCGAGTTTTTGACTCTTGATGATTGATATACATTTTTTCCGGTCTTGCCCACACTTAGGAGTAGGTGAAATTCTTCTGATTTCAGTCACTAGATTCTGGCTGTGACCAGAAAGAGACTGTAGAAGTTGAGAACTGTGAGGAATCAGACAAAACATTAGGATCTAAAATATACTCAGACTAGGGAACATTTCATGCCTTCTTTCAAATTTTTACTGACCACATGGACTGAATGACATATGCCCACTCCCGCCACTCACTTCCAAAGTCCTCTCTTCTTCCGTGTCTTCCCTATCCAGGTGCCCTAGCTGAGGCGTCAGGAGGTGAGGACAAAGCCCATGCCCAGGCCCTCATATTTTTAATCTCCATGTATTTTTATGAGATTTACATATCATAAGCATTCGTTCAATAGTCAAAAGTCAGACTGTCTTGAGAAAGTAGAGATGGAAATTGGTATCAAGATCTAGAAACTTGTCTAATACTTTATTCAGTTGGGGGCCCTAATAGATCTAGAACATCACCTAGGTTTGAAAACAAATGCCCCTTGCCTCCAAATTAAAATAGAATAAAGTAGAAGAAGAATCTCTGTACTCACCTTTTATTTTTGAACTACTGGGCTCCGAGCTTAAGATATACATAAATGATTATAGATTACTATTTTAAAACAGCAATGTCAAGCTTTGCCTTAGGGCTGGGGAGGCTACTCATTGACCAGCTGATATTACAGGTAGCTTGTTGGTTACATTATCCGAACATCTACTCAGGCCAAGCCGGTCCAAGCCTGGTGGTCAGATCAAAGCTTCCCTTGCAAGGAGGAGTTGGCCTCCGTACTCTGGACTAAGGCTAACAGGGAAGAGAGAGGAGGAGAACATTTCCTCTTGGAAGCCAAAGAGGCTCTCCCCTCTCTGCTGTCAAACCCAACTCTCCAAAGAGCAAATGAGATGCTAGTGAGACCTTTAAAGCATGCCCCTCAGCCCCTACAAAGAAGGCTATTTAATCTCTGAAAAAGCAAGGACAAAGAGACCATGCAGTGGAAAAAAATGAGAAGCATCGGTTGCTTAGAAGGAAAGAGGCTGGAACTGGCTTTCAGTAGAAATATTTGAACCTGCAAATCTCTCTCCTCCCTGGGAGGACTCATCTGCTGTTGCCTCCATACATCACACAAATCTTAGCATATTTAGAAATGTTTAATGTTTTCAGTTCAATCTGAGAAAGGAGTGATTTTGGATATTGAATTCCATTCTTAATCTCTCTTTATTCATTTTAAGGTAAGCATGACTGAAGATACAATATACAACTTGGAAACTGCTCCACAGATATATTCAAATTGCATGGGTTATTGAAACCCCTTTAAGGAGCTACCTGAGAAGGGATGCAGACTGACACCTTTACTTTGGAAGGAAACGTGGAATGTGTTCTAGAAGCTAGACTTAAGGTTGGAGACTGATAAAGAGCTGAAACCTACAGGTGTCTCCTATAAGTGGCTCACTCGGGCCACCTGCTCCGTGGCTTGGAAGGGTGATCAGTGATACCACCTCACAGGGCTCTCCCTGGCCCTGGCTGGTTTGTTTGTCATCATCTGAAACAAACACTTAAATGCTTAGTGAGCAAATAGTTCAGACCAGATAATTTAGGGAAAAAACCCTCTGGAAACCACCACCCACAAGTCAAAAATTGCAAAACCAAAACGATTCCTAGTAATAGAAGGGCATGAAGATGGCTTCACCTCCCTTTGCCTCAGTTTGTTCCTTTGTGCAGAGGGGATAAAATTGGTGCCCACCTCACAGCGATCCTGCGAGGAATAAACGAGTTAAGGAAAGCAGAGCACTTAGAAAACAACGCATGGCCCATAATAAGGGCACAGGTACACACAGGATATAAGAATAAAAGGTCAGCCATCAGTCTCTCTGTGGCAGCCTTAGATGCAGAATACCCAGCGCCCTGCAGACTGCCTGGCTTAAGCCACCTGGGATGATGGAGGCCGAGCATAATTCGATTCCCATCTCTTTGCTGCCAACAAAAACCACACACAGAGAGAAACAGGGAGGCTTTTTAAAGAGAGGACCCTCGTCAGCAACAGCTTGTGTCACCTTGCATCCACAACCACTGCTCTGAGCAGTTGCACAGTCAACCACAGTGATGTTAGAAAGCATCTCAAAGGACCACAACACAGCCAACCCTCACCTTGTGTGCGTATGCTCCGTCACCCAGCTCTCTGCCAGTAAGGAAACCCCGGAAGTCTGGAGAAGTCTCGCGTGGTGTGTGAGTAGTCACACACCTTCAGGGTCACTCCTCTACCCTTTCTGCTTGAAGGGACCACACATCACAAGCCTGCTCAAGGAAGAAAAATCTGACATTCCAAGTGTCCTGCCTGGGACTAGGATACTTCTCACCCTCCTTCCCTGATTTCCTCAGGACTTCCACCACAAATCTGGAGATTGGTCACATATGACCATTGGGCTCTACAGAGGACTGTTCTAAGGGAAAGCAGAGGAGAGCCAGCCTCCTGGAGTGGCCACCACGTGGCAGAGCCCTCACTCACCCCATCTCAGCTAAATTAATTAATGCAGCTAAACTTCACAGAAGCACATCATTAGAAAATCTCTAGATTTCAATACTTCCATTTCTGCTTTCTTAAGTGAGTCTGCCTTTTAGCTATTAACAGAACACGTGTGGTTAATCTTCTAAAAACTATACAGAGACTAAGTCTGAGGGTTTGTTGGCTCCTTCTGACTCATCAGGTGGGCATGTGTATATCCAGTTTACAGGTGAAGAAATGGAGGCTCAAGGAGGTAAAATGACACCTGAGCTCACACAGACACTACGCTTGCAAACCAGGAGGATTAAAATGGCTGACATTCCACCCCACTGTCCTCAACCCCGGGGGGTGCCTATGGTTCGTGCAGGAGCTAAACAAAAGGCAGAACAGAAAGTGGTTACCAGAGCTCCCATGCCGGGGTCTGTCAGGCAGAAGAATGTGAGCCGGAAACACCTGGTCCGTGGTTAGGTGGAGTTCTGCTGGTCATTTCTGAAGCAGGGAGAGGAGTTGCTTGATATTTTTCTCATTTTTTTCTTTGTCTGACTTGAAGATAGATAGAGGCAGGAGATGGGCCAGCAACACGGTGGCAAGAAGAAAAAGTAAAGCAATATTTCAGAAGTGAATCTGAGGGAATTTTCTCTGCTTCTTTCCTCTAACTGGAGGGCACTGTAGTTCAGCAACAAACATGGGGAACCCAGAAATCAGGCAAGCAAAAACTCTGATGTGGATGTCCACAGGAGTCTTGGAGAAGTCTCAGAGAACTCTGGACAGGTTAAGGTTAGGAGTGTAAACCAGCCTTGGGTGAGGCAGCCCTGGATAGGGAGCCTGTTGCTTCCCAGAAGCAGAGAGTGAGGAGAATGAGCTGGAGAGCAGATATTCCAGGCAGAAAAGTGCCTATAGGTGTAAGGGTTGTTTATATACTCATATATCCTTGTATATATGTGTGCTTTTCCTCTGCTAATTTATTTCTATAAACTTGTATTTACTGAGTACTGATTAAAGATTTTTTTAATCCTTGACTATCTGGTAATGGAAAAGAAGATAATACACCTCAACTTGAGCTCCAGTAGTGGTTCTGAATGGTCCACTTGTCCTGGCATGATCCAATAGAGATGGTGCTCAATGCTCTTTGCAAACATTGATTTTCTTGCCTGTTGTGGGGACGTGGACATTTGCCAAGGCCTTTCCTCCCCACGAAGTGGCAGCATGAGCTGCAAATGGGACTAAGGCTGCAAAGCTTATGAGTTATTTAGTTGATGCCTCACAAAAAAGTGGACTTCTGCATAGACTCAGGAAATAGATTCAGAGGCTCATGAAATATGTCACATTCAAATCTAGAAAATGTTCTTCCTGAAGAAAAGCAAGGAAACAGATTATTAAAGCAGTTTTTTTGTTGCTGTTTTTTTTGTTTTGTTTTGTTTTTTAAAGAAGTCATAATGAAAAGAAAGCCCAGATAGGAGGCTGGTTTCTCCTTGTAGACACTTTTTCTATTTCTCTGTGTTATTAGATGTAAAAACTGTTAAGATGAAGCCTGGCCTACTTCATAACCTGGAGGTCTTGCCTTAAGGGATCATAATTATTTTAGTTTCAACCTTCTGTGCTGTCACAGCTACAGAGTAAGAAGGGAAAATGTCTAGACATTTTTTTTAATGACATTAAAAACATACAAGTATAAACTATAAAGTACACAAGGCATGAATTCTAAAATGTGAGGGAAAAAAGTGTCAAAGCTTATGGTAAAATATAGCAGGAAGAAATAAGGATGGCTTGATCTTGTGCAAACTAGAACACCATTTTATTCCTTTATTGTTTCTTTAGAAAATATTTCTTTACTATTCCTTCCAGTTATTCATACAGTCTGTTAATGTCAAAGCAGAAAACAATGTTATATTGATAAAATTTCATCTCTTTTATTCAGACCCAGAATGGGTCTTTAAGCTCGTGTATCCCATTTATGTAACAGACAAATTAGGTAAAAAGTTGATGTAATTTAGATACAGTATTATAAATGTGTATGAAAATGTCAGTATTTAAAAGTATATACGTATTCAGCAAATTATTTTGTAATGAGGTTCATCTTACAGATGCATTTTTTTTAATGAATTCACACTAATAACATCAGAAAAACATGTTTAAGAGGCCACACAGACATCTGCCCAGCCCCAAATTCAATACCATCTCAATAAACGTTTATAGAGTGAAAACACCCTCTTCCACTGCAATCCTGAAGCACAAAAGGTATTAATAATTGAGAAGAGGTGGTTTCACACTGTATGTCTTCACCATCAATTATATTTTTAATGTTAAATCAACATCATGAGAGTTGATTTTGCATGTCTCCAATTGGAACTTCCTGATTAAGCTAATCTGTTCACCAATCTGCACTGTTTCAGAACCCTGATGAAGCCCTCAGAAAGCTTAAGGTCACCCGGGTTCTGAACATGTGCCAAAAAGAGTTTTACCTGAAAGAAGCATGGGCTATGCTGCTACTGCTGCTCTGACAGCTGAGTTCCTTGAGGCTCCTGGTAAGTGATGGCAGGCCTTGCAAACTTCCTCCTCAAAGCCCCCAGTGATGGCATGACCCAGAGTGTGGCCACAGAACCCACAGGCACGCTGGCTGCGACGGCATGGCCATCACACCTGGCTGCCCGGGAGCAGCAGCAGAGGAGCCCACAGCAGATGGTGGAGCCACTGCTGGTGGCCGAGCTGTGGGTGCTGGCTTGGGCACAGCTCTCATCCTGTGGTGTCTGCTAGCCAGAGGGGCCACGCTGAGAGTGCAGCTTCCAGAAGAGCAAGAGAGCATCGCTTTCAATGTATCTCAATTTTCACATGCTGAGATTTCCTACAGAGAGGAGGACTGTGTTTTAAAATCTGATTACTTCTGATTGGCTTTTTTTTGTTGTTGTTGTTGGTATTGTACAATATGTACTGCTGATATAAAACACAAGTACAAACTCAATAAGTGAGAAGACATAACTGGAGGTGCTGGGGTACAAGACAGTACATTAATTCACCCCTGACTTCAATCTTAGCTCATAGACTGAAGTCACAGCTGGGTGGAGAGAAGAGTGGTTTCCTGCCAGTTAGTGTAGCTGCCGAGTCAGAAAAGAGAGGGACCACTTGCTCCTCTGTGGGAAGGAAGGCAAAAGCCCCTACGTGTTACACAGAGCTACAGAGAACCATCTACCAGCCCCGGGCATTATTTAAACTGTACATTCAGTTGTGAATTACAAAGATCCAAAATAATATGGATTTCAAGAAAGCAATTTATTTCTCACCCATAAACGGACAATTAAGACGACTCTCTGGAGGCTCCTCATTTATCTGGGAGTCAGGATTCTTCTAGACTTTCACTGCTCCATCACTGGGAAGTGGCTGCCATCCTCATGGCCCAGCACAGTAGGCCAGTGATCATTCTATTAAAAAAAAAAAAAAAAAAAAACTATTATAGAGGAAAGACCATGGAAGAAACTTCAGGCTGTTTTCTATTTCCAAGTAATTGAAGCCACTTGGATGCTTGGGAAAAAATTCCATTCCCAGGCACTGTTGTAGCAAGAACTTCTGGTAACAGGAGGTGAGAGACGAGAGATTCTTGGGTGTGTCATTAAAGACAGTGGTAATGTACCACCCCTTACTCCTTTTGCTCCGTCATGGACAAAGAGGTCAAAGGCCACCAGGACATACAGTGGAGTCATTACACCAGCCTTGCACTGCCTTTTATGTGAGAGAGAAGTCAACTTGTGTCTTTTCAGCCCCAGTCACTTGGGTCTCTGTTAAATGCTGCTGAGACTAACGTGTTCCTAACCCACACTCATCTTAAGAGAAATTCATAAAAAAGTCAGTATATTAATTTACTAAGGTCCAAGAGTTAACTCCAAAGTTTCACCCCAGCCCTTTCTGTTGCACATCTAATAAACATTTATCAAGCATCTGCAATGTTCTAGATGGTATTCCAGGCCTTGGGGCAATGCAGCATGACTATGCCCTGATCCTTCTTCAAGAAGGTGAAGGTGAAGGTGAAGGTGAAGTCGCTCAGTCGTGTCCGACTCTTTGCGACCCCGTGGACTGTAATGTACTAGGCTTCTCTGTCCATGGGATTCTCCAGGCAAGAATACTGGAGTGGATTGCCATTTCCTTCTCCAGGGGATCTTCCCGACCCAGGGATTGAACCCGGGTCTCCCGCATTGGAGACAGACGCTTTAACCTCTGAGCCACCAGGGAAACCAACTTACTATCAAATAGAGGAAAGGATTGGAGAAGGCAGTGGCACCCCACTCCAGTACTCTTGCCTGGAAAATCCCATGGATGGAGGAGCCTGGTAGGCTGCAGTCCATGCTAAGGGTCAGACACGACTGAGCTACTTCACTTTCATGCATTGGAGAAGGAAATGGCAACCCACTCCAGTGTTGCCTGAAGAATCCCAGGGACGGGGGAGCCTGGTGGGCTCCTGTCTATGGGGTCACACAGAGTCGGACACGACTGAAGTGACTTAGCAGCAGCAGCAGAGGAAAGGATTAAGGGAGTGAATGTGACTGAATGCTGGTCACATGTCAGGCACCACTGTAGTTGTTTTCACATGTTTTATCCGTTGCATCTCATGAAGTTTCTATGGAATCCTCATTTTATAGATGTGGGTGGACATTGTAGCTCCAAAGGGTGATAGAATTTACCTGGGGTGACACCTGTAACACGTGATAGAATCAACATTTTGGTTGGATTCATGAGTCGACCAGTGACCAGGCTGCTTCTTGGACATGCATTTGAAAAGCAAACATGCAAGGCCCCATGTGACAAGACTTCAGATGCTTCAGCTGATGTGTCACTTCTTGAGAGGTTAACCAGCCGTTATAGTTGCCCCAGTGTCACTGTGTGTCCTAGACCAAGTACAAGCTTATTCTTTTCCTCCTGTAAGGAATAGTATAAACCCACTTAGGGCCACCACATCTCCATCATGAGCACAAAAGTGTCACTTACAGGTCCCACCACTGTGACTACAGTCTGCATTTTATCTTCTTTTCTACTGCCAAAAAAAATAATAATAATAATAAAAAACAAAAAACAAACCAATTCACTGGACTGCTCCCTTCCTGACCATCATTTTTGTCTGCTTGTCTGCTTTGGACTCTAGTCTTTTTCCCTCTGGGCATTTCTGTCTCCATATTCCACATACATAAAATAGCATTTGGATCTTGTATCCTCCTTCATCCAATAGGCTTATTGTTCGTAATTGACCCCAAAGCATATAAAGCAGCCTGTCCAGACATTTATAGGATTATATCATCTCTTAAATCATATCACACCTTCTGCTAAAAATATCCAGCTCTTATGTCATTTGAAGAAGTAATTCAATGCTCAAAGTCCCAGACAATCAGAAAGTCTATGTGGGATGAATTTTTTTTAATTCAGTTGAAGCATTCATGTGTGCTCAAATTATAATAGCAACTCAGTGATCACCCAGCACAGGGGCAAAACCTGGTTTGTCTATCCATTTTGAGGGTAGTAAGAAAAGATGATAAATCCCTCTTTTTATGCCAAGCAGACTTGTCCTAGATAATTATCTGAGTTCAGCCCAGCAGAGTCCTTTGTCAGCAGTTGCTTTGAAGAAAGGGGCTGTGATCCCTTAATTTTATGGTAAAGTAAAACTAACAGCCCCCAGATCTCACTAGTTTCACAAAATTACAGACTTATTTCTTGCTCACATTATCTTCTGGTTGGGTTTTTAGTGGCCTTCAATGAGGTGATTTGGGGACCCAGGCTCCTATCACCTGGTTGACTCTTCAGGGTGGTTCCTCTGCATTGAGCCCAAAACAAGTGGAGTGACAAAGTGTGGACAATGTGTTACTGGTTTATGGTGAGGTCTGTATATCATGTCATGTCCACCATGTTAAAGTTTCTAGATCCCAGATCCTATGGCCCAATCCTAACTGCAAAGGAGGTTGGGAGACACAGTCTCCCAGTGTATCTGGGATGAGAAATGGGACTGGAGAGCAAAGAGCCAGCCTCTGCCCTACTCCTGGGGACAAGATACTGAGGGCTGGCTCCAGGTGAGATGGCTGGCATATAATTGTTCACTCCCCCAGATTGCCCAGATTCAGGTATGTCCAATGTATATGAGGTGCTGGCATTCTGACACAAAGGGAAGGGCCAATCTTGGCCGTGAATTTGCTACTGCTGGTTTCTGTTTTTTTCCAATAGGCTTGGTTTCTCTTGGTATCCTCGCCAGCCATTTCCTATTCACAGCCACTGCCACCTGAACATGGCTTTTTCCAATTTTGGAAGCAGAACTCTGAGTATCCTTGCCTTCTACCTCCACAGATACCAAGAAGACCCACAAAACTTCATCCTGAAAAGAGGATTTTATTTCAAGGCTATGAATTTTGTTTGAAATAAGTGTCCTATCTTTAGAAGGGATTCTCTCCCAAGACCATCAAGAAAGAAGCCTTCTCAAAGTGCTGAATCCTTATTAGAGGTGAAATGGCAGGTGCGCTGACATGTGTATTCTTCTGGACCTTGGGAGGAGAAGCAGCAGTGAACTCAACATTTGGCTATGGTTGTATAGAAGTCAGTAGGGTTGTCAGATCTGCTCACGAACATTCAGGTTCTCTTTCCAGAGACATAGTAAGATTGCACTTCCGAGAGTCTCTTGGACTGCAAGGAGATCCAACCAGTCCATTCCGAAGGAGATCAGCCCTGGGATTTCTTTGGAAGGAATGATGCTAAAGCTGAAACTCCCGTACTTTGGCCACCTCATGTGAAGAGTTGACTCATTGGAAAAGACCCTGATGCTGGGAGGGATTGGGGGCAGGAGGAGAAGGGGACGACAGAGGATGAGATGGCTGGATGGTATCACTGACTTGATGGACGTGAGTCTGAGTGAACTCTGGGAGTTGGTGTTGGACAGGGAGGCCTGGCATGCTGCAATTCATGGGGTTGCAAAGAGTCGGACATGACTGAGCGACTGAACTGAACTGAACACTCTTGATGTTAGCAGAGCCTGACCTGGTCAATAAAATGCAAGTGGAGGTGACCTACCATTTCCAGGGAGCAATTCGAAGTGCTTGATTGTCCTGTTCCTTCTCCTCCTTCCCCTCCTCCCCTTGGTGATGACCTGGTGATAATTTTTTCCACAGGCAGTAATCCTAGAGGCTCTGAAATACAGAAATTCTGTCACCCTCAGTCACCACAATAACCAAAGACCCTTGGTGATTCTCATTGGACATGTAGCCATGAGAGAAAAATACATTTTGTTTTATTAAGCCAATGGGAGATAGTTTGTTAGCTTGATTAACTTAATGGAACTCATCAGGCAGATAGAGGTCTCATAGTTTCTGTTTAGGAAAATATTTTTCCCATTATTTTTTTTTAGGAAAAACTTTTTCTTCTATTTATTTTGTCATGAAAAGTTCATGCTTACAAATTATATACAGACCATATCTGTCTGATTTTTTAAATGCACCCATGTAAACTATAACCCTGATTCAGAAATAGAGCATTACTAGAACTTCCAGATTTCACTGACTCACTGATTTGCTTCCACTGATTGCTCCTCGCTTTCCCTAAAAGATGATAATTATCTTATTTTCTGTTAATAAATCCATTTGCATTTCATAATCATTTTATCTCACATGTATACTGCTTAGTTTCTCACATCACTTCACTTTATTCAAATGAAATAGTATTGTATGTATTCTCTTAGAACTTGCTTTTTTACCTAATTTTATGTTTTTAAGATTCAATCCATGCTGACACATAAAGTTATATTTTATTCTTTTTTTTTTTTTTTTTGCTGCAATTGTATGAATTTCAGGATGAATTGTAACAATATGAATTTATCCCTTCTCCTAGTAGCTGACCACTTGAGTTTCCTGTTGGGAATTTTTGCCATTAGGAACTACAGTAGGACTTCCCTGGTGGTCCAGTGGTTAAGATTCCACCTGCCAAGGCAGGGGACATGGGTTTGATCCCTGATCCAGGAAGATTCCACATACCTCCGGACAACTACTCCTGTGTGCCACAACACTCAAACCTGCCTGCCCTAGAGCCCTGCACTGCAACAAGAGCCATCACAACGAGAAACCCATGTACACAACTAGACAGTAGCCCTCACTCGCTGCAACTTAAGAAAGCCCATGTGCAGCAATGAAGACCAGCATAGCCAAAAACAAATAAGTCAACCACACTAATAAGAATATTCTCGTGTATAGCTTAGGATACATACGTAAGCATCTCTGTAAGGTGTACCCCTGGGAACAGAAATGCTGAGTTATATTCACATGCTTTACTGCATAGGATCAAATTATTTTCCAAAGCCGCTGTACCAGTTCACACTTACCACCAGCTCGCAGGAGAGTTCTCTTTGCCTCACATTCTTACCAACACTTGGTACTGTCACCCTTTTTCTTCATTTGCCCCTTCTGGTGGGTGTAAAATAGTATCTTATTGTGGTTTTAGTTTGCAATTTCTTTAGGGTATACTTTCATCACATGTGAATTCAAGAAACCAAAGTGAGAAACCATTGAAAATGATTTGCCATACTTATTCCTAACAACTGGATAAATTTCACAAACCAGGCTCCTTTGTACAGAAGAGGTCAAATAATTGAAAAAGGCACAATTATTCATTTTTGGACTTAGAAATACCAAAGGGCTTATGCTACTGTTTGTGCTGTAGGTTAAACAACTATTTCATAAATGGCTCCTTTTAGAGGGTTAACGGTATTATCTAAAGCCAGGAGGAAAGCAAGTACATTTCAAGGAAATTATAAACATTTCTTTTATCTTACCAGATAAAGAGATTCAGTATAAATCCTAATGCACCCACTTGGCTGTACACAATTTATAGCAGATGAAGAGTTTGAAACACTTTCATGTAAACAATCATAGTTTTTTTTTTTTTTTTTTGAAGGTCGCTAAAAGGCTCTTTGACACTCTTTGTAAGTGAGGAGCATCTCAGAGTAAGAACTGGTTCTGGATAATATCTGAATTCATTTTCCACTAGCAAAGCAGCTCCATTAAGCACTGCTTTCATTTCTGAAGCCTTTACTTTTATGTAATGTTTACATCATTGACACCTTCTGTTATACAATCTCTAATATAAACAAGGGATGAATAAGCCCTAATGTATTTTAATGAAATTTTAAGAGATATGGCTATGGGATGAGGATAACCAAACAAGAGTAGAGATTAAAGCAAACTTTTTACTAAACACCTCAATTTGTGTGACAATGACAACTCTAAAATCAAGTCCAGGAAAGAATCACTCTCCCTGTGTTTATTCACCCATTATAATTCGATGAACTCCAAATGTCACCTGACTAGCCAAATTCTGTAACACAGCAATTCAGCATAAAATTAGAAATTCAGCCCTATTGGAAGAGAGATACAAAAATAAATGTGCTTTACTTGATAACATCTACATGCTCATGTCAACTGAGTTTCATGAACTACAACAGTAATACTGTATGAAAAGCAAGTTTTTGTAACTCAACATCCTAATATAAGAAGGTGATCCACCCATGAACAAACTTTGCCTGATATGGCTCAGCTAAAATGGGTTATTTGAAAGTGTGCTTACCATTGATTTCTGTATGACTAAGTTAAATAGAAGAGGTGGTTCCTGGTTAACGCTGATATCTATGTCATTTTTCTCTATGAGGCTCACTGGTGTTCGGTGGGAAAGACGCATGAATTTCAGACATCAGCAGTGATCATTCTGGCCTGAGGAATACCAGTGGACTCAGATATGCAGAAGACACCACCCTTATGGCAGAAAGTGAAGAGGAACTAAAAGGCCTCCTGATGAAAGTGAAACAGGAGAGTGAAAAAGTTGGCTTAAAGCTCAACATTCAGAAAACGAAGATCATGGCATCTGGCCCCATCACTTCATGGGAAATAGATGGGGAAACAGTGGAAACAGTGTCAAACTTTATTTTTTTGGGCTCCAAAATCACTGCAGATGGTGACTGCAGCCATGAAAATAAAACACGCTTACTCCTTGGAAGAAAAGTTATGAGCAACCTAGATAGTATACTCAAAAGCAGAGACATTACTTTGCCAACAAAGGTCCATCTAGTCAAGGCTATGGTTTTCCTTTGGTCATGTATGGATGTGAGAGTTGGACTGTGAAGAAGGCTGAGTATCTAAGAATTGATGCTGTTGAACTGTGGTGTTGGAGAAGGCCCTTGAGAGTCCCTTGGACTGCAAGGAGATCCAACCAGTCCATTCTGAAGGAGATCAGCCCTGGGATCTCTTTGGAAGGAATGATGTTAAAACTGAAGCTCCAGTACTTTGGCCACCTCATGCAAAGAGATGACTCATTGGACACCCTTATGGCAGAAAGTAAAGAGGAGCTAAAAACCCTCTTGATGAAAGTGAAACAGGAGAGTGAAAAAGTTTGCTTAAAGCTCAACATTCAGAAAACGAAGATCATGGCATCTGGCCCCATCACTTCATGGGAAATAGATGGGGAAACAGTGGAAACAGTGTCAAACTTTATTTTTTTGGGCTCCAAAATCACTGCAGATGGTGACTGCAGCCATGAAAATAAAACACGCTTACTCCTTGGAAGAAAAGTTATGAGCAACCTAGATAGTATACTCAAAAGCAGAGACATTACTTTGCCAACAAAGGTCCATCTAGTCAAGGCTATGGTTTTCCTTTGGTCATGTATGGATGTGAGAGTTGGACTGTGAAGAAGGCTGAGTATCTAAGAATTGATGCTGTTGAACTGTGGTGTTGGAGAAGGCCCTTGAGAGTCCCTTGGACTGCAAGGAGATCCAACCAGTCCATTCTGAAGGAGATCAGCCCTGGGATCTCTTTGGAAGGAATGATGTTAAAACTGAAGCTCCAGTACTTTGGCCACCTCATGCAAAGAGATGACTCATTGGAAAGGACTCTGATGCTGGGAGGGATTGGGGGCAGGAGGAAAAGGGGACGACAGAGGATGAGATGGCTGGATGGCATCACTGACTTGATGGACGTGAGTCTGAGTGAACTCCGGGAGTTGGTGATGGACAGGGAGGCCTGGCGTGCTGCGATTCATGGGGTCGCAAAGAGTCGGACAAGACTGAGCAACTGAACTGAACTGAACTGAGAGAGCTATGGCTTACAAAAGTGTTATTCAATGTGTGGTCCACAGACCGGTACCATCCCATGAACAAACTGTTACCAATCTCCAATTTAAAAAAAGGTTGACAACAAGTTGAGAACTGTTTAAAATTTATATAGCAAAGGATATTGCTGAAACAGCCTGGGAAATGATTACTGAACTTGTCTTGATGTTTATGATGTGTTACAAAAGAATTCAGTTCAGTTCAGTCACTCAGTCGTGTCCAACTCTTTGTGACCCCATGGACTGCAGCATACCAGGCCTTCCTGTCCATCACCAACTCCTGGAGTTCACTTAAACTCATATCCATTGAATCGGTGATGCCATCCAACCATCTCATCCTCTGCCATCCCCTTCTCCTGCCTTCAATCTTTCCCAGCATCGGGGTCTTTTCCAATGAGTCAATTCTTCGTATGAGGTGGCCAAAGTATTGGAGTTTCAGCTTCAACATCAGTCCTTCCAATGGATATTCAGGACTGCGTTCCCTTAGGATGGACTGGTTGGATCTCCTTGCTGTTCAAGGGACTCCCAAGAGTCTTCTCCAATATCACAGCTCAAAAGCATCAATTCTTCTGTGCTTAGACTTCTTCACAGTCCAACTCTCACATCTGTACATGATTACTGGAAAAACCATAGCCTTGACTAGACGGACCTTTGTTGGCAAAGTAATGCCTCTGCTTTTGAATATGCTGTCTAGATTGGTCATAAATTTTCTTCCAAGGAGTAAATGTCTTTTAATTTCATGGCTGCAGTCACCATCTGCAATGATTTGGGAGCCCCCCAAAATAAAGTCTGTCACTGTTTCCACTGTTTCTCCATCTATCTGCCATGAAGTGATGGGACCAGATGCCATGATCTTCGTTTTCTGAATGCTGTTTTAAGCCACCGTTTTCACTCTCCTCTTTCATCAGAAGGCTCTTTAGTTCTTTTCACTTTCTGCCATAAAGGTGGTATCATCTACAGATCTGAGGTTATTGATATTTCTCGCAGCAATCTTGATTCCAGACGTGCTTCATCCAACACAGCGTTTCTCATGATGTATTCTGCATATAAGTTAAATAAGCAGGGTGACAATATACAGCCTTGATGTACTCCTTTCCCGATTTGGAATCAGTCTGTTGTTCAATGTCCAGTTCTAACTTTTGTTTCCGGACCTGCATACAGATTTCTCAGGAGGCAGATCAGGTGGTCTGGTATTCCCATCTCTTTCAGAATTTTCCACAGTTTATTGTGATCCACACAGTCAAAGGCTTTGGCATAGTCAATAAAGCAGAAATAGATGTTTTTCTGGAACTCTCTTGCTTTTTTGATGATTCAACAGATATTGGCAATTTGATTTCTGGTTTCTCTGCCTTTTCTAAATCCAGCTTGAACATCTGGGAGTTCACGGTTCATGTATTGTTGAAGCTTGGCTTGGAGAATTCTGAGTATTATTTTACTAACATGTGCTGCTGCTGCTGCTGCTAAGTCACTTCAGTTGTGTCCGACTCTGTGCGACCCCATAGACGGCAGCCCACCAGGCTCCCCCATCCCTGGGATTCTCCAGGCAAGAACACTGGAGTGGGTGGCCATTTTCTTCTCCAATGCATGAAACTGAAAAGTGAAAGTGAAGTTGATTAGTTGTGTCTGAAATTGGCAATTTGATTTCTGGTTTCTCTGCCTTTTCTAAATCCAGCTTGAACATCTGGGAGTTCACGGTTCATGTATTGTTGAAGCTTGGCTTGGAGAATTCTGAGTATTATTTTACTAACATGTGCTGCTGCTGCTGCTGCTAAGTCACTTCAGTTGTGTCCGACTCTGTGCGACCCCATAGACGGCAGCCCACCAGGCTCCCCCATCCCTGGGATTCTCCAGGCAAGAACACTGGAGTGGGTGGCCATTTTCTTCTCCAATGCATGAAACTGAAAAGTGAAAGTGAAGTTGATTAGTTGTGTCTGACCCTCAGCGACTCCATGGACTGTAGCCTTCCAAGGCTCCTCCTTCCATGGGATTTTCTAGGCACGAGTACTGGAGTAGGGTGCCATTGCCTTGTCCGACTAACATGAAATGAGTGCAATTGTGCAGCAGTTTGAGCATTCTTTGGCATTGCCTTTATTAGGAATTGGAATGAAAACTGACCTTTCTAGTCCTGTGGCCACTGCTGAATTTTCCAAATTTGCTGGCATATTGAGTGCAGCACTTTCACAGCATCATCTTTCAGGATTTGAAATAGCTCAACTGGAATTCCATCACCTCCACTAGCTTTGTTCGTAGTGATGCTTCCTAAGGTCCATTTGACTTCACATTCCAGGATGTCTGGCTCCAGGTGATTGATCACACCATCGTGATTATCTGGGTTGTGAAGATCTTTTTGTTCAGTTCTTCTGTGTATTCTTGCCACCTCTTCTTAATATCTTATGCTTCTGTTAGGTCCATAACATTTCTTTCCTTTATTGAGCCCATCTTTGCATGAAATGTTCCCTTGGTATTGCTAATTTTGTTGAAGAGATCTCTAGTCTTTCCCATTCTGTTGTTTTCCTCTATTTCTTTGCATTGATCACTGAGGAAGGCCTTCTTATCTCTCCTTACTATTCTTGGAACTCTGCATTCAAATGGGTATATCTTTGCTTTTCTCCTTTGCTTTTCACTTCTCTTTTCACAGCTATTTGTAAGACCTCCTCAGACAGCCATTTTCCCTTTTTGCATTTCTTTTTCTTGGAGATGGTCTTGATCCCTGTCTCCTGTACGATGTCACAAACCTCCATCCATAGTTCATCAGGCACTCTATCTATCAGATCTAGTCCCTTAAATCCATTTCTCACTTTCACTGTATAATTGTAAGGAATTTGATTTAGGTCATACCTGAATGGTCTAGTGGTTTTCCCTACTTTCTTCAATTTAAGTCTGAATTTGGCACTAAAATGTTCATGATCTGAGTCACAGCCAGCTCCTGGTCTTGTTTTTGTTGACTGTATAGAGCTTCTCCATGTTTGGTTGCAAAGAATATAAGTAGATGCTGACCATCTGGTGATGTCCCTGTGTAGAGTCTTCTCATGTTGTTAGAAGAGGGTGTTTGCTATGACCAGTGCGTTCTCTTGGCAAAACTCTATTAGCCTTTGCCCTGCTTCATTCTGTACTCCAAGGCCAAATTTCCATGTTACTCCAGGTGTCTCTTGACTTCCTACTTCTGCATTCCAGTCTCAAATAATGAAAAAGACATCTTTTTTGGGTGTTAGTTCTAGAAGGTCTTGTTAGTCTTCATAGAACTGGTCAACTTTAGCTTCTTCAGCATTACTGGTTGGGATATAGACTTGGGTTACTGTGATATTGAATGGCTTGCCTTGGAAATGAACAGAGATCATTCTGTCGTTTTTGAGATTGCATCCAAGTACTGCATTTCGGACTCTTTTGTTGACCATGATGGCTACTCCATTTCTTCTAAGGGATTCTTGCCCACAGTAGTAGATATAATGGTCATCTGAGCTAAATTCACCCATTCCAGTCCATTTTAGTTCACTGATTCCTAAAATGTCAATGTTCACTCTTGCCATCTCCTGTTTGACCACTTCCAATTTGCCTTGATTCATGGACCTAACATTCCGGGTTCCTATGCAATATGCTTTTTACAGCATTGGACCTTGCTTCTATCACCAGTCACATCCACAACTGGGTATTGTTTTTGCTTTGGCTCCATCTCTTCATTCTTTCTGGAGTTACTTCTCCACTGATCTCCTGTAGCATACTGGGCACCTACTGACCTGGGGAGTTCATCTTTCAGTGTCCTATCTTCCTGCCTTTTCATACTGTTCATGGGATTCTCAAGGCAAGAATACTGAAGTGGTTTGCCATTCCCTTCTCCAGTGGACCACAAATTGTCAGAACACTCCATCATGACCCGTCTGTTTTTGGTGTCCCTACAAGGCATGGCTCATTGTTTTATTGAGTTAGACAAGGCTGTGGTCCATGTGATAAGACTAGTTAGTTTTCTGTGATGCGGTTTTCATTCTGTCTGCCCTCTGTTGGAGAAGGATAAGAGGCTAATGGAAGCTTCTTGATGGGAGAGACTGACTGAGGGGGAAACTGGGTCTTGTTCTGATGGGCGGGGCCATGCTCAGTGAATCTTTAATCCAATTTTCTATTAATGGATGGAGCTGTGTTCTCTCACTGCTATTTACCTGAGGCTAAACATTTTCTCCAAGCCAGACTTCAGTAATACGTGAACCGTGAACTCCCTGATGTTCAAGCTGGTTTTAGAAAAGGCAGAGGAACCAGAGATCAAATTGCCAACATTTGCTGGATCATGGAAAAAGCAAGAGAGCTCCAGAAAAACATCTATTTCTGCTTTATTGACTATGCCAAAGCCTTTGACTGTGTGGATCACAATAAAGTGTGGAAAATTCTGAAAGAGATGGGAATACCAGACCACCTAACCTGCCTCTTGAGGAATCTGTATGCAGGTCAGGAAGCAACAGTTAGAACTGGACATGGAACAACAGACTGGTTCCAAATAGGAAAAGGAGTATGTCAGGGCTGTATATTGTCACCCTGCTTATTTAACTTATATGCAGAGTACATCATGAGAAACGCTGGACTGGAAGAAACACAAGCTGGAATAAAGATTGCCAGGAGAAATATCAATACTTCAGATATACAGATGACACCACCCTTATGGCAGAAAGTGAAGAGGAGCTAAAACGTCTCTTGTTGAAAGTGAGAGAGGAGAGTGAAAAAGTTGGCTTAAAGCTCAACCTTCAGAAAACGAAGATCATGGCTTCTGGTCCCACCACTTCATGAGAAATAGATGGGGAAACAGTAAAAACAGTGTCAGACTTTATTTTTTTGGGCTCCAAAATCACTGCAGATGGTGACCGCAGCCATGAAATTAAAAGACGCTTACTCCTTGGGATAAAAGTTATGACCAACCTAGATAGTATATTCAAAAGCAGAGATATTACTTTGCTGACNCTTCGTGGGAAATAGATGGGGAAACAGTGGAAACAGTGTCAGACTTTATTTCTTTATTTATTTATTTCAGACTTTATTTCTTTATTTCTTTTATTTCTTGCTCCAAAATCACTGCAGATGGTGACTGCAGCCATGAAATTAAAAGGCGCTTACTCCTTGGAAGAAAAGTTATGACCAACGTAGATAGCATATTCGAAAGCAGAGACACCTTTTTACCACTTAGCACTGGGCGCTGATGGGTTGCGCGCCTCTTTTTCTTCGCTGCCTCCCAGTTCTAGATTAGCCATCGCCATGGGTTTTGGAGACTTGAAAAGCCCCGCTGGCCTCCAGGTATGTGCCATCACAAGCAGATGTGGCAGTATTTGAAGCCATCTCTGGCCCACCACCTGCCGACTTGTGTCATGCCCTCCGTTGGTATAATCACATCAAATCTTATGAGAAGGAAAAGGCCAGGAGTGAAGAAAGCTTTGGGCAAATATGGCCCTGCTAATGTGGAAGACACCACAGAAAGTGGAGCTACAGATAGTAAAGATGATGATGACATTGATCTCTTTGGATATGATGAGGAGGAGGAAAGTGAAGAAGCCAAGAGGCTAAGAGAAGAACGCCTTGCCCAGTATGAGTCAAAGAAAGCCCAAAAACCAGCACTTGTCGCCAAGTCTTCCATCTTATTAGACGTGAAACCTTGGGATGATGAGACCGATATGGCAAAACTAGAGGAGTGCGTCAGAAGCATTCAAGCAGATGGAGAGAAGAACGCCTTGCCCAGTATGAGTCAAAGAAAGCCAAAAAACCAGCACTTGTCACCAAGTCTTCCATCTTATTAGACGTGAAACCTTGGGATGATGAGACCGATGTGGCAAAACTAGGGGAGTGCGTCAGAAGCATTCAAGCAGACGGCTTGGTCTGGGGCTCTTCTAAACTAGTTCCGGTTGGGTATGGCATTAAGAAACTTCAAATACAGTGTGTAGTTGAAGACGACAAAGTTGGGACAGACATGCTGGAGGAGCAGATCACTGCTTTCGATGAATATGTACAGTCTATGGATGTGGCTGCGTTCAACAAGATCTAAAGTCCATCATGGATCAGGGCCCTTAAATAAAAGCTTGAAAGACAAAAAAAAATAAATAAATAAAACAAGTTCAGAAAAACAAGAGGGAAAACAGCAGGAAAGGAGCTATTTGAAGGTGAGATTCTTTCATCTGCATTGCATTACAAGAGTTTTCAGTTAAACTCTAATAAAGTAAGGGAAATTCTAATGAGTAATGAAATTTTTTAAACAGCAAGGCAATGGCAACTTGACAGTATGCTAAAGAGGTTTTACTTTTTTCTAAAGAGGAAGATATTAATGGGTTTTACACACATTTAAGGATTTAAGCATAAATAATCAAAAGTGATTGCAGCCATGAAATTAAAAGACACTTACTCCTTGGAAGAAAAGTTATGAGCAACCTAAATAGCATATTCAAAAGCAGAGACATTACTTTGCCGACTAAGGTCTGTCTAGTCAAGGCTATGGCTTTTCCTGTGGTCAGGTATGGATGTGAGAGTTGGACTGTGAAGAAGGCTGAGCGCCGAAGAATTGATGGTTTTGAACTGTGGTGTTGGAGAAGACTCTTGAGAGTCCCTTGGACTGCAAGGAGATCCACCCGGTCCATTCTGAAGGAGATCAGCCCTGGGATTTCTTTGGAAGGAATGATGCTAGAGCTGAAACTGCAGTACTTTGGCCACCTCATGAAAAGAGTTGACTCATTGGAAAATACTCGCTGGGGGGATTAGGGGCAGGAGGAGAAGGGGACTACAGAGGATGAGATGGCTGGATGGCATCACGGACTCAATGGACGTGAGTCTGAGTGAACTCCGGGAGTTGGTGATGGACAGGGAGGCCTGGCATGCTGCGACTCATGGGGTCGCAAAGAGTTGGGCACGACTGAGTGACTGAACTGAACTGAACTGAATCAAAAGTAATGGACTTCCCTGGTGGTCCAGTGGACAAGAATCTGCCTGACAATGCAGGAGAAGTCAATGCAGGGAACACAGGTTTTATTCTTTGTCCAGGATGATTCCACATACAGCGCGGCAACTAAGCCCGTGTGCCACAACTACTGAAGCCTGCTCACTCTAGAGCCTCTGCTCTACAATAAAAGAAGCCACCACAGTGAGAAGCCCATGCACCACAATGAAGAGTAGCACCTGCCCACCGCAACTAGAGAAAGCCCTTGCTCAGCAATGAAGACCCAGCACAGCCGTAAATAAATAATTTTTTAAAGTAGTTGCATCAAGCATTCCATGAAGTATAATAGTAAGTGGGATGAACAATAATATGTTAGTTAATTAAAAGATGGAGTCTCCACAAAAGATAGAGAGAATGTAGAGAAAAGGGAACCCTCTTGCACTGTTGTTGGGAATGTAAATTGACAGAGCCACTATGGAAGACAGTGTGGAGATTCCTTTAAAAACTAGGAATAAAACCACCATATGACCCAAGAATCTCACTACTAGGCATATACCCTGTGGAAACCAAAGTTGAAAAGGACACATGTACCCCCAATATTCATTGCAGCACTATTTACAATAGCTAGAACATAGAAGCAGCCTAGATGTCCATTGACAGATTAATGGATAAAGAAGTTGTGGTATATATACACAATGGGATATGACTCAGCCATAGAAAGGAACACATTTGAGTCAGTTCTATTGAGGTGGATGAGCCTAGAGCCTATTATACAGAGTGAAGTAAGTCAGAAAGAGAAAAACAAATATCATATACTAACACATATATATGAAACCTGAAGATGGTACTGATGAAATTATTTGCAGGGAGACACAGACATAGAGAACAGACTTATGGACACAGAGGTGGGGAAAAGGAAGGGAAGAGTGAGATGTATGGAGAGAGTAACATGGAAATTTACATTACCCTATGTAAAATAGATAGCCAATGGAAATTTGCTGTATGGCTCAGGGAACTCAAACTGGGGCTCTGTAGCAACCTAGAGGGGTGGGAGGCGGGAGGGAGGTTCAAGAAGGAGGGGACATATACATACCTATGGCTGACTCATGTTGATGCTTGGCAGAAACCAACACAATTCTATAAAACATTTATCCTTCAATTTAAAAACTAATTAATTTTTAAAAAAGTAGTTGCATCAAGCATTCAGTGAATTATAACAGTAAGAGAATAATCTGTTAGTTCACTAAAAGATGAAGTCTCCACATGTGCAACACTGTGCCAGGTAGGGTGGGAAAAAGCTTCACCTTTTCCAACACCTTCATATATTTTGCTCCATAAGTATCACTGAGACTGTGCACTTACCTTTAGAAAGAGACTTGAGCTTCTTGGAGGAAGCTGACCTTGCAATCAGCATGCTTACAGAATAACAGCAAGTAGAAGCTGACTAAAGAAACTTGCAACTTTTGATTTTAAGTGACTTATAATCCAAATCATCAATTCTGTTCTCTGGTCTTGTTATCAACAACTTATTTTTTCCTCTATGGGGTTTTTGTTTTTAATTGAAATATAGTTGATATACAGGCTTCCCTGGCTCAGTGGTAAAGAATCCACCTGCCAATGCAGGAGACACAAGTTGGATCCCTCAGTCAGAAAGATCCCCTAGAGAAGGAAATGGCAACCCACTGCAGTATTATTGCCTGGGAACTCCCATGGACAGAGGAGCTTGTGGATTACAGTCCATGGGGTCTCAAAGAGTCAGATACAACTTAGTGACTGAAAAAAAAAAAAAAAAAACTTGATTGTTTTTAAAATAGTGTTGTATTAGTTTCTGCTGCACAGCAAAATGATTCAGTTATATATAATATATACACACACATTCTTTTTTATATCTTTGCCATTACGGTTTATCATAAGATTTTGAATATAGTTCTCTGTGCTATATAGTAGGACTTTATTGTTTAGCGCTAGCAATTTTCTGTCCAGAGTCCTTGATATATTGTAACACCACCTCTTGCTCTTTACTCTTTTGCAGCAATCATCTCAGAGAAAAAGAGGAGTTCAGTCACACTAGATTTGTGGTGATGTCATAAGCAGGAAAAGTATGGAATCTGTAACTGAGGCAATAGGAAGGGGTGGTCTGATCCTAGGGTAGCCAAGAAGACAGCACAGGATCAAAGGTCAAATTCTAAGCACTGCAAGAAGCCTGGAGACCTGTTAGACTATGCACACATGCACATAGTCACTCTGTCGTGTCTGACTCTTTGCAACCCCATGGACTGTAGCCCTCCAGGCTCCTCTGTTCATGGAGTTTTCCAGGCAAAAGTGCTGGAGTGGGTTGCCATTTCCTTCTGTACAGGATCTTCCCAACCCAGGGACTGAACCCATTTCTCCCTCATTGGCAGGTCAATTCTTTACCACTGAGCCATATGCCCCTTAATTGGCATTCAGACAAAGACCACTCCCCAAGATGTGAGTAGGTACTGAATGAAAAGAAGATTCTGTACTCATGAGGAAATGCTCAATTAAACTAAACAGATACTGGTTTATTTTTGGTTTTCGCTACAGTATTTCTCAGGGCTTTTAAAATGCTAGCGTGAAGCCAGTTTTCTTACATATCATCTGTTAATCCTTCTAGAACTCTGTTCACTGAAAAACTTGGAGACAGTGCTTCTCAAAGTGCGATCTGCAGAATCCCCAAAACTCTCACAGATCCTCCAGGAGATAAACAACAAGCAAACAAACAAAAACCGGAGACAAAGCGTTCAAAGCTATTGTAAGTAATCTGATTGCCACAATATCCAAGGCCATGATCAGAGGACTTGTTGTATAGGGTACAGAACAGTGTGGGTGTTGCAGGTTGCAGGGCAGGTGGCATGGGGTGTTGCCTTGTCCTAGTCACGTGCAGCAGAATCACATACAGATTGCACAGCAGAGTTTGCTGATCACTGGTTTAAGAAACACTGATGACTTGTTCAAGGTCATGAGGGTCAGTAGCAAAGGGCTGACTCTAAGGATTGCCCACCAGTGGAGCCAGATGGAAGGAAAAATTAAAAACAGAAGAAAAATGTCACTTGAAAATGATTTCATGACAGTGGTTCTGATTTTTAAGTGGCATTTATCTAGCAGGTCTCCATGCAGCCCTTCCCAGGATCCCTACAAAGAAAATGAAAATTCAGTCAGCTAGACAACGCTAATGCTGAAATCTGCTAAGAACCTCCATGATAAGCAGGACTGAGGAAATTCAGTCTTGAAATAGTTCATACCTGGAAACAGTGGGAGAACAGGGTGTAGCTCCTTCCTTTGTCTGGCATTGACCCAGACTCAGGAGGAGGCAGGTAACAAACGAGGGAAGCTGGCCAAGGGAGAGGTAGGAGGAGTCGAGCAGGGACTGCGGCCAACCAGAGAGAAGGTGACTTTGTCCACAGGCACCTCTGCTCCTCAGCTCTAGCCAGTTGTCGCCTTGAGAAATGCAGGCCTAGCATTGTCGCATCTTTTTTAATATATTATTTTCATCTTTGACTTTTTGTTTTGAGATGCTTACAGATGCACATGTAGCTGTAAGAAGTGTTACCCACCAGGGTTCTTGGCCTCCTTAATCAATAGAAATTGATAGGAGGCCAGATAAGAAATTCAGACACGGCTTTACAGGGACCCCTGCTCAGCAGGAGGGAGCCAAAACAAATAACTGGTTTCCTTGTTCACTCCCTAAGGAGGGGCAAGCTGGTTCCTTATATGGGATAAGGGTAAGGGTGGGTCCAGGGGTGGGGCTTGAGGGGGTGGCTCAGGTGGTCTGCCTTGGTGGTGTTATGTGGGTTTTGGGTCTTTTTGTATCTTGTTCATAATTTGCCCCAACTGCACATGCAGTTATTTTTAATCCCTTATAGTTTTTTTGTATTCTGTTGTTGGATGTTTGTCCAGGTGCAAAGCACTGCAGCAAAGGGTCCCAGGTCCCAGTCTGTCTCAGAAGTAATACAGATAGCTGTACCTTTTACTCAGTTTCTCCCAATGATAACATACTACCAGGTTCTGGTGCAATATCCTCAGATAGTAAAGAATCCACTTACAATGGAGGAGGCCCAGGTTTGTTTCTTGGGTCAGAAAGATCCCCTGGAGAAGGGCATGACAACCCGTTCTGGCCTGGAGAACTCCATGGACAAAGGAGCCTGGTGGGCTACAGCCCTTGGGGTTGAAAAGAGTGGGCCAAGACTGAGTGACTAACACTTCCACTTTCTTTCAGTGCAATATCACAACAGGATACTGATACGGATTCAGTCAAAATGCAGAGCATTTCCATCACCACAAGAATCCTGTCACATCATTTTTTGAAAAGAAACAGAAAATCTGGGTTTTTGGTGAAAATACTCATTCTATAAATATTGACAATGAATTTACATTAAAAAATTTTTTTCTTTAATACAGCATATAGGATCTTAGCTCCCCAGCCAGGGATCAAACCCATGCTTCCTGCAGTGGAAGCACAGAGCCTTAATCACTGGACTGCCAGGGAATTCCTGTAGCAATCTTTTCTCAAATAAGTCTTCCAAGACAAAAGAAATGAAAGCAAAAAGAAAGAAATGGGATCTAGTTAAAAGTATAAGCTTTTGCACAGCAAAGGAAGCCACCAACAAAACAAAGACAACCTATGGACTGGGAGGAAATATTTGCAGATGATGCAACCAACAAGAGGCTAATCTCCAAAATAAACTAACAGCTCATACAGTTCAATATGTAAATAAACAAATAAACAAATAACCCAACCAAAAGATGGGCAGAAAACCTAAACTGATATTTCTCCAAAAACATACAGATACTCAACATCATTAATTTTTAGAGGAATGCAAAGCAAAAGAACAGTGAGTCAGAATGGCCATCATTAAAAAGTCTACAAATAACAGATGCTAGAGAGGGCATGGAGAAAGAGGAATCCCCTATACCGTTGGTAGCAATGTCAATTGGTGCAGCCACTATGGAAAATGGTATGGAGGTTCCTTAAAAAATGAAAAACCCCATGATTCAGCATATGTGTCTTCTCAAATTAGATTTTTTGTTTTTCCCATGTCCAGGAGTGGGATTGCTGAATCATGGGGTTTTTCATTTTTTAAGAAACCTCCATACTATTTTCCATAGTGG
>SJXQ01008854.1:3599-49210 GCA_006408695.1 Aepyceros melampus
GTGTGGGGCGGGAGGGTGGAGGTGGGGGTCGGGATTGGGAGTTCATGTACACTCGTGGCTGATCCATGTCGATGTGTAGCAAAACGAATACAGTATTTTAAAGCAAAACAAACTAAAAAAATAAAAATTAATTAAAAAAAAAAGAAAGTATTTTTCTATCTGTTTTGAAGGATACATTTTTCTGGCTATAAAATTCAAGACTGATGATCTTCCTTTCAACACTATAAAATATTCCATCCACTTCCTTTCATGGTTTCTGGTGAGATTTGTTAATGTCTAGTTTTATTGCATTGTGTTTTTAGAAAACAGAATATATAGTTTCAAATGTGAACAATTTGTTGAGGCTTTATTAGGAGAAAACTATTTTTTTGAAAATGTGATGAATTTTGGAAAATAATGAGTCTTATGTTTGTAGTATATATATTTCTCCATTTAGTTTAAGCAACTTATTCAACTTAATTTTTACTTTGTTCACTTGCTAAGTACTTGCACTATAAAAAAATGAGATTTTTTGAGTCACACTATAATTTTATTAACTTTTCTTCATAATTCTAACAGCTTTTAAAATATTTCAATGCTAAGGCATTTAGTAGGTTAAAATGGTAATAATACTTAATTCTAGATTGTATAGTCTAATCAATATTAAGTAACATTCTACTTTCTTTTATCTTTATGTTACATGAATTTTAATTTGAGTTCTAATAGCACTATTTGTGTGTGTGTTTCCTTAGTGTATCTCTATTCCTGAGAACCTTTTTAGATAAACCTAGTTTTAGAACATTACCTATAAATAGTATTTAGATAACTTCATTTCTATTTCTATATATCAATAGAAAAAATTTTCTATTGATTATATAACTATCCATTCTATTATTCTAATAATGATTATCTGTATTTTTCTTAAAGTATATTGAATTTTTATTTCTCCATGATAGCGAAGCACATGAACATTACATAATTCCTCTATCCCATCCTCACCCATAAATTCTAGTAGCCCTGAGGACAAGGACTGGTTCTCTGGTGTCTTCCATAAGACTTGTCATATAAATAAAGACTTGTAACCCAATATAAGGCAAAATAATATAGCCTAACCTGCTCCCATTTTCTGCTAAACAGAGGCACAACTTTCAACTTTTTAAGCTGGTTTTAAGAAATGTACTCTATAACATTAAATAGTATGAGTATATGCTATTTGAATTCTTAAGAGAATTTAGCCAGTCCTTATTTTAGTCTCTTCTTAACACCATCTACCCAAATCTCATAAGTAGCTACTGATTCTTGACATTTTACAGTGTTCTATGTATATTGTCACTCTGCTTATTTAACTTATATGCAGAGTACATCATGAGACACGCTGGACTGGAAGAAACACAAGCTGGAATCAAGATTGCCGAGAGGAATATCAATAACCTCGCAGATGACACCATCCTTATGGCAGAAAGTGAAGAGGAACTAAAAAGCCTCTTGATGAAAGTGAAAGAGGAGAGTGAAAAAGTTGGCTTAAAGCTCAACATTCAGAAAATGAAGATCATGGCATCTGGTCCCATCACTTCATGGGAAATAGATGGGGAAACAGTGGAAACAGTGTCAGACTTTCTTTTTTTGGGCTCCAAAATCACTGCAGATGGTGATTGCAGCCATGAAATTAAAAGACATTTACTCTTTGGAAGGAAAGTTATGACCAACCTAGATAGCATATTCAAAAGCAGAGACATTACTTTGCTGACTAAGGTCCATCTAGTCAAGGCTATGGTTTTTCCTGTGGTCATGTATGGATGTGAGAGTTGGACTATAAAGAAAGCTGTGCACTGAAGAATCAATGCTTTTGAACTGTGGTGTTGGAGAAGACTCTTGAGAGTCCCTTGGACTGCAAGGAGATCCAACCAGTCCATCCTAAAGGAGATCAGTCCTGGGTGTTCTTTGGAAGGAATGATGCTAAAGCTAAAACTCCAGTACTTTGGCCACCTCATGTGAAGAGTAGATTCATGGGGTGGCAAAGAGTCAGAAAAGACTGAGCAACTGAACTGAACTGAACTGATGGTATATTCTTCTTGCTGGCAGTTAGGACCCAGCCTTCCTGTCTGCAGTGTCAGTTACACACATCCATCTATTCTTTAGCTTCCCAAATTTCATTGCTATTATTTTTATCATTATTTTTCTATGTCATTTTAAACTTTTTGTTTTTAAACATTATTTGACTCTCATTTTAGTGAGATTTCAAGAGGAAATAAAACTAAAGATGAGTGTTCAATCTGCTATTTTTTTAAAAAATCAGAAATCTTGAGCTTTTTAATTTTTGTTTTCTACTGCTGGAAATTCAAACATCTTGCCAGAATATACTTTACAGCATATCTCCTTTTATCATTTCTACCAGGGTGTTCAATCACAGATTCGGTTCTACAGGTCTAAATTTGTCCTTAGTGTGAGGAAGTCATCTATTGTTTCTTTGATCGTCCATCTGCTTTGTTCACTTTCTGGAATCCTTTTATAAATGATGTCTTAGTCCAGTTGGACTGCTGTAACAAAATACTATTGACTAACTAGCTTATAAACAACAGAAACCTATTTCTCACAGTTCTGGAGGCCCAGACTCCAAAATTAGAACTTTCCCCTGCTTTGTTCAGTTTTCTTCCATTAGTTAATTAAAAATACAGTAATAAAACCTGACTCGAGAAGTGGAAATGAACAAAAAAGACAACAGCATCTCCCAGCAAAAAGTTGAGGTTAAAACCATATTTGGAAATATCTTTCTGCTTATTTTCTTTGAATGTTACTTTCCAGCAGCATAGTTTAGGATAATATTCTCAATTATAGTCTAAGGATATGAGACATCCTGATATGTGACTGGGAGAAGGAATTTGAGCTCTGGAGACCAAGAAATGTGTCCCTAGGTGAGATGGGGCTCACAGGAAAGGTCTCCTGAATCTACAGAGATTTCTTTTGGGCTTCACCTCATCTTTTCTTCAACACTTCCGAAATAATCCTCAGTGTTAGCAGTTTTAGCTCTTATGCCTAGAGAAGTCTTTGGTTCAATTTTCATTATAAGTCATTCCCATCCCTGGGGAATGTTTCCTGACAATCCTCATTAAACTTGCTATTTACAGATCAGATGGTAGAGAAGTGATTACACATTTTAAGAACTCCCAAATGAAGATTGTCAAATTATTCATGGAGCTGGGGGAGGAGAAAAGTTGAGAAGAAAAAGAAGGATGGAAAGAAGAAAGGGAAGGAGGGAAAGATGGTGGCATCACCAATTTGATGGACATGAGTTTGAGTAAGCTCCGGAAGTTGGTAATGGACAGGGAAGCCTGGCGTGCTACAGTCCATGATGTCACAAAGAGTTGGACACTGAGTGATTGAACTGAAGAATGGCAAGATATTTCCTAACCTAATTCATCACGTTCTACAAATCAGTTAAGAAAGCCCCAGAAAGTTGAAGATCAAGTCTGTAGTTTGAGTTCTAAGTTCAGGGACCAACAAGTCTAGAGTCTCCATCTTGCCTCCTTATCTGCTCCCTTAACTCCTTCCACTTTTTTTTTTTTTTTATTTGAGGGCTTGCAGAGATAAGGTATTGAATGGACTTAAGTCTCACTGGCTCAAATAAAGTTTAAGGAAATGGAGTAGTTCAAGGTTCTTGTTTCCGGCAATGAAGGAAGTGTTTGAATCTCAGTCTTACCACTTCAGTCACGTCACTTGGGGGCTGCAATTCCTGAATAATTTCTATCATTTTCAATACTAATCCACAGGAGTCACTTCCTTTTCTTTCAGGAAGAGGCAAGAAGGAGAATCAAAGGGAAGCTTATCTGTGTCTTTTGCAGTCTAGCTTAGCTCAGGCACAAGGAACCCACCCCCGAGCTGAGCTAGGCATGCCCATGGCTGTGGGAATTAGCCACTCTGCATTCTTCTTTCTTACTCTTGCTCTGCCCTTGCTTTGGTCACTGATTCTCCCGGTTCAAAAGCCAGCCTCTGCACCTCTGGACCTAAACCCTGCACTGCAAAGTTTGCACCTGTGGGGCTCTGCCTTTGACTATCAGAGTCTTCCCTCGGAGGGAGTCCTTTGCACACAGCCTTACCACTAGAGACAGAGGCAGAGCTGGCAGAGAGCGGAGAAGGCAAGCGCTCCCTCGAGCAGTTTCTTCAAAGGCAGAACATTTCAGACCTTGTGACATATATGAAAGATGGTAAAAGTCTACATCCCTTTCCTCCCCTGCCCATCAGGATGGGAAGATGTGCCTGGGCTTCCACCCCAGTGCCTCTGTGAAAGAAAAACCGAGACCTTTCCTCCAAGCTGTTCCTGCTCTCAGAAGGAGAAGGAGAGGGTAAGAGGACACTCCTGCTGCTGTGGGTACAAAACAGAGTCTTGATGCCATCCCCTCCCCCCAGGGAGAGTACAGCTCCAAGAGGCACCCTCACACCTGCCTGCATTTTAATTAGTATCATCCCACCATCTATCAACAGCAAGTCAACATGCTTCACACCAGGGGAGAAAAACAATCCTCGCCTTGTCAGCCCTGCTTCTCCAGGAGCAGCTGAGGGTCTCAACCCCCCTGACTCTGCCACTTCCTTTTCCCTGGGGGCTGTTGACAGTGTGCGGTGCAGCTTGCCATGGAGAAGGCTTTGGCATCAGAAGGTGGCAGCATGGGAACATGGCAGAATGGGTTGGGCTAGCTATTAGTCAGGCACAGGCACTCGGCACCAACCCTGTGTTCAATCCTTAGAGGTATGTGAAAGGGATGTCTGTGCTGTGCTGTGTTTAATCACTCAGTCAGGTCCAACTCTGCGACCCCATGAACTGTAGCCCACCAGACTCCTCTGTCCATGGGGATTCTCCAGGCAAGAATACTGGACTGGGTTGCCATGCCCTCCTCCAGGGAGGATTCTCCTCCTGGGCTGATGCCATGCCCTCCTTCTGGGTTTATTGCCAACCCAGGAATCAAACTGGGGTCTCCTGCATTGCAGGCGGATTCTTTACCAGCTGAGCTACCAGGGAAGCCTGATGAGCATGTCTATCCCCTTCTTAATAATAGAGGTGCTAGGGTTTGGAGATATGCAGGGACTGCTCCTCACTGGTCACACTGCTAATCTGAATGCATACCTGACCCATGGATCCCTCAGGGTCTTCCTGTCTCTTTTCCCCATGAACCCTGGACAGCAGTCTGGACAGGGATTGGCCTTGGTGTTCTCTGGTCGGCAAAGCTCACTGCCCCAGCTCCTTCACCCTCATCCATCACAGGCTACTGGAGTTTAGAATATTATCCCAGATGATCAATGCCTTCTTCTGAGATGTGAGACGACTTTCCTGACTTTAGCAGGGAGGTGAGAGGAGCTCGTCCATTAGACAGAGACAGGAGGTAAAAATAGGCAAGACGGCAAGGTTAAAATGTGGAAGCCCCATAATGTATATGTGCACATGTGCACACTCATGGGAGTATGAGTCAGAGCAGTATATGATTGTGACAAGTGTGTTTTTGGTGTGTCTACAGGCGTAAGAACAGCAGGCGCTGTGTGTCTACCATTCTAGACTGTAGACAACATTATAGAGTAGTGTGGCCCAGAACCACCTGGACTGCCCTGAGTTTACCACACCTCTCTGAGCCCCACTCCCTCATTTGTAAAGAGGCAGTGAGAGGATTCAGTGGTGCCATGGATGGAAAACTCAGTATGGTACTTGAAAGTGAAAGTGTTAGTTGCTCAGTTGTGTCCAACTCTTGGGACCCCATGGGCTATAACCTCCCAGGCACCTCTGTCCATGGAATTCTCCAGGCAAGAAAACTGAAGTGGGTAGCCATTTCCTTCTTCAGGGGATCTTCTGGACCCAAGGATTGAACCTGGGTCTCCCACACTATAGGCAGATTCTTTACCATCTGAGCCACCAGGGTACTTGGCACTCAATAAATTGTAGGTACTAACTAGTGCTAAATCCCACTTGTTAGCCTAGCATCCATCTCTTCCAAGAAGATAAAAAGAAGGTACGTGCATACTCAGTTATGTCCAACTTCTTGTGACCCCTTGGACTGTAGCCTGCCAGGCTCCTCTGTCCATGGAGATTCTCCAGGCAAGAATATTGGAGTGGGTTGCCATTTCCTCCTCCAGGGGATCTTCCCCACCCAGGGATTGAACCTGTCTGTGTCTCCTGCATTGGCAGGCGGATTCTTTGCCACTGAGCCACCTGGGAATCCCAGAAAAAATAGAAAGACTTGTCAAATGTTTTGCTGTAATCCTATATTTCCACACTCTACCAGCCTAGGAAGCAGAGAGAAGGAAGAGAGTGGTCCTTTGTAGCTAATCGTCAGGGAGCCAACTCTCAGTCTCGGAGATCACTGCCCCCCTAAGTTGCGCATGGAGACTATGCCTTTAGCAATACTGCCCCATGTGAAATGCTTCCACTGCCTCTAAGAAAGGCCCTCACTGTGCCTTCCTCTTCATGAGAATACGAGTGACATCCTTTCCTGGGTCGACCTTCCTCTCCTGCTCTTCCTAGTGAAACCCTAGATTCAAGAAAATCTCCATCTGCCTTTAAAGCTGGCTTCTATCATCCTTATTAAGGAAAATCCCACTCAGCTGGGTCCTCAGCTACTTAGTAACAATTGTCCAATTTTCAGCCTCGCTTCCTTTTATCACAGAATTGCCTGAGCAGGTGTCCTCTGCGCCTCCTCTGCTCCTCGCAGGATAATGCCTTCTTTTGTGCTCAGCCTGGCAGGAGTGGCTGTCACGGGGATGATGCTGCTGAGGACTCTAGGGACTGAGTCTTTCCCAGCCCAGGATTTCTCTCCTGGGTGGTGCCGATGAAGAAGCTGGGCCTTTCCCAAGGACATAAGCCAAAGAATCAGGTCTAAGTGTTGTTGTTTAGTCACTAAGTCATATCTAACTCTTTTGTGACCCTATGGACTTGAGCCCACCAGGCTCCTCTATCCATGGGATTTCCCAGGCAAGAATACTGGAGTCGGTTGCCATTTTCTTCTCCAGGGGATATTCCTGGCCCAATGATCAAACCACATCTCATGCATTGGTGGGTGGACTTTTTACCACTAAGTCACCATGGATGTCCTATAGGTCTATGTGTGGTTCCCCCAAAAGGCAGAAGTTGGAAAGAGCAAGGGGGAACTCAAGAGTCAGAGAGAGGGATCCTACTTTCTCTTGCAGAACTTCTCAATATTTCCTGACCTGAGTAAAGTTGGCCTTCGAGAATCCCAGAACCTTCAAAGATTATTAGATCTTAATCCTATTGCCCCATTCCCTTTGTAGAGAGAATTCTGGCTTCCCAAATTTTACAATGCCCTCTCTCCTCTTTCTTTTTTCTTTCCTGGATCCTCTTTGATCTAGCTCCCTTGGAATAAAAGAGAACTTCTTAGTTCAGGTGAATAAAAAAATGTTTCCTAGAGTAGGAAAGTTATCACAGTGGCCCTTTGACAGTGCCAGAGCCCAGGATGTGAACAGGCAGGAAGTGGGCAGACGGTCCAAAATATGGAGTAGAACAGAGGCAGGAACACAAGTGGTAAAGATGATGGGAACAAGAATAAAACACCTTCCCTTTCCACTTTTCCTCAACCCAGAGATCTTTCTGGTGCAAGTCACGGTGCTGAGGATGAAAGAAGGAGTGGGGCTGGAGCACTGTCAGGGGAGTACAGACAATGGTGGTCAAAAAAGTGGTGTTGGGGATTGGGCTGATGAAAGCAGTGGTGATATTAGTGTTGCTGAGGGTGGTAGGGATGGTTAGAGCCATCCTGTGGAATATTCTTCCAATTCTATGTCAAATCAAGCCCTACATCTCATAACACATAGTGGGAAGGAATCTGGATTTAGGAGGCAGAATTCCTACTACTCTTATAAACATATAAATCTTACTTTTTTGGTTCTCAATTTGCTTATCTATAAAATATAGAGATTGAAAGAGGTAATTCAAATAGCCCTGCTTCTTCAATAATAGGATTTCAAAATTTAAGAATTTCTGTTTTCTCAAAAAACACTAGGCCACAAATCTGCTGATCTGTGTTCTGAGAACATTTGATGCTTCAACTGTTCCTTTGGTCATTCATAGGCAGCTGTGCTGATAGCAGTGTCTTGGTGCTAGGCCTTGAATTCCCATATGCAAAGGCCATTTGTTTCATGCATGGAACAAATCTCACATACAATAGATGTTCAGTACATGTCTGATGTTCCTTGGGGATAAAGAATCAACCAACAGTTGCTGAACACTTCCTGCATTACAGGTCTTCACCTAGGTCCTAGGGATAAAGAGAATAAAGGCACATTTTTTGACTGTGAGGCCCCTTGAGTAGAGGCAGAAGACATGTAAAGCATAAAGCGCAGTTTTAGTAAAGTCAGTTTTATAACACACAGATGAACAAAGTGAAATGGGCTTGCTGACAAGGAGGCGCAGGTAAGGTAGGATGTAATGGTATCATGTGAATCTTGAAAGCTGATTCTTACCTCTTCATTGAGAAGGAGAAGGTGGCATTCAGGCAAAGAGAATTGAAATGCCACATGTAAAGACTGAGAGTGTGTAACTAGGGGATAGTTGGCTGGTGTGAGGACTGAATCCTGTCTATGAAGAGAGTTGAATTTTGCCCTATGGGTGCCAGTGAAGGGTTTTAGACAGGAGAACCATGAGTTCTGAGCCTTTTCAGAAATGTCCTCTGAAGGCAGGATAGAGAGTAGGCTGAGATCCAGTAAGAGGGAAGCTGGAATATGTAATAGGAAGATCTCATGAGTCCAGGCTCTTTCTTGAGATCTGGCTGAGAGGAGACAGAGAGCAAAGATTAAGGGGGGGACTCAGGAGAAGGAATCTATAAAATTCAACAACTTATTGGATCTAGAGAGTGAGGGGTAGGGGAGAATTTGGAATGGGTCTAAAATTTTGCTAGGGTGAGAAGTCCTAATAGAAGGTATGGGAAGGAGAGTTGATGATGATTGTGGGATTAGATGAGACCATTTCTCTGCAACTTTGATCTCAGTGTGGTGCAGATATAAATGTAGTAGCTATTTGGTGTGTCAACTTCTATTTCATCCTATCTTTCCTTTCCCACATCTCAGCAGCACTGAAGGTTCTACTGACGTGCAAAAACCCAGAACAGGCTGGAAGGAGAGAACAGAAGGGGGCCTCATGGATCCAAGAAGTCATTGGTTTTATTTCTCAGTGACCAAATGCCTCTGTCCCAATGAGACCCGTAACTAATCTGCTTTCAAAGGCCCAGTAGAGGTCTGAGTTTGATGCAGTTGAGTAGTGGGCTTCACTTTTTTGGCTTTTTCTTTTTTCTTTTTTTTTGGACTAAAAGCAGTTTCCATTTTATGCCTTTTGTCTCTTCATCCAAGCAAATGCCGATGGGATCTGGCAACCTGAGTTCAATAGCCAGTCCTTTTGGTCTTTCAAAGGCTATGAATGTAATAAGAGCACTCAACCCTTCTGAAGATATGCAAATCTGTGCATTTAAAAGATTTACATTCATCCTTCACAGGCCCTGAAATATAAATATGAAATACCCAGAACCTTGTCACTTCAGTAATAATTAAGCTGATGGCCTATTATGTTCGATTGCAAATCAATATAGTATCTTTTGGTGCCACTTGAGTTCTTGAGGGTTGGCGTGGGGCCAGCTCCAGTTATACAATTGAATTGCTGCAGCTGCCTGGGAAACTTCGCTGCCGTTCCCATTCAGGAAGAATAGGCGGGTAACAATGGTGACCAGCCTCCCTGCAGTAATTGTGTACGAGGACACATTTCCAATGGGGTTTTTGTTCAGCAGGTGCTGTTATTTTAGTTTAATTTGAATTCTGAAATATGGAGCAGAGAAGGAGACTAATCTTAACAGCAACTAACCTACAGCTGTTCGAAAGAGGCCAGCAAACAGCATATGTTGCTTAGATGGAAATCATAATTGCTCATTCTCCCTGGGCTGTTGGCCCACCAACGTGGAGCCTCTGAAATTAGCCGGCATTTTTCCGGCATTTTCCTCAGTGGCGAGGCTTCTGCAGAGCTTGGGAAGAGCTATTCTAGAGTGGCTCGCACCCAGGAGGCTTCTGTGGCTTCTGCATCTCCTCCTTCCTTCTTTCTCCTTGTTGGTGAGCTGAGCTGAGTTCTAAGAGCTACACAAAATGCATCCTGGGTTGGCTTCCTCATTTGAGGCTGCCATGGGAGGCTTGAGGACATGGCCTGTGAGGAAGGCCGGTGGTTACTCTTGAGCCAGATTCCCTTGAGGGTGGTGACGCCCTCTGGCTCCGAGGGAGTCTGACCTGGTGGAGACCCTCACTGGAATAAGAAACAGTGTCTACATGGTGTGCTCCCATCCCAGCACACTTTCACATGCTTTGCATTTTTATTTATATCCTCACCACACTCCCTGGAAGGAGATGACACTATTACCCTTTTATAAAGAGGGAAGCTGAAGGGCAGGGACAGATCCAAAGTAAAAATGGCTGGGACTGGGACATAAATCTTGAGACTTAAAATTCCATGTGCTTTTCCTACCCCAGCTGCCTCTCTTTTACCTCTAGTGACTTCCTCTTCTCCCTGGTGGGTAAGAAGTTCTGAGAGATGTGCTTCCCGTCCATTTCCTCTAAATCTAGAGACAAGAACAAAAGTCAAGACCAGATTCCACATGGCTCCGTATTGGGAACTGAAGTTTGGGTGCTGAGCATAAGAAAGGTCAGAGGTATGGCATAATAAATGCCAAGGCCTCTTTTCTTTTCCCTTGTCCTTCCCTCCTTCTCTTCCTTCTTCCTTCTCTCTTTCTTTTCTTCTGCTCTTTCCTCCCTCCTCCCTTCTCACTTCTCTTCCCTCCTAATCTTCTTTCTCCTCCACCCCTTTCCTTTCCCCTTTCCTTTCACTTTTACTGAGCTCCTACTCTAAGGCGGGTACTGAACTAGGCATGATAGGGGATGCAACGATAAACAAGACATATTCCTAGCTGTCAACAATTTAGTCCAGAAGTGATTGAAACCCTACAAAATAGTAAAAGAGTGTGATTGCTGCCCTAAGAGTGGGATGCATGAAGTGCTGGGGTTCTGGCAGAGAGAAATTTTTCACAGGGGATGTGACCTTTGAGATACTAGATCACGGAGGATACACAGAAAGCTTGCAGGTGGACAGAAGGGATCGGGGATTCCAGAAAAGGTGTGGGTCACTGATTTCACCCTATCATGGGCATATTGTTAGTGGGGTATGAGGGAGTTAAGAGCTTAGAGAGTGAGCTGACCTGGCAGGGTTGCCTTACAGCATCAGTTCAGGGCTAGCAGTGTTGGGATGAAGAGTGAGTGAGAGGTATGACCTGAAGAGGGCAGGGAGAGGCCAGCAGGGATTGGCCTATTGTCATATCTCTCCTGGTCTGAGAGGTTGGGGCCCTGCTAGCTTGTCCTTGGCTGGAGCAATGCTTCCACTCAGATACTGCTGCCATCAGAAGCGTGAGTGGTTTCTCAAGCTCAGGGACCTGGGATTCGCAGTGGGTCTCTGCTCTCTGTCAGCAATCCTTTCACCTTCCTTTTTTTGGGGATCAGAGACTGTCACTTCCTCAGCCTAACCTATTATGCTCACTTCCTCTTTGCTCTGGAATGTTCCTGGCTGGGAGGTGCACTGTGATCCCTGAATCCATACCAGCTTCAGGCTCAGCTCCCAACACTTGCATGTCTCATGGACTTGCCCCCTGCATTCTATACTTGAGACAGATCCCATGGTCAGGATCATGGCTTTGGACTCATCTAGCTCTGGGTGCTAGAGAGGAATCTAGAGAGGAAGTAGGAGATGGTATTGAAGGGCAGGGGCTTTGTAATCACATATTGCCTGGACCCAGTTTGACTTTGTCACTTGTAGCTATGTAACTATCACTTAATTATTTCATCTGCAAATAGGAGAACATAATCTCTAATGGATCAAGTTATTAGGATGTTTAAATGTATAAATTTAATATATTAACACAGGGCTTGGAACTAACAGCCAATGAGTTTTAGTGGTTGGTAGTGACACTTCCCTCGTGGCTCAGCAGGTAAAGCGTCTGCCTGCAATGCGGGAGACCTGGGTTCGATGCCTGGGTTGGGACGATCCCTTGGAGAAGGGCATGGCAACCCACTCCAGTATTCTTGCCTGGAGAAAACCATGGACAGAGAGGCCTGGTAGTCTACAGTCCATGGGGTCGCAAAGAGTAGGACACAACTGAGCGACTTCACTCACTCACTCAGTGACATAGAAGTGGTAGTAGTTGTAGGAAAGCAGCAATGGTAGTGGCAGTAATAGTGGTGGTAATGGTAGTTCTATGGTAACAATAGTGGTAATGGTGGTAATGTTGTTGTTGTTATTCAGTTGCTAAGTCATATCTGACTCTTTGTGACCCTATGTACTGCACACACCAGGTTTCCCTATCCTTCACTATCTCCTGGAGTTTGCTCAGACTCATGCCCATTGAGTCAGTGATTCCATCCAAACATCTCATCCTCTGTCACCCCCTTCTCCTCTTCCTCAGTCTTCCCCAGCATCAGGGTCTTTTCCAGTGAGTTGACTCTTCACATCAGGTATCCAAAGTATTGGAGCTTGAGCTATTCATTCCTTTCAATGAATATTAAGAATTGATTTCCTTTAGGATTGACTGGTTTGATCTCCTTGCCATGCAAGACACTGTCAGGAGTCTTCTCCAGAACAATTGAAAAGCATCAGTTCTTCTGTGCTCAGCCTTCTTTATGGCCCAAATGTCACATCCCTACATGACTACTGAGAAAACCATAGCTTTGACTATATGGATGTTTGTTGGCAAAGTAATGTCTCTGCTTTTTAATACGCTGTCTAAGTTTGTCATAGCTTTCCTTCCAAGGAGCAAGCATCTTTTAATTTCATGGCTGCAGTTACCATCTGCAGTGATTTTGAAGCCTAAGAAATTAAAATCTACCTGTTTCCAGTTTTCCCTCTTCCATTTGCCATGAAGTGATGTGACCAGTCACCATGATCTTAGTTTTTTGAATGTTGAGTTTTAAGCCAGCATATTCACTCTGCTCTTTCACCCTCATCAAGAGGCTCTTTAGTTCCTCTTCACTTTCTGCCATTAGGGTAGTGTCATATGCATATCTGAGTGTGTTGATATTTCTCCCAGCAATCTTGATTCCAGCTTGTGGTTTGTCCAGCCCAGCATTTTGTATGATGTACTCTATATATAAGTTAAATAAATGGTGACAAACAAGTCTTGACATACTTGAGTACTTGATGCACTCATTTCCTAATTTTGAACTAGTAACAGTAATGCTAATGGTAGTGGTAATAATAGTGGTGTTAATGGTAGGGGTAGTAATAGTATTGGCAATGGTAGTGTTTAATGATAGTAGTGGTAATGATTGTTTTGTGGATACCATAGGAAAGTTTCTACTACACCTCATCTAACTGAAAACTGGGCAAATAATACCTCTCACAGCTGTAATAATGTTAATGAACAATCAAATTCCACAGATATTTACTGAGCACTCTGAACATGTGAAATTGTCTGTAACCCAGAGTCTGTCACATGGAATTTCACTAAGTGTTAGTTAAGTTTAGATGTGAACCCCCACTTATGGGTTGAGGAACTGGCATTTTTCCTCCATGATTCTTTTTTACAGACAATGCACAGGCATCAGAGAGGAACGAAGCCAAACTGTTGTGTGTAAACTGGTGTAAACCAAGGGCAAGGGACTATTTTGTCTGTATCATCACTGGGTCCTCATGGCCCAGCACCATGCCTGGTACGACAAATGTCGGCAATATTTGAGTAACACATATGCATAATGAATAGTTGTTGAATGTGGGATGAATGAATGGTGTTGCACTGCCCAAGACAAAGACCAGGGAGACTCTAGAAGAGTGTCAACTAGAAGCAGTGATGACCATTTGGCTCGTAGCCCTTGGTTAGGATGGAAAGGGAAGAAACTCAGCTGGGGAAGTGGGGGAGTTGAAGGCCACCTAAGATGAAAGAGCTCTGGCCTCCCTTGGTAAATGTGGAGAGATTGCTATAGAACAGCTCTTCTGCCTCTATTACTTTAGGCAAGCCAGACAGACCAAGGATGTGTGTGGGTGGGAATTTATTTTGGCAGCTCCAGTAAGGAAGCCAAGCCAAGAGCCTGAGGCTATTCAGTGAAACACCACATGTTAATCGCAATCTATCCTGGGTAATCCCAGCAAGCATTTTGATCTCAGGAAAGGGTAACCCAAGATCAAACAGCTTCTGTGAGAGGCTTGATCTTGGGTGGTTCAGTGATAAAGGAGGATGTGAGTAAGGCCTGGGGAAGAAACAATTTGTTCCTGTGGGCTTGGTCAGGCTGGGAAGCCCATTCCACCTCCCAGATTATGACATCGGGGAGCATGGCTCCCCTCACCTGCCAATGGCTGAAGTGACTTCTTTGCCGCTATAAAAAGTACATGGACATTGGAACACATTGTAAGAAGAAAACAAAGAAAACCATTGTAAAGTAGAAGGAGCCTCTAAGGAAATAGCTCAAGTAGGCTCTGGTAGGTGGGGGTCATGAAGATACAGCCTCTGAGAGCAGGCTGCCTCCTCTAGGAACAAGCAACCAACTCTAGTCTCTGAGCCATGTCCCACAGCTGTCAGCATGGCAGAGGTGGACCCTGATTGCTCTGGGAAGAGACTCATGAACACTGGTCCTCTGCTTATTGGTATCTATCCCTATGGATGCGCATCCCACCCTCCACCCCAAGAGGTGGATACATCCTCACCATTTCCCAGTTAACCAATCACCAAAGAATCTGTAGTTCTGGTCAAGGTGGAGTTACTGGCCAATGGCCATATATTTCTGTAAATATGTGTATATATATACACACACACATACATATATGTATACATTAATGTACATATAAAAATATATGTGTGTATATCACAGCATTGTGAACATTTTAATCACTTAAAATATCAGATAATCTCTCTCTATTCCCTCCACCACACACACACCCAAATACACACACACCATTCCACATGCTTACATCCACCAGATACTCTGGTTTTAAACATAAGAACCATGTATTCCCAGCCTGGGGATTTGGGTAGGAAGAGACTGAAGGAGTGAATGGGCTTCAGGTTCATCACCAGGGCTTCAGTAAGTGCAGCTCTTCTTCTATCTCTTTTGTATGTTGGGCTTTTGGAGAATTATTCATGTGGAAAAAATGTTTTTTTGCAAAATAACCCCAAAAAACAAACAACCACCACCCAAAGAAAACAGCATTAGAAATGATCACTTAATGTCTAACACTCAGTAGATATCAGGCACTTAATAAATAGCCCCTTCTCCTCAACATCTTTTTCAAAAAATGGCAATTGCTATTTCCAGTGGCTTTTGCTTCACATACTTTTAAAAGCAGAAAAGAAAAAAAAACAAACACTAAGTACTTGCCACTTGCATCTAATTATGAGAATGGTTGGTCCAGTGATTCTGTGTTTGAGATCACAACTCCAGTGCTTATCTCTTAATCCATCAGTTTCAAATGACTGTCCAGGGACTCATTTTTCTTTGGTGTGACTTCTTTCTGCAGCCAAAATTTCCTGGACCTGCCTGAACTCCCATCTCCACACAGCTCCCCTTTCACTTAGCTGACCTGATAAATGGCCAACAAGGTCTGGTTTCAGCAATGGGCACATTTCACTAGAAAACAATTAAAGTGACCAAAACCTGTTGAGATCTAATAAATAGTCACTCACCCACCTAAACAGATGCCAGTTATAGCAGAAGAGAAATACAGCTCCTGGAGCCAGGGGATATGCCCTGGTCTAGGTCTTCTAGCTGGAGAAGGCAATGGCACCCGACTCTGGTACTCTTGGCTGGAAAATCCTATGGACACAGAGGAGCCTGGTAGGCAGCAGTCCATGGGGATGCTAGGAGTTGGACACGACCGAGCGACTTCACTTTGACTTTTCACTTTCATGCATTGGGGAAGGAAATGGCAACCCATTCCAGTGTTTTTGCCTGGAGAATCCCAGGGGTCGGGGAGCCTGGTGGGCTGCGGTCTCTGGGGTCGCACAGAGTTGAACATGACTAAAGCGACTTAGCAGCAGCAGCAGCAAGTCTTCTAAGCACAAATGTCAAAAGAAATTGGAAAAAAATAAATATAATCTTATAATAAGAGAGACATCAGGGAATGAGGAAAGGCAGATTACAGGTTTCTATCCACATGAAAGTGATATCCAGGGATCCCATGCATCAGTGTGTCTCCCTTTAAGCAGAAATGGTGACTTGGATGTGTCCGCTCCTTATTAAGAGTAGCATAGCACATCTTTGGGTTTCTCCCCAGTGTCTGGAATAGGAACCTAAGATTCAAAAGACACAGGGACACTCTTCAGACTCCTCTGATCCCTTAGGAGGGGCAACAGTTTTAGCATAGTCCGGGAAAATCCACCGGGGGTGGTGTCTAAAACCAGGGATTCTGGAATTTCATAAGGGCAACCACCTCTGCCAGTAGGGGATAAGGAACCCTATGGCAGAAGTGGCATTTCAAATAGGTCCTGGGATGTGGAGGTACGGGAAGGGCTCTTGAGGATAAGAAGATTATGTGAATGAAAACTGGGAGGGAAGAGGATGTGGCAGCGCTCAGGATTCTGGAAAATCCCATGGTTTGGAGAAAGAAGGTCAGGCTCTGATCCAAAGTTCTGTCTGTTCATGAGGAAACTGAGGTTTAGAGGAGGAAAGTTATGGGTGCAAACTCACATAGCCCATTAATGGCTGCTAATGAAGCTCCACGGTGATAGCTAACAGCACATGAAGGCTCAGTGGGCAATACAAGAGTGGTTAATCATTCACTGACTGAAAGAAACTTTTGAGTTAGGAGGAAATGCAGTGCTATAGATGACAGGAGAAACCTTCCTGGAGAAAGCACAAGGAAAGTTTCTCAAAGATGAGAGCAGAAGAGAAGAAAGAGAACAAGAACAACTGTGGGACTCAGGCATTGGGTTAGGCACCACACACTCTGACTTGATAAAAAGATTAATTGCAGTTACTATTTTTGTTGACTGATTCTATGCCAGGTGTTTTATTTATATCACCTCCAATCAATGAAATGATTCTTCTGGATGGGAATAATTGTCCCAGTTTTACAGATAAGAAAACAAAGTGTATTAAAGGTTAAATACCTTACTGAATCCACTCAGCTGGCTGGAATCAGAGCTAGGATAAAAAGGGCCTGCTTTCTATAACATATTAAGTTCTATGATGTCTTTGTGTGTTTATTTACTTAGCAATTACAACATAAATAGCATTCCATTTTACATATGTGAAAACAAGTTCAGAGTAGTTAAGAAATTTGCCTAAGATCACACAGCAAGAATGTGGTAGACTCTGTCTGAAGACAGAACTGATGTCTTTTTTTTTTTTTTTAACCAGAGAGTACACTGTTTCACCAGTCTGGTTTTGGATGTGCCTAGTAGGAAGGGACTAGAGAAGGCAATGGCACCCCACTCCAGTACTCTTGCCTGGAAAATCCCATGGATGGGGAGTCTGGTAGGCTACAGTCCATGGGGTTGCTAAGAGTCGGACACGACTGAGCAACTTCACTTTCACTTTTCACTTTCATGCATTGGAGAAGGAAATGGCAACCCACTCCAGTGTTCTTGCCTGGAGAATCCCAGGGACGGGGGAGCCTGGTGGGCTGCCATCTATGGGACTGCACAGAGTCAGACATGACTGACGCGACAGCAGCAGCAGCAGTAGGAAGGGACAAGGCAAAAATGTAGAGACCTAGAGGCTGGAACAAAAGCATACCCCTGCAGGATGTTAAGGCAACTTAACTCCTGTCCATCAAACTCTATATGGATGTTGTTGTTCAGTCCCTAAGTCATGTCCAACCCCATGGATTGTAGCACACCAGGCTCCTTTGTCCTCCATTATCTCCTGGAGTTTGCTCAGATTCATGTCCATTGAGCCGGTGATGCTATCTAACCATCTCACTCTCTGTCCCCCACTTCTACTCTTCCCATCAATCTTTCCCAGGTCTTTTCCAATGTGTTGGTTCTTTGTATCTAGTGGCCAAAGTATTGGAGCTTCAGTGCTTCCATTGAATATTCAGGGTTGATTTCCTTTAGGACTGACTGGTTTGATCTCCTTGCTGTCCAAGGGACTCTCAGGAGTCTTCTCCAGCACCACAATTGAAAGTATCAACTTTCCAATTCTCAGTCTTCTTTATGACCCAACTCATATCCATACATGACTACTGGAAAAACCATAGCTATATGGACTATATGGACCTTTGTCAGCAAAGTGATGCCTCTGCTTTTTAATACACTGTCCTGTGTGGATGTGAAGGGTGCAAAGCCTTGATCTTGACTCTACTTCCTATTCTCAACCAATGTCTTCTCAAGCCTCAGCTAGGTATCTTTTGCTTTTCCTACATTGTGCTTTGGGTGATGAAAGAAAATTTCTTTTCCTTTACTCTCTCTATTGATCTTAGACAGAGTTTTATACCAACTCTCTAGCTCCCTAATCTCTGGGCAAGCCATTACCTTTCTCTGAGCCTCATTTCCTCCTCTGTAAAATGGGAGCTTCAATCTCTGCTTCAAGAAATGTGTGGGTAATAAACTAAACAATATTAACTGAGGGTTAAGGATGTTGTTGGGCACGTATCTGGCACCTGTACACAGTTGTCATAGCAGTAATATTATCAGTGGATGGTGCAGTTGTTAATATTATTTTTCATCTACCTCAGCCACTCAGTCCCCAGAATCCACTGAACCAGAACCCGCTGGCCAACAACCCTACTATTCTTTCCCTGCTGACAATGCTCCTTTTTGCTATGTGGCAAAAAGGACTGAGTTAGAAAGATGGGTGGGGGTGATAACAGGAGTGGGACATACCAGTTGTTTCTCGGCAGTAATTCATGGAAGTGATGATGGAACCTGGGGTAAGGGACAGCAGATAAAGGAGGATTTGCCCCGTGGCCAACTGAGAATCCCTGGGGAAACCAATTTCTAAGAAGAAAATCAAGTCTTTTTCCTCTCCACTCTCTTCATTCCTGCCTCACCCTCCTCTGCCAACTCTGGGCTCCAGCTGGTCTGGGAGGCAGCTCACCTCTGCCTGGTCATTAACAGTTCATTTGCTTAAATACCCATCATCATTACTGCCAATGGCTCCTCAGGGCACCATCGCATCCCAGGAACTGCTGCAGACACTGTCCTCTGACTGATGGCCCCACACTCGGCCCTGCCACCTGCTAATGACTCCTGGGCTGACAGCCCAGCTTGAAGGCAGCAGGATGTAGAACTCTGAAGGGGGTCTGCCTTTCTCCTTGTGAGTCCCTCTGACCCTCGCAGTCCAGAAAAGGACTTGGCCTGAAAATGATGATGCCCCCTCTGCTCCCTGGAACCAGTAGAGAACCTGAGAGGAGCAAAGTCCTCTGTGAGGAAACAGAAGGTATCCTCACTGCCCTCCTTCCCCAGTCTCACCTCCAGAGAGCTCATCTCTGCTCATGCCCCAGGATGTCTCTACCTTCCTTTTGCTTGCAGGGTGCTCCTCTTAAATGGGCTGGTAGATGCAACCCTGAGGCAGGAAACTCCTCTGACATGAGCACCATATCCTGCCAGTCCACGTAGAAACTCTCACCTCTTCATCTCCACTCGCGAGTAGGCGGGCTCGCACCCTCTTTGCAGATAAAGAATCTGAGGCTCACAAAGTTCGAGTGAGCTTCCCATGATCACACGGTTAGCAGGTGGCAGAGTTGGTTTTCAGACTCAGTTTGATCTGAATCCAAAGGCTGTGCTTTTGTTTCTGCCCTCACTCTTCAAAGTGAGGAGAACTCGGGGATTTAGCGAAATTCAGAAGCTGACAGCAACAGACCAGTTGAGCAGCTGCCTTATCTATGGAAACATTTTCCCTTGAGACTTTTTGCTCAACTCTGGAAACAGTCTGTGGTTTTGTTTGTTTGCGGGAAATTCCCTACTTTTCCCTTTCCCCAGCATGCTGAGCCCTGCCCTCTTCTGCTTTCTGCACAGCCTCATAAACAGGATGCTGAAGTAGGCCTTGTTATTTACCCATTTTCAGGCAAGGGATTTGAGAGTAGAGAGGTTAAATAATTGACTCACAGTCAAAGCTACTAAGGTAGACCCCTCAGAGGGCAAGATTTGAGGGCTGTCTCTTTCAGAACATCTTTCCTATGCTCTGCCATAGTGAAACTTCTGAAACCAGCTATAGTTTAAGCTGTGGTACTGGAAGTTTGGAATCAGATCTCTGTGGAATGAAGCAGGTTTAGAAGGGCCTGAAACCTAGATGTGCTTTGTGGTAGGGCCACAGCACGGAGCTTGATCTGGTAAAGTGGGGAGCAGGCATCTCACTGGGCAGGTGGAACATCAGGAAGAGGCAGAAGTGATGTGCTGAAGTCAACTGCCAGTGGGAGGAGGGAGCAGGGCAGCAAGCAGGATCTGCGACAGGTTTGAGAGCTGTCTGAAGGTCAGTCACAGGGCTGGAGGTCAGGCTTAGTGGAGGCCTGGCAATCTGGCAGCCTGGGCTAGATTCTGGGTGAAGAAGAAGAAATGCATTCAGAAGGAAACCTTGGGTCCCATAAGTGAATTCTGGTCTGACCCCCAAGCCAGGCAGAGTCAGCCACCCTCTCCTCTGGCTCCCCAACTTATCACTGACATTCCTATTATCACACTTACTTCTTCATCGGTGTTGCAAAGCCATCCATGGCATTCTTTGGCTTAAAACATTTTAGTGGTTACCTAAAGATAAATGCCAAACTCCTTACAATGATTTACAAGGTCCTCTATAATCCAGTCATGGATTGCACTCCAGCCTCACTGGTCACCACCCTGTAGTAAGTTTTGTTCCATTGACATAGTACAAATTTCAATCCATATCTCAATAGGTTTCCTTTCATCATCTCATACCTAATACATATGATTCCCTAGCTTGGAAAATATCCCTACCTCTCCGCCCACCTCTCCACCCATAGCCCCACCACCTCATGTATTCACACTTACTACCTATTGCCTGGTGGACTCCTATTTATGCTTCAGCTTAGACATTGCTGCTATGAGGAGCAATTCTTAGATAGCTCCCCCTGCCTCCAGTCCTAATGTCCAGGTCAAGTTTAAATGCCCTTGTATTTCCTCTTAGTCCCTGGTATTTCCCCTGGCATAGCTCTTGCCCACTATGATTGTATATTTGTTTGTAATGGGCCTTACACTCTCAGTTCCATGAGGGCAGACTCTTTTTCTTTTTCACTGTTTTAACACCATCTGAAAGAAAAGAACAGAAAGGCAGAGGAGAAAGGGAAAGATATACCCATTTAAATGCAGAGTTCCAAAGAATAGCAAGGAGAGATAAGAAAGCCTTCCTCAGTGATCAATGCAAAGAAATAGAGGAAAACAATAGAATGAGAAATAATAGAAATCTCTTCAAGAAAATTAGAAATACCAAGGAAACATTTCATGCAAAGATGGGAACAATAAAAGAGAGAAATGGTATGGACCTAACAGAAGCAGAAGATATTAAGAAGAGGTGTCAAGAATACACAAAACTGTACAGAAAAGATCTTCATGACCCAGATAATCACAACGGTGTGATCACTCACCTAGAGCCAAACATCCTGAAAGCAAAGTCAAGTGGGCCTTAGGAAGCACTGCTACAAACAAAGCTAGTGGAGGTGATGGAATTCCAGTTGAGCTATTTTAAATCCAAAAAGATGATGCTGTGAAAGTGCTGCACTTAGTATGCTGGCAAATTTGGAAAACTCAGCAGCGGCCACAGGACTGAAAAAGGTCAGTTTTCATTCCAACCACAAAGAAAGACAATGCCAAAGAATGCCCAAACTATTGCACAATTGCAGTCATCTCCTATGCTAGCAAAGTAATGCTCAAAATTTTCCAAACCAGGCTTCAGCTGTGAACTTCTAGATGTTTAACTGGTTTTAGAAAAGGCAGAGGAACCAGAGATTGAATTGCCAGCAATTCAATCTGAATCATTGAAAAAGCAAGAGAGTTCCAGAAAAACATCTGCCTTATTGACTATGCCAAAGCCTTTGACTGTGTGGATCACAACAAACTGTGGAAAATTCAAGAGATGGGAATATCAGGCCACCTGACCTGCTTCCTGAGAAATCTGTATGCAGGTCAAAGAGCAACAGTTAGAACTGGACATGGAACAACAGACTGGTTCCAAATTGGGAAAGGAGTACATCAAGGCTGCATTTTGTCACTCTGCTTATTTAACTTTTATTCAGAGTACATCATGAGAAATGCTGGGCTGGATGAATCACAAGATGGAATCAAGATTGCTGGGAGAAATTTTAATAACCTCAGATACGCAGATGACACCACCCTTAATGGCAGAAAGTGAAGAAGAACTAAAGAGCCTCTTGATGAAAATGAAAGAGGAGAGTGAAAAATTTGTCTTAAAACTGAAAGTTCAGAAAACTAAGATCATGGCATCCAGTCCCATCACTTCATGGCAAATAGATGGGGAAACAGTGGAAACAGTGACAGACTTTATTTGGGGGGGGCTCCAAAATCACTGCAGATGGTGACTGCAGTCATGAAATTAAAAGACGCTTGCTCCTTGAAAGAAAAGTTATTACCAACCCAGACAGCATATTCAAAAGCAGAGACATTACTCACCAACAAAGATCCATCTAGTCAAAGCTATAGTGTTTCCAGTAGTCATGTATGGATGTGAGAGTTGGACCATAAAGACAGCTGAGTGCCGAAGAATTGGTGCTTTTGAACTGTGGTGCTGGAGAAGACTCTTGAGAGTCCCTTGGACTGCAAGGAGCTCAAATTAGTCAATCCTAAAAGAAATCATCCCTGAATATTCATTGAAAAGATTGAAGGTGAAACTCTAATACTTTGGCCACCTAATGCAAAGAACTGACTCATTTGAAGACCCTGATGCTATGAAAGCTTGAAGGCAGGAGGAGAAGGGGACGATGGAGGATGGGATGGTTGGATGGCATCACCGACTCAATGAACATGAGTTTGAGTAAACTCTGGGAGTTGGTGATGGACAGGGAGGCCTAGCATGCTTCAGTCCATGGGGTCGCAAAGAGTCAGACATGACTGAGTGGCTGAACTGAACTGAACTGATGCATAGTAAGTAGTCAAGCAATTTTACTAAATGATTGAATGGCCTCCATGTTTTTGCATAGGAGATTGTTTCTTTCCCAGGCTGTCAACTTCAGGCCTCAGGAGCCTCCCACAGGGTGGGTCCAGAGCAGCCAGAAATACACTTTGACTTGACTGAAGGCAACACAGGAGATGTGTGCACTGGGTCCAAGGCCTGTCTAAGTCAAGCTCAGGTCATGGCAACTGGAACCAGTTTGTGCTGGGTCCTGATGTTAGTGTCAGGCTGCAGACAGAATGGCCATGCTGAGTCACCTCATGTCCCTGGCAATAGCTACTTAGAGTACCTCTAGTGGAGGATGGGACTGGTCTCTGAGCCTCTTTTGGAGCCGACCTGAAATTAGTATCATGTGATCCCTTTTGTGGAAAAACTGGGACCATGGCAGTTGGGCTTATGGAAGTTTCCTGATGGGAGAGACTGACTGAGGGGAAAACGGAGTCTTGTTCTGATGGGCGGGGCCATGCTCATTTTCTGTTGATGGGTGGGGCTGTGTTCCCTCCCTGTTGTTTGACCTGAGCCAAACTATGGTGGAGGTAATGAAGATAATGGGACCTCCTTAAAAAGGATCCCATGCACTGCTTCACTCAGTGCCCCTGACCCTGCAGCAGGCCACTGCTGACCCACGCCTCTGCCAGAGACTCTTGATCTCTTGCAGAGATGCCAGAGACTCCTCCACGAGGGCTTAGTCATGTGTGGATGTGAGAGCTGGACTATAAAGAAAGCTGAGCACTGAAGAATTGATGCTTTTGAACTGTGGTGTTGGAGAAGACTCTTGAGATTCCCTGGGACTGCAAGGGGATCAAACCAGTCTATCCTGAAGGAAATCAGTCCTGAATATTCATTAACAGGACTGTTGCTGAAACTCCAATACTTTGACCACCTGATTTGAAGAACTGACTCACTAGAAAAGATCCTGATGCTGGGAAAGCTTGAAGGCAGGAAGAGAAGGGGATGGCAGAGGATGAGATGGTTGGATGGCATCACTGACTCAATGGACATGAGTTTGAGTAAGCTTCGGGAGTTGGTGATGGACAGGGAAGCCTGGCATGCTACAATCCATGGGGTCCCAAAGAGTAGGACATGATTTAGGGGCTGAACTGAACTGATGGGAGCTGGAACTGAGACAGAGTGGGCAATGGGACCCAAGATGGAGAAGTCCATGAGCAAGAGAAGGCAACTAGAAGGAGAGGAAGCTGACCTGTATAGTCACTAGCTGACAGTGGGTGACCAAGAGTCAAAATGGCCTTTCCTCTTGGCTTCCCAAGGGAGAGTCTAGGCTGGGAGGACCCCCAGAGGAGAGGTCCCAGGAAAGGCTCAGTCCAAGGAAAAGTACACATATCACAGTGAGGCCCCAAAAGGAGGAGGGACTTTCCTTGAAGCAAGTCAAAGAGCTGATGCAGCTGAAAGGAGACTGACAGACAAGTTCTGGCTCAGTCACTCAGTCAGAGTAAGCTGACAAGCCTCTTTCCATCTCTGAACTTCAGCTTCCATCTCAACATAATGAGAAAGTTGGTCCTAAGTCCTGCAATTACATAACCTATCAGCCTGGCATCTAAGTCACCTGTGTTTATGCCAACTTCATCCAGTTATATCCACTCAACTTTACCAAATACTACTGTGTGTACAGATTAAGAGCATAGGCTCCGAGTCAGATCAATGGGGGCTGAACTCTAATCTTGATACTTGCTACACGTAGGACCTTCTTCTTGACTTGTCTGTGATAAGATTTCTCCTTCTGTAAAATGGGGATAGCAGTTATACCAACTTCATCAGAATGTTGGGCTTCGCAGGTGGCTCAGCTGGTAAAGAACCCACCTGCCAACACAAGAGATACAAGAGGCACAGTTTTGATCCTTGGGTTGGGAATATCCCCTGGAGTAGGAAATGGCAACCCACTCCAATATTCTTGCCTGGAAAATTCCATAGGCAGAGGAGCCTGACCATCTATATATAGTCCATGGAGACGTGAAAGAGTTGGACATGACTGAGCACACACACACACACACACACACACACACCAGAATGTTAATGGTTACATGAGACAATGTAGGCAAAGCAGAGCCTGGTACATAATATGTGCTCAGTAAACATTAGATGATATTACTCAGAGCTAAGTTTTATGAAAACACCCGTGTGATTTCCATTCATTTTCCTTGGCCTCACCCTTGCCCTACCTCCACATCTATTCAAACCGAACCCATCCCTTTGGTGCATTAGGGATTTTCAGAGAATTAGAATCACCAATAGTTGAGGAAGCTAATACTTAGAGAGTTTAAGAATTTACCTAAGGAAGTAAGCTTCATAAGTAGGGGATCCAGGATCCAAATTCAGATCTGTTGACTCTAAACACCTGCTTTTGCCAGTAGATTAAGCTATTTCCTTCACTGACAATATGTAAATAATTCACCCCTGTGTGTTTGCCCTTTCTTTTTGGTTTGTAAGCTGCTAAACGGAAGGGATTTATGCTTCCCTGGGTCTTTTTCTGAGCTTAGGATCATGGCTAACACTTGCTAAAAAGGAGATATACCTGGTTGTTGGAGGTTGGATACAACTGGCTGTGTAAAAGGGGTTGAAGTTTTTCACGAAGACTCCAGGTACCTTCTTGGGAAGAAAGGGTAAGGAACTAAACCTCTGCATGGGACAGATTATGAGAAGAATTCAGTGGATACATGACCTTGAGAATGGATGATAGACCCAGAACTGGCCTGGCTATTCCCTTGGCAAGTTTGTACCCTAGGGAAGTGGCTGAGTGACTAAATTTAAAGATGGGATCCTAGGCCAGAGGAACAGGCTGAGCAGATCCTCGCCCCCTTCATCTAGGGCAGGGTCTGCTCTAACATCCACAGCAGACTATAGCAGGGCGCTCAGCCACGTGACTTCCAGCTCCACCAGCAGGGAGAGCTTATCTCAGCAGAGGACAGAGGAGTCAGCGGTGGAGAGAGGGCAGCTGTTTAAATTGCCCACACGTCTGCCTGGACAGAGGGCCTCCAGGTTTACACCTCCTTTAATGTTTAAAGGCTAACACAGATCACGAAACCAATCTCACTCTCCATCCTGTCGCGTGCAATGTAATGGCAGAGCTGTCAGAAAGACACGTGGCAGTACACATCCTTCTACTTGGCATGATATAATTTGCACCACCTCTACAAACTTTTCCTAACTATTTCCTAAAAATAGTGCTTCAATTAGAAACTGACACAACTTCTGTTGGAGAAAGTGTGAACAGCCGTGAAACCCTCCATAAGGGAAGCAGGTGAGACCCCAGTAGATCATCAAATGCCAAATGATACACTATAATGTATGGTAATTGGTTATTATTAAAATAGTCTATTGCTTATCACACAGTAGCTAAATTGCCTTTCAGTTGCTCTATAATTAACCAGTGATGGGTGATCTGTTTTCTTCTTTGGGAGCTGGGTACCAAAGGTATCAGAGCAGAATCTGTCACAACAGAAAAAGAGAGCATGGAGGGGGAGGGTTCCTGCCAAGGTGGGGCTGAGCCAGGTTCTTTTAAAAATCCCTGGCAGGGCCAAATGCTCTGAGGGGTCCCTGTAGGGCCAGGGAACAGAGGACAAGTTCAGCCCGTCAGGCCTTCCCCTGACTTGTATGGCTTCTTAACTTGTCTTTGAAGCCACCTCTTTTGAAGCGTTCCAAAGGTTTTTGCTGCCAGTAGAGACAAGATACATTTGTGTGGAGTGAGGCAGGGTTGGGGGTGCAAGTGCCTGCTGCTGTTCTGCCACTGAAGCTGGTAGAGGATTCTGAGGCTAGTGATGTAGTGGAGGGCTAAGGCTGAGTCTCTGAGGGTACGAAGTGAGACTCAGCATCTCTCAGGGAAACCTGGATTGGACCCCCAGGGAGCTAGCAACAGCAGGTGTATTTGAGATGAAGGCTTGGCCCAAGACAGCACGAGAGAGGAGAAGGCAAGGCCAAAGAATCCAAGAGATGGAAAGTACAGAGCAGCTGGAGTCTCATATCTCATTTCTCAGATGCAAGAGAGGGAGCAAGAAAGGGAGGGGCTTGTTCAGATACACGTGCTGCAGTGATGTGATGCCCAGAGCTTAGGTGAGAGATCCCAAAGAAAGGCAATGCCAAAGAATGCTCAAAACTACTGCACAATTGCACTCATCTCACATACTAGTAAAGCAATGCTCAAAATTCTCCAAGCCAGGCTTCAGCAGTATGTGAAACATGAAATTCCAGATGTTCAAGCTGGTTTTAGAAAAGGCAGAGGAACCAGAGATCAAATTGCCAGCATCCACTGGATCATGGAAAAAGCAAGACAGTTCCAGAAAAACATCTATTTCTGCTTTATTGACTATGCCAAAGCCTTTGACTGTGTGGATCACAATAAACTGTGGGAAATTCTGAAAGAGATGGGAATACCAGACCACCTTACCTGCCTTTTGAGAAATCTGTATGCAAGTCAGAAAGCAACAGTTAGAACTGGACATGGAACAACAGACTGGTTCCAAATAGGAAAAGGAGTACATCAAGGCTGTATATTGTCACCCTGCTTATTTAACTTTTATGCAGAGTACATCATGAGAAATGCTGAGCTGGATGAAGCACAAGCTGGAATCAAGATTGCTGGGAGAAATATCAATACCTCAGATATGCAGATGACACCAGCCTTATGGCAGAAAGTGAAGAGGGACTAAAAAGCCTCTTGATGAAAGTGAAAGAGAAGAGTGAAAAAGTTGGCTTAAAGCTCAACATTCAGAAAATGAAGACCATGGCATCTGGTCCCATCACTTCATGGGAAATAGATGGGGAAACAGTGGCAGACTTTATTTTTGGGGGCTCCAAAATCACTGCAGATGGTTATTGCAGCCATGAAATTAAAAGACACTTACTTCTTGGAAGAAAAGTTATGACCAACCTAGATAACATATTCAAAAGCAGAGACATTACTTTGTCAAGAAAAGTCCAGCTAGTCAAAGCTATGGTTTTTCCACTGGTCGTGTATGGATATGAGAGTAGGACCATAAAGAGAGCTGAGTGCCAAAGAACTGATGCCTTTGAACTGTGGTGTTGGAGAAGACTCTTGAGAGTCCCTTGGACTGCAAGGAGATCCAACCAGTCCATTCTAAAGGAGTTCAGTCCTGGATTCATTGGAAGGACTGATGGTGAAGCTGAAACTCCAATACTTTGGCCACCTGATGTGAGGAACTGACTAATTTTAAAGGACCCTGCTGCTGGGAAAGATTGAGGGCAGGAGGAGAAGGGGACGGCAGAGGATGAGATGGTTGGATGGCATTACCAACACAATGGACATGGGTTTGGGTGAACTCCAGGAGTCGGTGATGGATAAGAAGGCCTGGCATGCTGCAGTTCATGGTGTCACAAAGAGTCGGACACGACTGAGCAACTGAACTGAACTGAACCCATCTGGACAGGCCCAGAGCTGAGAGCACTGCCGATAGGTTTGTGCTGAGGCTAGGATCGCAGAAAAAGCCCCTGATTCCCCCCTCCATCCCTTCCTGTGCTCCAGCAGGACTTGTCCTAGCCCTGGGGCAAGATGAGAGGAAGAGTTTTTGGGAAAGCAGGAAAAAGTAGTTCAAATCTGGAGGTGAAGCACAAAGGGAATTTCTGTGGCTTCCAGGCTTGTTCCTCTCCTCCTGAGTGAGAGCCAGAGGAATGGTTGGAGTGCCTCAGACCTTGGCCAGTGAGACGCACACAAGTCAGGAGAAAATAACTCAGGATGTCTCTGCCATCTCTTGCTTACTGGTTGTTTTCATGTACAGTGGTTGTTATTCTTTTCAATCCTATAAACTCAGGGTCTCACACACTCCAGGGGCCTAATGAATGTTTGTTGAATGAATTTATAATGAATGGGAGGATATGTGAATGTTTAGTGTTACAAATGAACCATCTCTATTTCCGTTGTTCTAGAGCTGAAAGATCTGGCTTGTGTCCCTTCTTCTGGAATGTTTTGCTAGACTTTATCAGGAAGAGCAGGACCATTGTCCACAGCCCTGTGTGCACGTGTGTATTGCCATATCGTATTCTAGCTCTCGAGACTCACCCTTCCGCTTCTACATAGTTACTGTCTTCACCACTACACTGCCAGTAGTTAGCACATGCCTGGCAGAGTGTAGATGTTCAGAAAATGTTCACTGAGATTGGGTGTTCAAAACCACACACACACACACACACGCACACATGCCATTCTAAATGGTGAAACCAAACAGAGAGACTTTTAGGGGAGGGAAAGCTTCCATTCCCTATTTCAACCAGGAGCTTGGTTTTTTTGGAGAAATTAATTCTCCCTGGTTATTTGCAACCTTGATGGGTTGGTAAATTCAGGTACCTGTTCTCCCACCATGGGAATCAAAGGAATCCCCAAGGGCTTTTCAATTAGACCCAGGGGTAAATAAGTGGCCAGTTGATGCCCTCTCAGACTCATCTGATTTCTGAGTAAATAATTCAAAGATGAAAGAGGTGGTCACAGATTCCTGAAGATCCCTGACCCAACTGCTCCCGCTATGAGAATGTACTCGTAGTTCCTCATTCTGCATTATTTGCTTTGAACTTATTTCCAAATTCAGGTTTCCAGCTTTCCCACGGATTCATTAAGCTCCTGTTATCCTTTCAATAAATCCACTTATACTTACATCAGCAGGAGTTGGTTTTGTTGCTTGCAACCAAGTCTTCTGGCTGATATAGCCATGAATTCATTTCTAAGCATGAATGAGTGCCCAACAGAGGGTTTAGCCTATCTATGAAATAAATTATGCCCACTGGGTATTTGCTTACAGCTGCCACTCAGAAATGTTTGCTAAAGATACTTACTTTTTAACAAATATTGTTGAAGCCCAAGGGTTTGAAAACAAGTCCAGATTTCTCTCTTGGAATCTCCTAGGCTGGGAGGAATGAGATACAAGTTCTGGAAGCTGCCAAAGACATTTCAGTGGACATTTAGACGGGGATGTTGGGCCTGCCAACCTAGAAGGCTTTTTCTGCCTTTGCCAAGGGAAGGGTGCCAGGCTACTCAAACAGACGCACCTGCGGTCAACACCTCCCTGCAGTGTGGGTCTTGGTGACCAGGAAGGCGGTGAGTGAGGAGGTTCCACATCTACACACACCAGGAGAAGAAAAGGAGGTGTGCGTAGGAATTTCCCTTCAGCCAGAGCCACTCGATTTCCCAGCCAAGCACTGACAATAAAGGAGTTTGGACAACAAAGCTTCCCAGAGAGCATTTCCCCTGGCCTCCACCCTGGGTGTGGAGTGGTGACTGTTATTAGTGCTAACAGAATGTCCAGAGCAAGAATGGTTTTGTTTGCTTTTAAAGACACTAAGTATGTTGGATAGGAGCATCCCATCCTCTCTGTAAAAACGATGAGAACCAAAGCAGATGGGTGTAGACACAGCATTGCTTCAGGGACCAGCATGGTCTTTGCACAGCACGTCTCAGCCACACAAGGCTGATGCTGGACTTTGGGGTTCAGAGGCTGAGTGACCGCCAGGGCCCTGGTGAGGCTTGACTCTCAGTATCCCCAAAGTGTATTACTGGAAGCCAATTGTTCAGGAAAAAGCAAGTTAACCATGAGCAGTGAAAGGAACATGAGCTCATCCAGTATACCACAGAGCTATGGGATAATGAGAATAGTTATGCCTCAATGTGCTGTAGAATCTCTGTGTCAGCTCATCGGCGCTAGTGGTAAAGAACCCTCTGCCAATGCAGAAGATGTAAGAGACATTGGTTCAATCCCTGGGTAAGGAAGATCCCCTGGAGAAGGAAATGGCAGCCCACTCCAGAATTTTTGCAGAGATAATCTCATGGACAAAGGAGCCTGGAGGGCTACAGTCCATAAGGTTGCAAAGAGTCAGACATGACTGAAGTGACTTAGCACTCACAGCTCAGTAAATCTAACAGTCTGTGAGTTAAGGGTTCCCTATAACCATTTGACAGAGGTGAAAGTCAAGGTACAGAGAGAGTAAATGACTTGCTCAAAGTCACAATGATTAGTAGAGGAGCTCAAACTTGAGGATTCTTGTCTTGTTCCAAATCCTCTGTTCTTTCTTAGCTGCTGTGCTGATTCCCTCTGGCTTTGTGACTTGGGGGAAATCATTTTTGTTTTTGGACTTCTATGGCTGCCTCGGTACAATGGAGAGACTTGTTCAATTTTCTTAGAATCCTTTTATTTCTTTAGCACTGAGGATTCAGAACCTCTGTAGCCATATAAGACAAGACAGCCACCTCCTGCTCAGTTCAAGCATCATAGACAAAGCTGAGCCCTCACTTCCAGATGGACAAAAGCAGGTTTCCCCAGGAAGTAGAAAGACACACAGCAAATGGTCTGATGAGCCCACAATCTCTGATGCCACAGAGAATTTAGGGGAAGGAGAAGTTTAGCTGTAGGAAAGTTGCAGGGTGGTGGAGATAGAATGTAGGATTTTAATTGACTCTTAAAATGTTGAGTAGAAACTAGAAAATAAAAAGCAAATTTAGCATTTTTGTCAATGATAAGTAATGATAATTGTGAAAGAACAAATAATTAATCATTGAAGACCTTTGCACATGTTAATGGCATTGAATTATCACAACAGTCCCATGGAAGGTGTAATACTATTATTTCCATTTTACAGATGGAAAAACACAATGGAGTATTACTCAGCCATTAAAAATAATACATTTGAATCCGTTCTAATGAGGTGGATGAAACTGGAGCTGATTATACAGAATGAAGTAAGCCAGAAAGAAAAACACCAATACAGTATACTAACACATATATATGGAATTTAGAAAGATGGTAATGATAACCCTGTATGCGAGACAGCAAAAGAGACACAAATGTAAAGAACAGACTTTTGGACTCTGGGGGAGGGAGAGGGTGGGATGATTTGGGAGAATGGCATCAAAACATGTATACTATAATGTAAGAACGAAAAGCTAGTCTAGGTTCAATACAGGATACAGGATGCTTGGGGCTGGTGCACTGGGATGACCCAGAGAGATGATATGGGGAGGGTGATGGGAAGGGGGCTCAGGGTTGGGAATTCATGTACACTCTCTGGGAGAGGGAGAGGGTGGGATGATTTGGGAGAATGGCATCAAAACATGTATACTATAATGTAAGAACGAAAAGCTAGTCTAGGTTCAATACAGGATACAGGATGCTTGGGGCTGGTGCACTGGGATGACCCAGAGAGATGATATGGGGAGGGTGATGGGAAGGGGGCTCAGGGTTGGGAATTCATGTACACCTGTGGTGGATTCATGTCAATGTAGGGCAAAACCAATACAGTATTGTAAAGTACAAAAATAAAATAAAAATTAAAAAAAAAGAAATCTAAAGAAATTTGCTCATGGCTAACATAGATGTTAAGTGGCAAGTTTAGTGACTGAATCTCCATGATTTTCCATCATGATCAGTGATGAAAGGTGTAAGGAACAAGTGAAGAGCAGAAAGGTCAAACCACAAGTCATGAAGGAGGGGACTAGAACTGAGGAAGCTCCAGCAGCAAAGGAGACTCTGGAGGTGTGAAATCTCAGAGGAGCTCAAAGGTGGAACACAGGGGAGTCAGTGAGGACAGGCCCACCGTTTCTTCACATTCCCAGGCTCCCACCTCCAGCTGGAGTCAAGATAATCAGAACAAGAGCTCGTTTTTCAGCTTTTTTGTATAGCTCTTACCATGTGCCAAGCAGTCATATATCTAGCACATCTGAGGTTTTCCTATTCACTAACTCTATTAATTTTCACAACAGCCCTATGAGACAGATAAAGTTATTAGCCCCAGTTAGATGAGAAACATAGTCATTAGCCCCATTTTGGATGAAACACAGAAGGTTGAGAAACCTGCTCAGGTCTTTAAGCTGAATGGCTGGAAGTCTAGCTACAGAATGCCTGGGCAGGCCAGGGAGGTGAAAAGTCTGTGAACCTCAGCCCAAGTCCTGGTGTTATCACTTTCTAGATGGGTTGTCCCTCAGAGCTTCAGTTTTTGCAAACCAGGGGTGACACCACCTCCCTCCAAGTGTGAAGGGTAAATGAGATAACCAAAAGAAAGTTCAACCCAAGTAGGCTTGAGGTCAAAGGCAACCCCCTTCCAGCCCTTTAGTCCACTTTTTCCCTGGAAGGTCACCTCCTTTAGGAATCTTTGGATTTCCAGTTTCCTTCCCCAGGAAGGAAACACATTTCTTTTGGGGATTTTTCAAGACAAAATAGTATGAGGCATTTCAATCCAAGTTTCACTGCCCTGGAGGGGCCTGATTGACACTTTCGTTCCCCACTCAGCTCAGAGACTCTGAGAGCTTTGAGGAAACATCTGGGATTTTCACATGCTGCCCATGTCTTTTAAAGAACAGCTCTAAAATGTACTGGAGGCTCCAAGGCTTAAAATAGGGCCTGTAAATTCTCCAATGCCTATAATTGAATAGCAGTTTAGAGGAAAATAACTTCAATAACATTGCATTTTAAAATTATAGTATTAATTGTGCCTAGGAGTCTCCATTTCCATTCAAGAAAGTCGCCTCCTTATAAGTAAAACAGGAAGGATGCAAAAGGGAAAATGCAAAGAAATCAATTTTTCTCCAAACCAACAGAAGTTCGAGGCATAGTCTGCCCCTGGCAGAAAATGGCCCAAGTTTCAGAGGAAGGATTTCAATCTCTTTGGCCTGGGGTCTCCCTGGGAGAGATCCATTTGCAATCATCCTTGCGTTGTAGAGAACAGAGGCCCAGAGAAAGGAAAGATCCATCCAATACAAACCCCCAATTATGCAGTGATATTCTTAAGCCAAATGATTTTTAAGTTCTTCTTCCACCTTGGTTGTCTCTCATTATACAGATGAGAATGTTGAGCTGAGGAGAGGAGACATCGAGGATCCTAGCACCAAACATATACACTTGAGCTTATCTGGGGGACAAAATGAGCCCTAGGCTTGAAGCTCTGCGTAGCATAGGCATCCAGGTCACTCCAGGTAAATGGCCCCCAGCTGCCTGAAAGCCACTTGCACTTACCACCTATTGCTAGCGCTTCAGACTCCCCATTTCTCTGGTTTGCCTACAACACATTCACAGATATCTGGCTAACTATCAAGTCCACAGTTAGACATGTGGGTACCAGTGTGCACCACACTGCATACAGCTGTGCTTTTGCCAGATGTGGGAGGTACCATATGTCAATTTCTACCCACAGGACATCTGGGGAACAGAGCCCACAAGAGAAAAAACTCCTAGCAAGGCACTAAGGCAAAGTGTCCATCTGAATGACAGTCACAAAGCCCTCCATACTCACAATGAACCTAAATAAAAGTGAAGAACTGGATTCTGGCCAAGACCTTCAAGAAATATGTATTGAGTGCTTATTCTGTGAGAAGTAAGTACCATGCAAAGTGCTAAGACAAGTGAAAACAAGAGAGGAAGGGCCCCACTTTGGAGGCAGGGGGCACCTGTGATTCTCAATCAGCCAGAACAATCCTTGAGAAAAATCAATTGGACCATGTGTTTGCCAACTCAGAGTAAAAGCCACAGTCTCTACCAAGGCTTACAGAAACTTATCTTCCTTTACCTTCCTAGCTTCAACTCTATCACTCTTCCTCTTGCCCAATCCACACTAGCCTCAGAGGCCTCTTTGCTTTCCTAAAACACACTAAGCATATTTCTACCTCTGGGCCTTTGTACTTGCTCTTTTCTCCAATGTCAGGCATAGAGCAGCAAGTCTTAGTTGCCTTCCCTTCCCACTCCCATCCCTACCTAATACCTAAATGTTCAGGAGCTAGTCATTACAAGTGCTCAGAGAGGAAACAAGGGTAGGTGGTGGCTTAGCTTCTTCTCTGTTCTACTTAACCTCAATGTTCTGACTTCTGCTCACACTCAGTCCCAGCTTCATATCCAAACTTCGAGTTAGAAAGGAGACTGACCATGGGCTGGCCTGAAATTCCCACCAACATAAACAGCTGTCCCTCTTCCCTGTCCCTGAAGGAGCGGGTTGGGCCACAGTCCAGATACATCCCAAGCAACAGGCCTGCTCTGTGACACTGTCAAGAAGCGAGGAGCCTAGGGAAGGTCACAGACATAAACAAGATAAAGCCTGGGACCTTCCAGGGCACTCGGGCCTGTGGACCAGAAAACTGTCAGTGGCCCAGCTCGTCCTGATAACAGAGGGCAAAACATTCTAGGAGATACGTCTGTCCCTGAGCCCAAAGGGGAGGCAAAGATTGAGCATCCTTGAGCAGCTGGGGGTGAGGGGAGGGGGTGGGACGAGAGAATGCCTCTGGAACACTCTCCAGGGCACACAGCCAACCCTACTTCCCTGGCTGTCCCTGCAGCCCAGACATGAGGCAAGGAATTCAGTCACATCTGAGAAACATGCACAAGCATCCCGTGTCTGGCACTGCTGGGGGCAAGGATGCTTGACGAGATGCGAGAGCTGAGATCCCAGATCTTCAAGGGCTCACGAAGGCTAAGCAAGACGTGAGTGTCAATAACACACATGGAAAACAGGCAGGAAACAGAGGATAGGCTTAAGGTTCTGCCTGAGGTCATGGGAATCCAGGAATATTTCAAGGAGAACAGGGGCCCTAAGTGGGGCTGTGAAGGTCTGGTATGATTGTAACAGGTGGAGAAGGCAGGGGTGGACACTATCAGGCAGAGACTGCTGTGCTCAGAAGCACAGAGGAAGGCAATGGCAGGTGTGTGCAAACTGCTGTTAAGGCCTCTGAAGAGCTGCACTGGGGGCTGAATCTGGAAAGGCAGATCCAGGCTGCTCTCGCCAGCAGGGCAGTAGTAGAGCCAGCTGGGCTTGTCGTGGTGGAAGGAGGTGTGGAGGGGTTGTGATATACAGTGTAAGACAATGGTGAGGGCTGGGTTCCTGCAGCAGCCATGTGGTTGCTGGAAAAATTTGCTATTTCCCCCCCCTTCTCTGAGACAGTCATTCCCAGCTATGGGGCCACCTGAGTGTGTACTGAACACTCTGAAAATGGCTCTGAGGCAAAAAGAGTTCCTAGGTATAAATCTGTTTCCCACCTCTGGTCAGGCAGAGGTTATCAGGAAACACAGGGGCCCAGCTAGGTGAGGGCCTGGCATCCAAAATGCCCTGGGACTACCTGGGTGATCCTTTTATAACGTAGCTTCAAATACATCCCCATCCTCCATAAAGCCCTCCACTGCCCAATGTCACTTTCAGAATAAAGTCCAAGCTCTCTGACTTGGCATTTAAAGCTTCATGAAGCCTGTACTTACCTCTCTCTTCCCATCTCTTGGCCCTGGTCTCCCCTATGGCAGGTGTCTGCACATTCACCTCACCTGGGGATCTTTCAGGCTTTCCAAAGCCCAGACCACACTCTCGACCAACTGAATCCCAATCCCATGAGAGACCCAGGTGTCCTCTGGTGTCCTCAGGCAAGCCCAGGAATCTAGTTATAAGGCTTCCACCTAAGGTCTAGTCCCATCAAGTATATTAGCAAGCTATTTCTGTCACAGACAACTTCAAATCTCTGCGGCTTACAACAAACATTAATGATCATTGTCACAGAAGTGCAGATGATGGACTGTGATTTGAAATGCTTGTGGCAGCTCTGCTTCAAGCTTCAGGTCTGCTGGTGTGGACTCCCAGCTGCACAATACATCTGGGGCTTCCCTGAGTTTCTCATCCTTCCAGGAGCAGCAGCTTCCCTGGGGAAAGTTTTCAAGATGATGACAGAAGCGCTAGTACCCCTTGTTGTTCAATCTCTCAGTTGTGTCCAACTCTTTGCGACCCCACCCCACAGTCTGCAGAATCCCAGGCTTCCCTGTCCTTCACCATCTCCCAGAGCTTGCTCAAACTCATGTTCATTGAATCAGTGATGCCATCTAACCATCTGTCGTCCCTTTCTCCTCCTGTCTTCTATCTTTCCCAGCGTCAGGGTATTTTTCAGTGAGTTGGCTCTTTGCATCAGATGGCCAAAGTATTGGAGCTTCAGCTTCAGCATCAGTCCTTCCAATGAATATTCAGGGTTGATTTCTTTTAGGATTGACTGGTTTGAACTCCTTGCAGTCCAAGTGACTCTCAGGAGTCTTCTCCAGCACCACCATTCAAAAGCATTAATTCTTCGGTGCTCAGCCTTCTTTGTGGTCCAACTCTCACATTTTTAGATGACTACTGGAAAAATAGCTTTGACTATATTGACCTTTGTAGGTAAAGTAATGTCTCGCTTTTTTGTTGTTGTTAATTTATTTATTTTTAATTGAAGGATAATTACCGTGTTGTGGTGGTTTCTAATAAACATCTACAGGAATCAGCCATAGGTTTACCCATGTCCCCTCCCACTTGAACATCCCTCCCACCTCCCTCCCCATCTCACCCCTCTAGGTTATTAATGGGCCCCAGTTTGAGTTCCCTGAGTCATATAACAAATTCCCATTGGCTATCTACTTGACATAATGTAACGTATGTTTCCATGTTACTCTCTCCATACCTCCCACTCTCTCCATCCTCACCCACTCCCTGTGTCCACAAATCTTTTTTCCATGTCAGTGTCCCCACTGCTGCTCAGCAAATAGGTTCATGAGTGCCATCTTTCTAGAGTCCTTATGTATGTGTTAGTATAGGATAGGGCATGGAAGCAACCTATCCATTGACAGATGAATGGATAAAGAAGCTTGGTACATATATACAATGCACTCTTACTCACATATTAAAAGGAATACATTTGAGTCAGGCCTAATGAGGTGGGTGAACCTAGAACCTATTATACAAAGTGAAGTAAGTCATAAAGAGAAAAACAATTATCGTATGTCTCTGGTTTTTAATACACTATCTAATTTGTCATAGCTTTTCTTCCAAGGAGCAAATGTCTTTTAATTTCAGGGCTATAGTCACCATCTGTAGTGATTTTGGAACCCAAGAAAATAGTCTTTCACTGTTTCCATTATTTCCCCCATCTATTTGCTGTGCAATGATGGGACCATATGCCATGATCTTAGTTTTTTGAATGTTGAGTTTTAAGCCAGCTTTTTCACTCTCCTCTTTCACCTTCACCAAGAATCTCTTTAGTTCCTCTTTGCTCTCTGCCCTTGAGATCCTGGCTTTTAGCTGGCATCCTTTGCCTACCACTCACATCCCAATGGTCAAAGGAGTCAGATGGTCAAGGCTATCATCAGTGGAACAGGGAAATAAACTGCCCACTCTCCTGCTCAGCAAGTCACATGGGAGAGGGAATGAGGAACTAAGAAACGTCAACCTACTTCACAGGTTATCTTGTGACTTTGAACCTGTCCCCTCACTTGTAGAATAGGAGTGTTGCCCTGGATGTTCCATAAATGCCCACAAAAACTGCCTATCCTAGCAATTCTCATCCATACATTTGCAAACATATGCACAACCATCTGCTTGCATCCATATACTACATTTTAACCATAACTATTATTTTTAAATGCTTTTTAATTTCCAAAATGCTTCTGTACACTCACATAGGCCGTATACTCCTCTGCACATGCACATACTTACATACAGTCCTACAAAGGCATAGATTAACCTCTAGTCAAATACACGTTTCCACGCAGACATATCACACACGTTCAAAAGCACACAGATGCACACCACATGCTTGTATTCACTCACGCTCAGGCACGTATCCCCTCAGACATGCTTATCTCCAAACACACCTTCCCCCACACTTGTTCACCTTCACTCACAACTCACATACATTCTGTTCCTCTGCGAGCACAGCTGCTTAATCAGCATCAAGGCCTGCTGATGAGGCTGTCGCTGGCCCCCCGAGAGCGGCATTAACTCTTTGCCGCTCCCATCAAGGCTGCTGTGCCAAGTGTCTTCCATCTGGGGATCCCAGGGAACAAAGGGGCAGCAGAGGAGACAGGCGAAGCTGCTTTCTCTGCAGGTCTGGCACTTGCTAGGAGAGAACAGGCCAGGGAGGAAAAGCCAGAGACGAGGCAAAAGAGCCTTCTGGATCTTCTGACTTTGCTTCACACTTTCTTCTCAAACCCCATCGCTCACTCATGTCCCGTGTACCTTGTAGGTAGGATAACTGGAAAATTCATCATCCAAACCAGAAGAGTGCTGAGAGAGACAGAGATGTTATTAAGTACAATACTGTGGATGTGAGAGTTGGACCATAAAGAAGGCTGAGCGCCAAAGAACTGATGCTTTCAAATTGTGGTGCTGGGGAGTCCCTTGGACTGCAAGGAGAACAAACCAGTCAATCCTAAGGGAAATCAACACTGAGTACTCATTGGAAGACTGATGCTGAAGCTCCAATACGTTGGCCACCTGATGCAAAGAGCTGACTCATTAGAAAAGACCCTGTTGCTAGGAAAGACTGAAGGCAAAAGGAGAAGTGGGTGACAAAGGATGAGATGGTTGGATAGCATCACCAATTCAATGGACATGAACTTGGGCAAACTCCAGGAGACAGTGAGGGACAGGGAGGCCTGATGGGCTGCAGTCTATGGGGTCACAGAGTCGGACATGACTTAGCGGCTGAACAACAACAGCGCCTTGAACAATAGACCTGAGAAGGTCACAAACACAGATGCATGGTCCCCCTACTGAGAAGATACGGGATCTTGCAACGCTATTTCAGCACAACTCAAGGTCAGCCCAAGTTGAAAGGTACTTTAATGTCAAATCTTCTTAGAGAGGTCTTCAAATTTGTCCCAAATGAGGAGAAAGGGGCCAAGTCTTTGTGCCTCCCTGGGGCAGATGTGACCTGGCATGTCGTGGTACCCGGTAGCTGAGAACAGTTCCCCAAGAAGAACTCGGCAGTGAGCCCAGCAGACACATCCAAGAGAACGGACTTAGCCCTGAAGGGGGATGTGGGCAGCGCACCCAGCGTCCACTCCACTCTGCGTCTGGTGTCCTAGCACAGCAGCTGGGATCTGGCACCCATTTCACTGGCTCCACAGAGGTTGCTGGAATGAACCCGCTGGGGAGGGGTCTGCCCAGTTCAGGCAGGGAGGGTGGGAAGGCTGTTTGTCTGGAGCCTCAGTTCCCTGGCAGCCCAGCACTATCTCTGCCGTTGCATCAACAGAACAGTCACTTGGCTCTGACTTTGCTGTGCCCCTCGGTCCCTCTACACTACGTGATAAGGGAAAAGGAGAGCTTAGGAAGCTGCTGCTCTGTGGGGAGCAGATCAGATTCCTGTGATGAAAAGTGCCTGGGCTTGACTTCTGGTTCGAGGCATCCTCATGTGGGGCTTAGTCAAGGGAGCCAGCCAGCGAGAGGAGAGCCGAAAGGGGGCGCCTGGAGCACGGGCTGAGAGTACTCTGGGCAACTCCATTGTAAAGCTAAAGGTCAGGATCAAAATGAGACATTTCAGACTTCCCAATAAAGGAGAGACACCTTTCACAGGCTTTGGGATCCAACAAACCGGACTTCCCATCCCAGCTGTGCTGCCCGCCTGCTGCTGCTAAGTCGCTTCAGTCGTGTCCGACTCTTTGTGACCCCATAGACGGTAGCCCACCAGGCTCCCTCATCCCTGGGATTCTCCAGGCAGGAGCACTGGAGTAGGTTGCCATTTCCTTCTCCAGTGCATGAAAGTGAAAAGTGAAAGTGAAGTCGCTCAGTCGTGTCTGACTCTTAGTGACCACATGGACTACTGCCCACCAGGTTCCTCCGTCCATGGGATTTTCCAGGCAAGAGTACTGGAGTGGTGTGCCGTTGATCTTTTACACACTCCCAAGTCACAGGCTGTGAGGATTCCATGAGGCAACATGGAAACCAACCCAGCATAGGGAGTGGCAACTTGCCAGTCCTCTGCCAAGCCTCACTTATCCTGAGCGGGACCTGCAAGGCGGTCCCACAGTCCCGTTTTACAGATGAGCATGCTTGCCCTGGGGACGAAGTATACCAAATACCTGAGTGCTAAGTCCTTGCTCCTTCCAGAGTTCTCTACTGATGATTCCTGATGCAGAGCCGCTCCTTGCATCAGTAGGGCTAGAATTTAAACAATTTGGCCTCTAGCAAGTCTTGGTATCTTATTTATATTTTTATCCTATTGGGGGCAGTCATCAAAAGGAGCAAAATCCTCCCTCTTTAAAAGCCCAAGAACTTCAGTGCCAAAAAAGGATGGCTCCAGAGTTTTTTCCCATTCATTCACACATGCATGCAGGTACACACACACACATGTGCACACGTGCACGTGCAAATAGCCTCAAACTTTTTTCCTGAGGGCCCTCTCGAATTGTTCTTCACAAAAGAGTGTTCATGGATATTTGGGTGGAGAAAGGGCCCTCTAGTTTTCTGAGTCAGTGGAATGCTTGCTAGGATGATGATAAAGGTTACAAGGGTTACTGACTATAAATGTTACCAACTATAAATGAAACTCCTCAAATATGGATAGCTAACTCCCATGTGCCAGGCTTCCACTAGGGAGTTCTTAGGCTATTAGGGAAAAACAAATGTAAAAACAAGAAATTACAACATGTTAGTAAAATTGTAGCATGGAGTCATAGAAGCAAGTACAAAGTCCCCAGATAACTTGGAAGTGATTCTAGCTCTGTGCTGGAGGCTTAAGGAAATTTTACTGAAACAAGGTACAACTAATCTGGGTTTTGGAGGATGAGTAAGAGTTTGTAGAAACTATTTAATTTTAATGATTTATTTTTCTGTTTAAAGAGTAGGGAGGAGGAAGCTGAGGAAGGTGGCTTATACATACTATATACATATTATTTGTACATATGCATTTGATGCTTTGTACAGATTTACATATTTTAATAACAGTCTTGTGAGATGGGGTTTTCACAGGGAAAACTGAGGATCAAAAAGGGTGGGCTGAGTCAATTACTCAGGGTCACACAGCCAGCAAGTGCTGGGGCCAGAAATTCATTGCAGTGTCTTTGGCTTCACTCCCTGGCTCTTTCCCTGCTGCTGGCTTCTGTAGCTGACAGGAGGTGGACACTAATGGAGTTTATTTGTGGAAAATTATGCACTTTTTGAGACAGAATGATATTAGATCGTTAGAAACTGATTTAGCAAATGATCTTATTCAGAATCAACCCTACAAAATTTCCTCATTTGGAAGCTTCAAGTCTCCAAAGCTTTGTCCTACCTACCCAGTCTTCAGCCCAGCCCTGCAACTTGAGCAGGGAGGTCCCTGGTCTGGTTCATCAGGGCAGAGCCAGTCTCTCAACTCCCACTCCACTGCTCTCCATGTAACACCAGGTTTGCCCATAACTCATCCATTTAGTATACCTGGCACCATGAGGGAGAGTTCTGAGGCCCTGGCAGATGCTGGGTACTTTCTGCACCCTTGTGAAAGATAAAATGCCCCTTAGCACAGGTTTGGCATCAAGCATATTCCTTTTGGGCTTCCCAGGTAGCACCAGTGGCAAAGAACCTGCCTGCCAATGCAGGAGACGTGGTTTCTATCTCTGGGTTGGGAAGATCCCCTGGAGGAGGGCACAGCAACCGTCTCCAGTATTCTTGCCTGGAGAATCCCATGGACAGAGGAGCCTGGCTGGCTACAGTCTATAGCATGGAAAAGAGTCAGACACAACTGAAGCGACTTAGCACAGCACATATTCCTTTGTATAAAAGGGTATGGTTTGGAATTCCTGTGCTGATCATTTGCTGATTGAATGATGTAGGGTCATGTCACTTAACCCTTCAGAGTTATGTCATCCGAGAAATGGGATATGAGGATAAAGTCCTACTTCAGAAGACTTGTGTGCAAAATAATTGAGGCAGGGCTTTCATGTGCAAAAAAAGATGCTTTGTACCAACTAGCTGCTCAGTAAATGTGAGTTCACTTTTCCTTCGTCAGCCTTTGAAGAGGCATGGCCTGTGTCCAGGGTACATAGCGTTAACCTACTCCACAGGGACCTAGGCATCCCAACAAAATTAGGGCTTTTGGGTCCTTGTGCCCTAATTATTTATGTATTAGCATCATGGGACAGATCCTTTGTTTTCAATCTGGATTCAAAGAAGTCCTGAGGTCCTGGAAGGTGGTTCAAGGGAGGGGGACTTAGTGGTTAGGACCTCTGGCTGCACCACTACCCTCCAAGTCAACAAAAATAGCATCTCTTTGATGTGTTTTATATGTTGGGCTTCCAGGTAGAATTTCATTTTAAGAGTTATATCTAGTGTTGAAAACAGAAAATTGAAAACCTCTGCTGGAGAGTAAGAGAGTTTTAACATTTGAGCTTTGCATCTCAAAGCAAGTTGCTTTCTGGCTCATGTTCCTTCCCTGTTGGCCTTCTTAACAGGGAAAGCCCTGCTCCCACATCCTCCCCTCCTCCTCCCCCGCATGGAGACCAGTCTCAAGAAGAAAGATGAGCTGAGGTCTGTGCTGAGAACTGGGCCCTGATGCTCTGAGCACTTCACAAAACACAGAGGAGCTACTGCCTGGGTTTCAGTTCTTGAATGAGGTTTTCTGTCCTAACCTGAGCTATGGGGTCTTGCTGGCTGATGTGGGCTAGAGACAGGGAAGGGAGAGGACATGGGGCTTAAGACAACAAGGTGAGGGCAGAGAAAAGTGTTGAAAATGAGTAAGTGCCTGTGGGGAGAAGAACGTCTTCTTCCAGGTTGCTCCTCTTCCCACTTGCCACCCAGTGAGATGAAAGACACATTGATTTGGGAGCCAAAAAGAGTTGAGTTCAAATCCCAAGTTTGCTGCTGATCAGCTGCATGACCTTGAGCAAATCTGAACTCCTTCCAGTCTTTCCTTCCTCATCTACAAAATGGGAATACTAGAGCTCTCAGAGAATTAAGCGAGTCTGTGTATCTTACATGTGTGCTTGCTTGCGTGTGTGCTAAGTCACTTCCATCATGTCTGACTCTTTGTTACCCTGTAGACCATAGCCCACCAGGGTCCTCCGTCCATGGGATTCTCCAGGCAAGAATACTGGAGTAGGTTGTCATGCTCTCCTCCAGGGGATCTTCTTGACCCAGGGATCAAACCCGCGTCTGTCTTCTGCATTGGCAAGCTGGTTCTTTACTACTAGCACCACCTGGGAAGCCCCATCTTATATGCACACACATATTTAAAAGAATACATAAGATATTGTATGGAAGGCAATAAGTACAAACTAGTGACTTCACTTTTACTTTTCACTTTCATGCGTTGGAGAAGGAAATGGCAACCCACTCCAATGTTCTTGCCTGGAGAATCCCAGAGACGGAGGAGCCTGGTGGGCTGCCATCTATGGGGTCGCACAGAGTCGGGCACGACTGAAGCGATCCTAGTTTCCTGACCAGGGATTAAACCCAACTCCCCTGCATTGCAAGGCAGATTCTTAACCACTGGACCACCAGGGAAGTCCTGAGTGAATTAAGCGAGTCTGTGTATCTTACATGTGTGCTTGCTTGCGTGTGTGCTAAGTCACTTCCATCATGTCTGACTCTTTGTTACCCTGTAGACCATAGCCCACCAGGGTCCTCCGTCCATGGGATTCTCCAGGCAAGAATACTGGAGTAGGTTGTCATGCTCTCCTCCAGGGGATCTTCTTGACCCAGGGATCAAACCCGCGTCTGTCTTCTGCATTGGCAAGCTGGTTCTTTACTACTAGCACCACCTGGGAAGCCCCATCTTATATGCACACACATATTTAAAAGAATACATAAGATATTGTATGGAAGGCAATAAGTACAAACTAGTGACTTCACTTTTACTTTTCACTTTCATGCGTTGGAGAAGGAAATGGCAACCCACTCCAATGTTCTTGCCTGGAGAATCCCAGAGACGGAGGAGCCTGGTGGGCTGCCATCTATGGGGTCGCACAGAGTCGGACACGACTGAAGCGACTTAGCAGCAGCAGCAGCAGCTGCTGCTGCTACTGAGTTGGTATCAGTCCCCTTTCCCTATCTAGCTACTGTATCTACATTTTCCAGACCATACATTGGGACACTGGGTTGTGGAAAGGATTGAATGAAATGATGTCCATCAAATTCTTTGTGCAACTCCTGGCACACAGAAGGTGCTTTTTTTTTTTTTTTTTTAGTTGGCTGCACTGGGTCTTGGTTGCAGTGTGCAGGATCTCCACTGTGTAATTCAGGATCTTTTAATTGAGCAAGGACTCTTCAGTTACGGCCCATGGGCTCCAGAGTGTGCAGGCTCCGGAATTTGGGCACAAGGGCTTAGTTGCTCCTTGACACGTAAGATCCTAGTTTCCTGACCAGGGATTAAACCCAACTCCCCTGCATTGCAAGGCAGATTCTTAACCACTGGACCACCAGGGAAGTCCTGAGGCAGGTTCTTCAGTTGTGGCAGGAGAACTTTCAGTTATGGCATGAGGGATCTAGTTCCCTGACCAGGGATCAAAATTGGGCCCCCAGCTTGGGAAGCACCAAAGTATTAGCCACTGGACCAACCAGGGAAGTCCCCAGTTCAGTTCAGTTCAGTCGCTCAGTCGTGTCCGACTCTTTGCGACCCCATGAATCGCAGCACGCCAGGCCTCCCTGTCCATCACCAACTCCCGGAGTTCACTCAGACTCACGTCCATTGAGTCCGTGATGCCATCCAGCCATCTCATCCTCGGTCGTTCCCTTCTCCTCTTGCCCCCAATCCCTCCCAGCATCAGGGTCTTTTCCAATGAGTCAACTCTTTGCATGAGGTGGCCAAAGTACTGGAGCTTTAGTTTTAGCATCATTCCTTCCAAAGAAATCCCAGGGTTGATCTCCTT
>SJXQ01008855.1:0-25498 GCA_006408695.1 Aepyceros melampus
GACCTGGGGAGTTTCTCTTTTGGTATCCTATCATTTTGCATTTTCATACTGTTCATGGGGTTCTCAAGGCAAGAATACTTAAGTGGCTTGCCAGTCCCTTCTCCAGTGGACCACATTCTGTCAGAATGGCAAGCCATACAAAATAAAGTACATGAATAATCATAGCAATTTCACTTCTAATACCTTGAAACTTGAAGTAATTCAAATTTCCATCAACAGATGAATAAACCAACTCTTATACAATGGTATACTACTCAGCAATAAAAAAGGAATAAATATTGATATTTGCTAGTACATGAGTGAACCTCAAATAGTTAGGCTGAGTGAAAGAAGCTGAAAACATATTCATTTGATATGATTCTATCTATATAAAATATCAGGATATGCAAGCTAATCAAAAGTGGCAGAAGATCAGTGGTTGCGTGAGGATCAGGGGCTACTGAGGAGAAGGAAGAAAGGATGACCAAAGGGCAGAGGAAGCTTTGAGGAAGATGGACCCTGATTGTGATGATAATTCCATGAGTGTCTATAAATGTTAAAGCTTACCAGAATGTATACTTAAAATGGGCTTCCCTGGTGGCTCGGACGGTAAAGAACCTGCCTGCAATGTGAGAGACCTGGGTTCAATCCCTGGGTTGGGAAAAAGCCCTGGAAGAGGGCATGGCAACCCACTCCAGTGTACTCGCCTGGAGAATTTCCATGGATAGTGGAGCTGGGTGGGCTACAGTCCATGGGATCACAAAGGGCTGGAGACAACTGAGCGACTAAGTACAGTCAGTACAGTACCTACTTAAAATATGTGTACTATGTTGTATGTTTATTATGCCTCAATAAGGATGTTAATAAAATGAAGAAAGCTGGCAGCAATTAAAGTTTCAGAGGGATAAATGGTTAAGAAGTACCAGGAAGCAGGAATGACAAGGATGACAAACCAGCAGACACAACAAGCCACTAATAACACGGTGGCTACTGCAGATTGAGCATCCCAGGAGAGAGAATCTGCCTGGCTAAGCTGATGTCACTGACAACCCTGGTAGTACTCTCATCTCTACTATGGGGGGTGGACACCAGGAGTGAGGCTCCCTTCAAAACTACACGTGATGTGGGGAAGGATGATTCCCCAAAACAAACAGGATGAGTTGAAAAGGAAATGTACACGAGACAGCCAAAACACCAGTAGTCACAGTGACTATACATCACCTTAGGGATTTTCTTGTTTCTGTTCTTGGTGTTTATGTTTCCACGCCTTGTGAAGTGACGAGTAGTGAAGAATCTATTTAATCCATCCACTCCGGTTCATTTTTCCTTATTGAAATTCTCACACTCTTTAATATTTAGAAAGGTTTTGTTTTATACAGATATTTTGCTACAACTCAGCATATTCTTCTATTTGTGTGTGTGTATATGTGTGTTCACCAGATATCTATCCCTAAATGAGTTTTAAAAAAATCTCATGACTCTCAGAACAGCTTGCTTTGCTCTTCACTACTTCTTAATGAAGTAAAAATGTTTTTTGTTCATCTTTTAAATTCAGTAGCATGCCTTATTCACTTGAATTTAATGACAATTTGCTGGCACTCACTGTGTACCTGACATAATATCAGCTCCATCATCACACTCCAAAAAAAAAGCTGGAGTTCCACATGCTAACCACACTATATTATACTAATTTTCTTTGTCTCTAAAACAGAGAGACATAATCCTCTTTTCTTAGAAATGTTCACCCATGAATTTCACATGTTTTCTGCCAAAAGCAGAATGTAGGGGTGACTTGTAAGAGGCTACACATTTAGCACATGGAGGAGAAGACAGTGCTCATGGGTTTATTTTTGTTTTTCCTGGTTCGTTTCACAGAAAATTCACTTTTCTGTGTCTTAATTTCCCCAGCTACCAAGAAAGAAGAAACCCTTTCTTCTGTGAACACAGGAGTAGATAAAGATTCAATGACTAGCATTGAATGGATTCCTTTAATGGATTCCTTTAATGTCCTACCTAGATCTGTTAGCAAAAATGTTTTAATTAGAAAAAAAAAGTGGATAGTTTCAGGCTGCCAGATCACAAAACCCATACATTAGAACCAATTGGTTTGTACACACTGCTGTGACTACAGAAATTTCTATGCATATAATTTGAGAAACACATCATGGTACTATGAAAAAGTGGGTAAAAATAACCTTAGGTTGAATTTAACAAGTTATGTTCCAAAGTCAAAGATAAAACAGAAAAGAATATAAGGACTTCCCTAGTGGTACAGTAGCTAAGATGCCTTGCTCCCAATGCAGGGTGCCCAGGTTCAATCCATGGTTAGGGAACTAGATCCCACATGCCGCAGCTAAGACTTGATGCCGTCAAACAAATAAATAAATATTTTTCAAAAATATAATTTGTAAAGCATCAACAGTGAAATTTCTTTATTTGAGACACTATTTGTATAACTTTGTCCAAAAATCATTTCTTTACACTGGGCTGAGCTCTCTGTGCTACACAGCTTGAAATCAAGCAGCCTGTGTTCCTCTATGCTTGCTACTTTGCCTTTGAGTTTCCTAGAGTCTATCCCAACACAAATACCATATTAATACTGAAAGCATATACATGGAATCTAGGAAAATGAACCTATTTGCAGGACAGGAATAGAGACTCAAACATAGAAAACAGACATGTGGATATGGGAGGGGGGAAAGGGTGGGACAAATTGAGAGAGTAGTGTTGACATACACACTCTTCAGTTCAGTTGCTCAGTTGTGCCCGACTCTGTGACCCCATGGACTACAGCATGCCAGGCCTCCCTGTCCATCACCAACATGGTAGTATATATACAGTACCCTATGTAAAACAGATAGCTAGTGGGAAGCTGCTATGTAGCAATGGAGCTCAGCTCAGTGTTCTGTGACGACCTAGAGGGGTGGGAGGGAGGCTCTAGAAGACGGGATATAGGTATGTATATGGCAGAAACTTGGGCTTCCCAGGTGGCTTAGTGGTAAAGAATCTGCCTGTCACCGCAGGAGATGTGGGTTCAATCCCTGGGTCAGGAAGACCATCAGAGAAGGAAATGGCAACACACTGCAGGTTCTTGCCCTAGAAATCTCATGGACAGAGGAGACTGGCAGGCTACAGTCCATGAGGTCGCAAAGAGTCGGACATGACATAGCAACTAAAGAACAACAATAGCAACAGGGTAGAAATGAACACAACACTGTAAAGCAATTATAGTTCAAGAATAGAAAACATACTGAAAACAGGGCACAGATATTAGGCAGTCATACATCACATATGCTATTTTGGGGATTCTTTCTAGTTTCTTCAGTTTTATTCCCAGCACCTATCCCAGTGACTGGCCCCATGGCTGGCATACAATGGCCACTCAGGGAATACTGATCAAATGAACAAATGTTGCCATGTCTATAGCCAGTATTACCTTAAAAGTATACAATATTTTCTTTTTATGGTACAGTTCAGTTCAGTCCAGTGGCTCAGTCGTGTCTGACTCTTTTCGACCCCATGAATTGCAGCACGCCAGGCCTCCTTGTCCATCACCAACTCCCAGAGTTCACTCAAACTCATGTCCATCGAGTCGGTGATGCCATCCAGCCATCTCATCCTCTGTCGTCCCCTTCTCCTCTTGCCCCCAATCCCTCCCAGCATCAGAGTCTCTTCCAATGAGTCAACTCTTCGCATGAAGTGGCCAAAGTATTGGAGTTTCAGCTTTAGCATCAGTCTTTCCAAAGAACACCCAGGGCAGATCTCCTTTAGAATGGACTCGTTGGATCTCCTTAAAGTGCAAGGGACTCTCAAGAGTCTTCTCCAACACCACAGTTCAAAAGCATTAATTCTTCGGTGCTCAGCTTTCTTCACAGTCCAACTCTCACATCCATACATGACCACTGGAAAAACCATAGCCTTGACTAGACGGACCTTTGTTGACAAAGAAATGTCTCTGCTTTTTAATATGCTATCTACGTTTTATGGTATATCAGTCTGCTATTCTGAAGAGTTTGCACTGATCATTTTCCAGGCAGAATCTTACTTGGCTTCTGATCCAAAGTTTTATCTTAGTTCTTCCCTGATTGACTGTTTGTTCTCATTTCAGCATTTATTTGGACCCCACAAGTAAGAGTTCAACCACAGACAATTCTTATCTGTTGGAACAGTAATGATGCCTTGTATATACTGACTTTTTCTACGCAAAAGCAGTGGCCTGACAGAAGAGCAGTCAATTGCCAAATTGGGAAGAGCCTTGACTGATTGAAGAACAGATGCTCTTGAGTATAATTAGTAGAGACTTGCAATGACCTAGGTGGTTATTTAACTAAAAAAGGAAATGCAAAAGAAACACAAATTGAACTATTTTGAGGAGATTTCTTGGTGAGTCAGTGAACAGGACTTAGCGACACAAAAAGAACAAATTGGTAAGCCAGTGTTTATAGTAAAGTATATAGAATTAGAGTCAAGACAACTTAAGACTGATGACAATTTTTTTCTTAACTATTTTGAGCTAAAAAAAGAGCCTGCTACCTTACCTAACTGAATTATCAATGATAACAGACAGGCTACAAACAACCACAAAAGCACACAAGTTTAGAGTATGTTTGCCACTGATATTTCCTACAAATAACTACAAGTATACTGAGTAGCAAATAATCTTTAAAAAGTTCCTGACATACACATCAGATAAACAAGAATATTGAAATCATTGTATTTCTCCCAAAGTGAAATTCATTCTGCTGCTGCTGCTACTGCTAAGTCACTTCAGTCGTGTCTGACTCTGCACGACCCCTTAGGCGGCAGCCCACCAAGCTCCCCGTCCCTGAGATTCTCCAGGCAAGAACACTGGAGACAGTTGCCATTTCCTTCTCCAACAGTTGTGTCCAATTCTTTGCAACTCCATCGACTATACACCTCCAGGCTCCCCTGTCCATAGGATTCTCCAGGCAAGAATAATGGAGTGGGCTGCCATTCCCTTCTCCAGGGGATCTTCCTGACCCAGGGATCAAACCCAGGTTTCCTACATTGCAGGGAGAACTTTACTCTCTGAGCCACCAAGGAAGCCCATATTTCTCCCAAACACCACTGCAAATCCAGGGATGAAGGTTTGGGACAGCATCAAATATTAAAATAAGACAGTACTTATATCTACCACAGTGTATAAGAAAAGACCCAGGACAGGGTCTTCCCTGGGGGTCCAGTGGTTAAGACTTTGCCTTCCAATACAGGGGGTACAGGTTCAATTGTTGGTTCGGGAGCCAAGATCTCATATGCCTGTGGCCAAAGAACAAACACATAAAACAGAGCAATAATGTAACAAATTCAAAAAAGACTTTTAAAATGGTCCACATAAAAAAAAAAATCTTTAAAAAAAGAAAAGAACTAAGACAGGAAGGGAACAAAGACATACTCCAAAAAGCTGCTGGCAAGAGCTAGAAAAGGATTAAAGGGCAGAGAGGAGCCCCAGAGGAACACGTAGCTGATGCTAATTGTACTGTAGCCACCAATGGCCTCACTGAGTTCCTTTGTAGCTGGTATAACTTCACCCAAAGCAGAGGGTACCAATTTCCATCCTCCAAGGATGATTCTATACAGATCTAGAAGCAAGCATCCCACATATATGTGAGATATATACATATACTGAATTGAAAGAAAGATGACCAAAATAAGATGGAGTTGTTGTCATTAAGTAAGAGAGAAAAAGTATTTAATTAGCACTAAACCGTATGGGAAGGCTTCCCTTGTAGCTCAGTCAGTAAAGAATCTGCATGCAGTGAAGGTGACCCAGGTTGATCCCTGGGTCGGGAAGATCCCCTGGAGGAGGAAATGGCACCCCACTCCAGTACACTTGCCTGGAAAATTCCATGGACAGAGGAGCCTGGTGGGCTGTGGTCCATGGGGTCACAAAGAGTCGGGCATGACTGAGTGACTAACACCTCACTTCAAGCAACATGGGAAGACCTAAGCAGGATGGAGAGAGTTGCTCCTCAAATGCCACTAAGAAGTTACGGTCAAGACAAACATGTGCATAAACATCAACAGCTCATATGGCATGATGTTGCCTAGTAGTTGGAGCAATGATTTCTAGTAGGTCCAAAATAAACTTGTGAATTCTGCCTACTGTGGTCAAGCTGCCTTGGCTTTTTTGCCCCTCTTGGCAATCTCTGGCCTAAATAGAAATTTCATGCCACTTTTTAAGAGTCCAAAGAGCCTTCTTCTCAGGTCTGTCCATTTCCAAAGAGGACCATGCTCCACAGCTTTCCCTTCCCTCCCAGATTCAAATGTTGAATACCTAACCGGCAATGTGACAGTATTTGGAGTGGAGCCTTTAGGAAGTATTCAGGTTTAGGTAAGATCATGAGGGTGGAGCACCCTGATGGGATTGTTCAAAATCGCTTAGTCATGTCTGAGCCTTTGTGACACCATGGACACGCCAGCCTTCCCTGTCCTCTGCTATCTCCTGGAGTTTGCTCAAATTCATGTCCATTGAGTTGGTGATGCTATCTAACCATCATCATCTTCTGCCACCCCCTTCTCCTTTCTCCTTTTCCCAGCATCAGGGTCTTTTCCAATGAGTCAGCTCTCTGCATCAGGTAGCCAAAGAATTGGAGCTTCAGCTTCAACATCATTCCTTCCAAAGACTATTCAGGATTGATTTCCTTTAGGATTGACGAGTTTGATCTCCTTGCTGTCCAAGGGACTCTGAAGAGTCTTCTCCAGGATCACAATTCTAAAGCATCAGTTCTTTGGCGCTCAGTCTTCTTTATGATCCAACTCTCACATCCATAACATGACTACTGGAAAAATCAAAACTTTGACTAGACAGATTTTTTGGCAAAGTGATGTCTCTGCTTTTTAATATGATGTCAAGGTTTGTCATAGCTTTTCTGCCAAGGAGCAAGTGTTTTTTATTTTCATGGCTGCAGTCACCATCCAGTTATTTTGGAGCCCAAGAAAATAAAGTCTCTCATTGTTTCCATTTTTCCCCATCTATTTGTCATGGAATGATGGGACCAAATGCCATGATCTTAGTTTTTTGAAGGCTGAATTTTTAAGCCAGCTTTTCCATTCTCCTCTTTTACCTTAATCAAGAGGTTTTTTTTAGTTCCTCTTTGCTTTCTGCCATTAGAACGGTATCATCTACATAATCTTTCCTAGAGCTGCTTCTTTGTAAATGCAGACAACTGGCATAAGCTCTGAGAAGAGCAGTTCCCCACTGCTCATTTTAGACCCTGTGGCATTTATCTCCACCATCATGATAGAAAAACAGGGCTAGCAAATTGACCTTCTGCTTCTGCAGCTGCTGACCCCTGGTAAGGAATGTTAGAACAGACATAAGCTAGCCCTGGAGATTTGGACTAGGTCCAACAGCAATTAATGCAGCTTGTTCTGTGGTTGTCACCCTGTCCTAGGACTGAATGACTAACAGAAACCACCATTTCACATTGGGATGCTCTGAGCCTCTGGTTCTGCTGAGCTGATGTTGGCAGAGTGTCTGTAGGAAGAGTCAAGTTCACCAGGATATCCGAGGTCAGGTAACCCTGCACCCGGCTAGGGTTACTATCAAAATGATACCATATCAGACATTCCCCTAGGCAAAGAAATTGATTTTGCAACATCTAAAAGGCAACCACCTCTATCTGATTCCTGTCATCTTAGACTTCAAATGCATCTGTAAAGCCACCTTCTAGGGTACATGAAAATCACTCCAAAGTACTTGACAAGATAGGCTCATGCTATTCTAGGATGTCTATTTGGGTTATTTCAGTCTCTGACTAAAATGTAAATGGTATATAATAGCAACATTGTACTCAAAGAAAAAGGACTTTTCTTCAAACAGTGGGTAAAGGAAAGCAATTTAAATGACAATCCTTTTAACTTTTCCTCACCTCTGCCCAGGCAACTTTGCCCTTGTCCATCTAAATTCTAGTAGAGTGGAACTAATGAAAAGGGAACTCTGAAATAAAGGCAAATTTGAGTGACTGAGACAGATGAAGGATGCCTTTAAGAGTTATTTGGACTAAAAATAACTTCTTGGTAATTCTTACAGATTTCTGAGGAAGCCATGAACAACTACCCAGGGTGCAGTGTATTCACAATAAGAATAAGACTTTGGCTTCTGAAAAAGATAGTCCTTAAGTATTGGGAATTGGGAAAATGTTTTAAGTAAAATATAACAAAAACCAGGGGTAGCCCAGGAAAATGTTTCAATAATAAATCTATAAAATTATTGTATATTCAGTTGTGGGAAACAATGATGAATTTGATCCAGAAAATAATGCTCCTTTAAGTATTAATTTTAGAATTATGTTCTCTAGGAGTCAGTCTTAAATATGCAGAAAACTATGGAGCATACAGACTTAAAGCAGTGTTTCACAACAAGGGGTTGTTTTGCTTCCCAGGGATATTATAATTTTTTCTTTCATTAAATGAGTATTTGTTAACTACCTATGATAAGGCGAGTGCAGAGAAAAAGCTAGCTGGGCAGTCAGGCAAAGGAAAGGAAATTTATCAGAAGGAAACGACGGGGTGACTGGCCCTTAAGGAGAACCAGCGTCCTCCCTTTCTGATGAGGTCTTTCCTATACACCACCAATGAAATATTCTCTGAAGTGGTGGTTAATTTTTAGCCCATAGCCGAGTGCTATGGTCACATAGCCAGAGGTCTGGAATCCGGCAGTCTCATATCCTTGAGAAGGTAGGTACCAGCGGGAAAACAGAATTTGGGCAATTTGGTCAGTCTTAAAGTTCACTTTATTCTTTCTAAAATGACTCTAAGGGTGATTTTATTGCTTGTTTGCAAGGTCAACATGAGGAGCCATTTTAACAGTGAGCCTCCACGTAGGCCCTATCACCTACTATGTGTCAGATCTGGGATGCTGCTGAGCACACAGTGAGTGCTCCCCTTGTTGTGATGGAACTTCATATCCAGATAGGAAGATGGACTTTCTTCAAAGAAATTACTATGCAAGTCATTACTGTAAATGAGGAGGTTTAATTTAGGGGATTATAACACAGTCTGTAAATCAGGAAGCCCCTCCAATTAGATGATTTAAATGATGGGTAGAATTACCCAGGTAAAAAAATCAGAGGTGGGAGAAGAGGTCAAAGAAGTGGTTTAAACAAAATATCATTAGTACTTTTCGCCTCTCAGATAGTTTAAAGTTCAGGAAAAAATAAGCATACATGATGAGAATAAAAATTTTTCCATACACCTCAGATTCCCTTAGTATTATTCTTCCAGGTCACTGTACTTATTCCTGTTCAATTCCTGCCTCTGGAAACCATGACTATGGCATCTTTCAAAAGCTTCAGGATGCCCTTTGAATTATTCTTTCTCTTGCTTCCCTTCATTTGCGAGGACATCTAGAGATTACTATATAAATGAAAGAACTTATTTGTTCATCTTAACAAGAAGAGTTGACAGTGATGATGACTAGATCGGAGAACATGCTGCTGTGAGCACCAGTCTGCAGTCTCTGCTTTAATGGTTGGATGAAGTAAATTCAAGGGTAGTTGATGTCTTTTAAGTGTCAGCACAGTATGTGGAAAAGCACAAAGTGTCATGCAATGGCATTTTATTAGACGGTAAAGATGAGAAAACTCACTGATTCTCAATAACTATGCCTAGAAAGAAACATTTTGATGAGATGTTCAATAATTAAAGTATTTCATAAATTGTTTCAGTATTTTAGCAGAGCAGGGGCTGGTTCTCTTCTTTGGTATAAAATGAGGATGATTTGACTAATCCAATTAGCATCTTATTTTTACCCAAGATTATTAGTTTTGGGTACCTTCTACCTGGAATGTTTCCTCAGTGACAATTTTCACTCACTCTCCTTGAAAATATTTCTAGTGTTCTGAATAAATGATAGCCCTAGAGGATTTTCACTAGGCACATACATACATACACATACACAAATAAAACTGCAAAGTAGGAAAATATCTTCTGTTGACCCAGGTGACCATCACTCATATGTAACTGACATATTCCGAGCTTGGAGATGCAAGTAGAACTAGACAGTACCCCCTCTAAAACGTTCTAGCTCCCAGAGAGAACTATCTGAATCTTGTCAAAATCAGAAATCATTTCCACTCACAAGGTAGTGAAATAGAGAAGGATATTTTATATCCATATTTTGTGGAAAATTTAAAAGACAATGGATATTACTTAGTCCTCTAAGCAGCAAATCAATGCGAAATGAGACCAAAGCATCTCATAATCTTTGCAAAGGTGGGTTAAGGAGTCCACATATTATTTAAAAATTTAAAAATATGTGCTGCTCTTCCACAAAAGGCTGGGATTAATGAACTCATTTACTCCACTTCATTTAATAATACCCAAAGATTAAACCAGGAACAGTTATTTTCATACTGCTACATAATACAAACTCTTTAGGTAAATAAATGTTCGACTGTGGCATCCGTCAATAGTGTCGTTAGGTGGACAAAAGTGTTTACCTTTGATGAAGTCTAATTTATTTATTTTTTTCTTTTGTTACCCATGTTATTGGTGTCATATTCCAAGACACTGTTGCATATCCAATGTCAGGAGGCTTTTGCCCTATGTTTGCTTCTAAGAGTTGAGTTATTTTTTAATTGGCTTGCTTTTAAAGATTGTTTTCTTTTACCTATTGATCCAAAGAATTAAAAATTCTCAGTACAGATTTTACTCTTACTCTAACACTTACTTTCTTAGTGATGCTGAGAAGGATATTCACTCAGCTCAACAACAATTTCAAAAGCAACAAATACATTTATTAGGGGAAGAGTTATATATAAGATGACCAAAAGAGCTAGAAGAAAACAGTTTGATACACTGCCCTATGTAGTTCATGATGTTTCCCATAGTTATGGGTAAATCTCTTTGCAAATAGATGTTGTACATGTGTCGCAAATGGAACACAGTATACAAACTGTATCAAGTCACTGTGGATTGAGTGGTGGTGAGAAATGAGCTCCATTTGTTAAAGCAGAATATCTGGGAAGCCATTTATTACATGCATTCTGTGTTCAGTTGATGTGGACATAATGGAACTGAATTATAGAGATGATATTATATAAACACTTAAGTGCTAATGCATCAGACTACTTAACAAGCTGCTAAATGAGAGACGGCTGCATTTTGGATTTGAGCAGCAAAATTTTAAAAGCCAGTGAAGTTTTTGGTTGTTTATAGCTTTATTCCAAAAATGTAAGCCAACTCACATTCTGGTTTCATAGAGGCAATGACAGAAAAAGGAGAGAGTTTAGGGGCTTGAGTTGTCACTGCTTGCAGGCTTCAATGAATACATTCTGCCTTTATTAAGACCATATTGGCACTAAGGTGCCAAGACAATTCAATTGAAATGAAATTTAGTTCTGTTCAACAAAAAGTGCCAGAACAGCTGGATATCTACATGTGAAAGAATGAAGTTGAACCAATATCTAGTACTGTCAACAAAACTGACTCCAAATTAATCAATACAGAAAGCAATCTTACTCTTAGAGTAAATCTTCATGATCTTCAATGAGACAAAAGTTTCTTAGAAATAATACCACTGATGGATCATCCTGAACTGATACAGAAACTACCCTGAAGGAGCTTCTAAGGGCCAAGCTGGAGCAATTTGAACAATAAAATAAACAATAATATTATTGCATTGCAAACCCACAGACTAAAATAAATATCCATGAGTCCATATTGACATTGGTAGTTTAGTTGCTCATTTGTGTCCAACTCTTACGACCCCATAGGCTGTACCTTGCCAGGCTCCTCTGTCCATGGGATTTCTCAGGGAAGAGTACTGGAGTGATTTGCCATTTCCCTCTCCAGAGGATCTTTCAAACCCAGGAATTGAACCCAAGTCTCCTGCATTGCAGGCAAATTCTTTACTGACTAAGCTATGAGGGAATCTAAAAATACTCAAAGAAATAATACCAAAACACAGTGACCAATAAAAAAATCAGCAAGTAAGTTGGACTCCATCAAAACTAAAAACTTTTGTGCTTCAAAGGACACCATCAAGAAAGTGAAAATACAAAACACAAAATGAGGGAAAATATTTGCCAATCGTACATCTGAGAAGTGACTTGTATTCAGAATATATAAAAAACTCTTACATAATAAAAAGGCAAATAACCCAATTTAAAAATGGCTAAGAATCTGAGTAGATATTGCTCCAAAAAGATATGCAAATTTCCAATAAGTGCATGAAAAGGTATTCAACATAAGTAGCCATTAGGGAAATGCAGAAACAAATCAAAAAACACTCAAATACAAATTTATACCCACTATAATGAACTGAAAGAGGAAAGTGAAAAAGTTGGATTAAAGCTCAACATTCAGAAAATGAAGATCACGGCATCCGGTTCCATCACTTCATGGGAAATAGATAGGGAAACAGTGGAAACTGTGTCAGACTTTTTTTGGGGGGCTCCAAAATCACTGCAGATGGTGACTGCAGCCATGAAATTAAAAGATGCTTACTCCTTGGAAGAAAAGTTATGACCAACTTAGACAGCATATTGAAAAGCAGAGACATTACTTTGCCGACTAAGATCTGACTAGTCAAGGCTATGGTTTTTCCAGAAGTCATGTATGGATGTGAGAGTTGGACTGTGAAGAAGGCTGAACACCAAAGAATTGATGCTTTTGAACTGTGGTGTTGGAGAAGACTCTTGAGAGTCCCTTGGACTGCAAGGAGATCCAACCAGTCCATTCTGAAGGAGATCAACCCTGGGATTTCTTTGGAAGGAATGATGCTAAAGCTGAAACTCCATTACTTTGGCCACCTCATGTGAAGAGTTGACTCATTGGAAAAGCCTTTGATGCTGGGAGGGATTGGGGGCAGGAGGAGAAGGGGACGACTGAGGATGAGATGGCTGGATGGCATCACTGACTCAATGGACATGAATCTGAGTGAACTCCGGGAGTTGGTGATGGACAAGGAGGCCTGGCGTGCTGTGATTCATGGGGTCACAAAGAGTCGGACGTGACTGAGCAACTGAACTGAACTGATGATGACTAAAATCAAAATGTCAGATACAATCAAGTGTTAGCAAGGATGTAAAGGTAGAATTCTCACACATCACTGGTGAAAATGTAATATAGTATAGTCATCAAGGAAAAGTTTAGTGGTGCCTCCAGTGAGTTAAGTAGGAAGGCATGGCAACCCCCTTCAGTTTTCTTGCCTGGAGAATCCCATGGACAGAGGCTACAGTCCATAGGGTTGCAAAGAGTTGGACACGACTGAAGCAACTGAGCATGCACATACGCACAAATGGGTTAAACATAGAGTCACCATATGGCAAATCAGTTCCACCCTTCGGTGTGCATCCAAGAGAAACGAAAATACACATCCACACAAAAGTGTGCACACAGATGTTTACAGCAGCATTATTCACAGCAGCCCAAAGATGAAACAATTAAGTGGTACATCCATACAATGGAATATTACTCAGCCCATAAAAGGAATGAATAACTGATGCATGACAAGACACAGTTGCACCTTGAAAACATTATGCTCAGTGAAAAGAGCCAGTCACATATCATATGATTACATTTATAGTTGATTCCCAGACTGTCAAATTTATGTATCCAGGGGGCATATTAATGATTGTCTAGGGCCAGGGGGGAGGGGATGGATAGTAACTGTTGGTTTTTTTGGTGTGAAAGTGTTCTAAAATTGGACTGTGTTCATGGGTGCACAATGGTCAATATATTAAAAACAATGAACTGTTTTTAATACAAACTAGGAAATGGGATGGTCTATGAATTACGACTCAATGAAGCAGTTAAAGAGGGCTTCTCTGGTGGCTCAGGTGGTAAAGAATCTGTCTCCAGTGCGGGAGACCTGGGTTTGACCCCTGGGTCAGGAAGATCCCATGGAAAAGGGAATGGCTACCCACTCCACTATTCTTGCCTGCAGAATTCCATGGGCACAGGAACCTGGAGGGCTACAGTCCAGGAGCTGTTAAAATTATATTGGTGTTACAAATTTTAATCTGGGAATCCTTCTAAAGTTGGAGATGAAGAAGCGGAAATCATGCTTTAAAGTTTAGAACTTAGGGGAAAAGTTAATTCATCCCGTCTGAATGGTTTCTATTACTTCATCGAGTTTGACAATTAGCTGATATGTTGCTTTACTTCAGTGCTTGCGTTCATTCATTATGCCTGGTTACTGGTATAGGCACTGGAGATGGGGGCATGAAAAGAATATACTTGCTCTCAAGGTCACCAAGTAATAGGGGGAATTACATGCAGCAAGTATGATAGAAACAGGGAATCAATGCAAAAGGACCACAGTGTGGAGGACCTAATTGTGCTGTTGTGTGTGTGTGTGTGTGTGTGTGTGTGTTTTCAGGAGTCGGATGTAAAGATGAAGGAGATCAAGAGGAATTGCCTTCAAGGGCAAATGGAGTTTATCAAGTGGTCAAAAGAGGACATACACACCAGAGTGTAGATGACACAGGAGAAGCAAGACACAAAGCTGAACTCTCTTCCTTTAATACTTATGAACTTCACAGACTGTTGATCTTAGACTGATCATTAGGAAATAAAACATACAGTTAACTATGAAGAGCAATTTTTCTAACCATGTTCACAAAAGACTACTTTTGCCTGAAGGTTTTCACCTTCTGTTTTACCTATACTGACAAGGGTTGCCTTCCACTGAAATATCACAGTATGTACCATTTTCTAGACCTGTAAGTTTTATAGAGAATACTTCTAGGTAAAAAGGAAATGAGTTGGAATTTCTTCCCTATACTAAGTAGCTATAAACTCTGTGTGACCCTTGGTTTCTTGTAAATAACATGAAAATAAAGAGTTAACTGATGTGGTTCTGTAAAGATGAAAGGAGTAAAGCATATAAAGCACTTGGTACATAGTATAACTTCAATATATGATATCTAGTCTTGTTCTCTCTTTAATATTTTCTTATACAGAAAATATAAGTATATATTATATGTAATTATAAAAACATAAATATATATTTTATGTTATATAAAACATGTATAAATATATATATTTCCACAGGATAGTTCAATCTTGCAGCCTTTTCACCTTAATGAGTATGACCTAGATCATTCAGAGAATCTATTGTTCACTGACAAATGTAATCAAGGCATAAAGAGATATAAAATTGTTCCTCTGTTACAATAAAAATGCCAGAGCCCAAATGCACAGGGACAAAGCCTAAGGAAAAGCAAACCAAAGAGGCAAGGAAAATCAGGCCACATATGAATAAGATAAGACAAGGCAAAAGCTGCTTATAAAACAGGCAGACAATCTAGTTAAAGAGAGCAGGCTGGAGTCAGGTCAAGTTCAGCAGCAGATAGAGGTTTTAGGCAACAATTTAGAGCCGGGAAATTAACAGAGACTGAAATACAGTAGCTGGTATTTGCTTCCTGAAACTAGCACAAACATCTCTTTGGGGTCTGATTTCCAGGGAACAAGGTGTAATATTCTCACCGAGTTTCCATACCGCTTAGCAGACTGACTGATCTGCATAGTTAGAAGGATTTCCATTATTCAAATGAGATTGAACATATCTATGTATCTACACGGAGAAGGAAATGGCAACCCACCCCAGTATTCTTGCCTGGAGAATCCCAGGGACAGAGGAGCCTGGTGGGCTGCCGTCTATGGGGTCGCACAGAGTCGGACACGACAGGAGCGACTTAGCAGCAGCAGCATGTATCTACACATATGCCACATACAATATGCACGTTCATGCATATACTCGTGAGACATTTTTGCCACATATATTGTAAATTTCTCTGGAGTTACATAGCGTAAGTGTCATTTCTTTCCACATGTGACTGCTTTTACTGAAACCACTCCTAGTGTTCCCCTCTGTAGCATCAGTGGTTGGAAAGTTGATAGTTTCTTTCATAGTTCTTGAAAGTTGGGTTTTGATGGTTTCTGAAATATCTGCACTGAAAAGTGGAGAATAGAAAAGTGTCAGTTCCTGCACTTGACTTTGATCACACTTCCAATGGCTTTTCAAAAAGCTCCTGCATGGAGGCAGGAAAAATGCTTGAAAAAACACCTAGATATGCAGAGAGAAGGAACCATTATTACTATCAGTTCAAGTTCCTGCTTGTCCCAAGAGCGGTCTTCACTCACAGACCCTCCTTTGTTTAGCCGCTTTCTTTACAAAATAAATGGAATGGGCATTCAGTGTCCCTCTAATGAATAAAGGTTATTATGTCCTCACAGTATGATTTTTTCAGACCTCCTTTTAAACTTGCTTCTGAAAAGAAAATTCACTAATTGCTTAGATTATTAGTATTGTCATTAATAAGCATTTGGTATGTCATTAAAAAAAATAGGTCCTTTGGGTAAAGATTCCATTGAACTTAATGCCAGGGATTGTAACTTATTCACTGTTGCTGCTCAGTGAATTTAGAGTAATCACTGTAAGAGTGGTTATGAGACATTGGAGAGAAATATTACATTAAAAGTAATAAAGAGGTTTGGGGTGCACTCATTTGAAATCCACTTTTCTGCACAGAGTAATCTTTTACTATGATTCTAACTTCTGGGGGACATGTTTAATAATGCTTTTATTTTTTAAAAAAAGTATTTTACATCATATGCAGTACAGTTTTGCATGAATACTGTGACACTTATCACAGTAATGAGTTATTTTGGTCCCACTGCTAAAACAAATTGAAGCCAGGGCAATTTTTAAAAATGGAAGCAAAGCTTTTATTTTCCTACTGAGACTTGTAAGTAAACTTCAAGCATTACTGAGTTTTTGCTGTTTTTTAGTTGCAGTCTAACTTTAATTATCATTTTTCAAAGCATGTAACTTAGTGACACTTCAATAAATATTATTTGAGTGCTTGCTATATATTGATACTTCGGAGATATGGAAGAAACATTCAACTTCAAGAAGTACACATTCTTCATGGGGAGAGATTATAGATTTCAAACTTTATTTCCAGTGGCATCACTAAAAATAATTCTCTGCTATTTGCTAATAAAAAGATATCATCAGGAAAAAATGAGAAGACAAAGTCTACTTGTCCTTAAACTATGTGGTTTCAGGTACAATGCAGTCAAATCTTCTTCCTATCAGATTATATTTCTTATTACTTTCAATCCTCTCCTGACTGCTGGTATGGAAAGTTCACAGGTCACAGCTGTTCATTTTCTTTGCTATTGTTCAGTTCCTAAGTCATGTCCAACTCTGTAGTCCCATGGACTGCAGCACACCAGGCTTCTCTGTCCTTCACTATCTCCCAGAATTTGCTCAAACTCATATCCACCGGGCTGGTGGTGCCATCCAATCATCTTATCCTCTTGTTGCCCCCTTCTCCTCCTACCCTCAATCTTTCCCAGCATCACAGTATTTTCCAATGCATTGGATCTTTACATCAGGTGCCCAAGTATTACAGCTTCAGCATCAACCCATGCAATGAATTTTTAAGGTTGATTTCCTTTAAGATTGATTGATTTGATCTCCTTGCAGTTCAAGGGACTCTCAAGAGTCTTCTCCAGCATCAAAATTCAAAATCATCAATTTTTCAGTGCTCAGCCTTCTCTATGGATCTCACTTTTTTTTTTTTTTAAGAGCCTAGAAACTGCATCCAAGGGCAAAGCTACTATAGCACCTGTTTTTCAGCTTGTATGTGTGATGAATTTGCCAAGTATTTTAATCCTTTTTCTGTCAACAACTACTCTGTGAGGTATGACTCTCCAACTTAGTAGATGAGGTAACTGAGTTTTAGAGCTGCAAAGTCGTGGCAAAGACCTCAGCGCCAATGAGTAATGTACACAAGATCACAGGGCACAGCGATGTCTGACTCTGCTTCTCACCAGCTCCATGCTCTGTGGTCTTAACTACCTCATCTTCCTTCTTTAAAGCTCTGCTAACATTTAAAATAATCAAGTATGTCATGTACTTTGCAGTCTGTGTTTTTTGCAGTTTGGATGGAAAGAAATCTCTTTTCACTAAAGTGAATGGGATTGGGCTTATAGAAACAATACCATACACCTGGGAGGGTTTGAGATGGAAAGAAAAAGGAGTTAAGTAATTTCCTAGTAATTTTTAAGCCAAAAGTCTTCTGTTGATCATCATTAATTATCAAGTTTGAATTCTTAAGTGAAAGTCTGTAGAAAAATTCCTCTACAGTGAAAAACATGATGCAAGCAACTGGAAAAAATACATATTTTTTCTCTTCAAATAAAAACAGCTAGAATAATGTTCATAATTTTCTAACCAAAATATATTTATCCCCTCCTCAGGCAAATTTGTGTACTTCAATTTTATATTAATATGTTTGTGTGTGTATACATCGCCAACTCAATGCACATGAGTTTGAGTAAACTCCGGGAATTGGTGGTGGACAGGGAGGCCTGGCATGCTGCAGTGCATGGGGTTGCAAAGAGTCAGACATGACTGAGCAACTGAACTGAACTGTAAGTATACTTGTCAATTTAACACAAGAAGTATCAGATTTAGACATGGAAAAGTTAAACTATTGATGAGAAAAAAAATTTTTTAATTCAGCTAAATAGAGACAACCCATGTTCTTGAATGTTCACTCTGTGAAGATGAAAATTCCTTCAAATTTGGCTATAGATTCAATTCAATCCCTATCAAAATTTCTGCAGATGTCTTGAAGACATTTACAAAATGAGCCACAAATTTACATGAAATTGCAGAAGACTAAGAATAGCCAAAACTATTTTTAGAAACAGCAAAGTTGGGAAACTTTCACCTTCTGAATCAAAATTTATTCTAAAGAACAGTTATGAAGACAACATGTCCACTGGCATAAAATCAGATGAGTATAGCAATGAAATAGAACTGGGAGTCTACAAATAAATCCTTATATTTATGATCACTGATTTCTGACAAAGGTGATAATTTATTTCATTCATGAGTAATGGGTAGCCTTTTTAACAAATAGTGGTTGAACAACTGAATATTGACATGCAAGATAATGAACTTATGACATTATCTCACACCAAACACAAAAACTAACTCAAAATGGATTATAGATTTGAATGTAAAAACTTAATTTGAGAATTTTAGAAGATAATACAGGATAAAAATCTGAGAACTTGGGTTAGGCAAATTTTTTATATGATACAAAAAGCATGATCTGTAAGACATGAAATTGATAAATTAGGCCTCATACAGATAAAAACTTCTGCCATTTAGAAGGTGTCAATAAGAAAAATAGGGCTTCCCTGGTGGCTCAGAGGTTAAAGCGTCTGCCTGGAATGCGGGAGACCCAGGTTCGATCCCTGGGTTTGGAAGATCCCCTGGAGAAGGAAATGGCAACCCACTCCAGTACTCTTGCCTGGAGAATCCCATGGAGGGAGGAGCCTGGTAGGCTACAGTCCATGGGGTCGCAAAGAGTCGGACACAGCTGAGCAACTTCTCTTCAATAAGAAAATGAAAAGACAAGTCAGACTAGGAAGAAATATTTGCAAAACATATTTATACAAGACTGTATCCAAAATATTGGAGAGGGAAATGGCTACCCACTCCAGTGTTCTTGCCTGGAGAGTCCTATGGACGGAGGAGCCTGGTAGGCTGCCATCTATGGGGTCACATAGAGTCAGATACGACTGAAGTGACTTAGCAGCAGCAGCAGTGTCCAAAATATACAAATTCATATGCTTCAATAAGATGAGAAACAACTCAAAACATAGGCAAGATATTTGAATAGGCCTTTTACCAACAAATATATATGAATGGTTAATAAACATGAAAAGATGCTCAACATCAACAGGAAAAAGCAAATTAGAATGACTAGAAAGGCTATAAAAAGTATAGACATAACATTGGTGGATGGGATGTGAAGAAACAGAAACCTTGATACAACAGTGGTGGATATGTAAAATTATTCAGCTACTTTGGAAACAGTTTAGAAATCTCTTCAAAAGTTAAATATAAATTTACCATGCAATGGTGTCCCAAGTTGCCCTGCTCACCACCAATGTTGTGATCTGACTTTCAATCCCATCACCCCACAAAGCCCAGAGAAATAAGCTCTCTCACACAATCCTGATTATAACATTCCAATGTTTAAATTGTCCTTATACCTCTCAAATTTCTGTGTGGTTTTACAGTTTTGACTCTTCTTTTGACCAATTTACTTCTTACACAATTGGCTTTGGTGCCTCAGTTTCTGAAAACTGCAGCTGCTACCAGGCTCAATTCACCCGATGAATTCATGAACGTTTTTACAGTCTTGAAGCAAAGGAAGAGTTTTTTTTTTTTCTTTAATTAATTTTTATTTCTTAGTTTGTTCTGCTTTACAATACTGCATTCGTTTTGCTCCAGAGAGAGGGTATGGGGTGGGAGGGTGGAGGTGGGGGTCGGGATTGGGAGTTCATGTACACTCGTGGCTGATTCATGTCAATGTGTAAAGGAAGAGTTTTGATTAGCACTGAGAAACTCAGTTTGTATGTAGGGAAAAAAAGATAATGTTTTTGGCAATGCTGTTGCTATGCAACCACTGTAATATGACAACTAGCACTAAAATGAAATGTAACTTCATAAGTGGAGGATGGTTTTTAAAAGAATGTGGTTAGAGACTGTTAATCAAAGGCAACACTACTGGAACCTCCTAAAAAGAATGAGCTGGAGAGGAAGTTAAAGGCTTTATGAGAGTTTATAGAGGTTTTTTTTTTTAAAGGAAGTCCAAGAGCAGACCCATGGGGTTGTTCCTTAAATTCTATATTTATCTCGGGCAGTGCATCTAGAATGCACAACTAATGATGATTAAAGCAGTAAAGGGCCACCTACACCTGTTATGATGCAAAAGAGACACATCACCATTTAGATTTCTTAAACATTAAACTGTAGCTGAAATAGGAGGTACATCTTTGTAACAGTGAGCACATGAGCACAAAAATGGAAATATGAAATCTACAGTTTCTCCATACAACAGTGTAAAACCCAGTCATCTGAATAAGTGCTGTTTTTTAAAAGAATGTATTATTTTAAGAAAAGTTATCAAATCAAATAACGGCATTGAGGATAACAGAAAAGATATTTCTTGGGAATAGTGTCTCTATATGAAACAAAACATTTTCTATCACTCTTGTTATCTTTTCCCTTTCACAGGGAGTGCCAAAGTGTAGCCACTAAAGTCTCATCTAGATGAAGACCTTCCACTTGTCCTTTCTTTAGGAAAATGAAACTAATTACAGGGTCTGGAGTGTCCTTGATGGCCAGTGGCTAAGACTAAGTGCTCCCAATGCAGGGGGCTGGGGTTTGATCACTGGTCAGGGAACAAAAAAAAATTTTTTTTAAGAAAGCAATTATTAGAGTCTGTATTAGGGTTTTCAAGAGAAGCAGAAACAATAGGATGTATTGCCTATAGAAACTAGTAGAAAAATTGATGCTTAAAAGATGATCAAAGGAAACAATCTTCAGAGGAGCCTGGAAGTCCTTAGCACCGTAGGCTGAGCACAAGGGGAGAATATTTTCTGTAACTTCCTCAGAATATAGGATGATTCTAAACCCAGAATAGCCACTTATTATGAGTTTGATGATGGACTGGCTGACCTTTTCATTAATCTGTACCAAAGCTAACCCTGAACCCATTTTTGGAATACCTTTTAAAAACCAGGACTTCATCCTGCAATGCCCCATCTTAAATACAGAGAATTAAAAGTCATCTTGAAAGTTTCCTTCAGCATCTGAAGCTGCAAGCTGAACTATTACTACAGTCGTTGTTGTTTGGTCACTAAGATATCTCCAATTCTTTGTGACCCCGTGGACTGCAGCCCACCAGGCCTTTTGTCCATGGGACTATCCAGGCAAAAATACTGGACTGGGTTGCCATTTCCTTCTCCAGTAGATCTTCCCAATCAGGGATCAAAACTGCATTGTTTCCTGCATTGGCAGGGAGGTTCTTTACCACTGACCCACCAGGGAAGCCCATTTATCCTTTATAAATCTCTTTGCAAAATTTTCAGTGATTCATTTAAATGAAATTTGATTGATCATAACAGGTAGAAATTCACTAAATATCACAGCCATTGTGTTTATCAGTTCTGGACAGAAATCCTGAGTGCCAATGACACCAAAGTATACTATTAAGAAAAAGAAACAAAATCCAGGCTTTAAAAGAGTAAGCCTAAGTAAATACAATTAGCATTTAAATTTTCTACCTAGCATAGTCTGTAAGTTTGTCAATTTTATGATTTTGTTTCTAGCTGTAAGTTACAGTAATAAAACTCTAGCCATAACACAGGACACTAAGAATGCAAATTGGCCAAATATACCAGAATATGCAAAAATTCTCACTGATTATATAGAGATAAATGATGGCTATTTTTTAATATATGGTTATGTATCATTAAAATTTTTAAAATTAGGACATTTCCTCACATCACAAAAAATAAACTCAAAATGAATTAAAGACCTAAATGTAAGACCTAAAGTCATAAAACTCCTAGAGGAAAACATAAGCAGAACACTCTGACATAAATCACAGCTGTGTTTTATTGGATCTGTCTCCTAAGGCAAAAGAAATGAAAGCAAAAATAAACAAACAGGACCTAATTAAACTTATAAGCTTTTCTACACCAAAAGAAACTATTGATAAAACAGACACCCTATTTGCAAAGGGTATGACTGGTAGGATTAATATCTAAATTATACAAAAGAGCTCCTACAAATCAACATAAAATCCAATTAAAAATGGGCAAAAGATTTGAATAAGCATCTAAAAAAAATACAGTGGCCAAACATTCAGCTTTACTAATCATTCGGTTTAGTTCAGTTCAGTCGCTCAGTCGTGTCGACTCTTTGTGACCCCATGCACTGCTGTACACCAGGCTTCCCTGTCCATCACCAACTCCCAGAGTTTACTCAAACTCATGACCATTACTCAGTGATGCCATCCAACCATTTCATCCTCTGTCGTCCCCTTCTCCTCCCGCCTTCAATCATTCCCAGCATTGGGGTCTTTTCAGATGAGTCAGTTCTTCACTTCAGGTGGCCAAAGTACTGGAGTTTCAGCTTCAACATCAGTCCTTTCAATGAATATTTAGGACTGATCTCCTTTAGAGTGGACTGGTTGGATCTCCTTGCTGTCCAAAGGATTCTCAAGAGTCTTCTCCAACACCACAGTTCAAACTGTGCATTAGTTCTTTGGCACTCAGCTTTCTTTATAGTCCAACTCTCACATCCATACATGACTACCGGAAAAACCAAAGCTTTAACTAGACGGACTTTTGTTGACAAAGTAGTGTCTCTGCTTTTTAATATGCTGTCTGGGTTGTCATAACTTCTCTTCTAAGGAGCAAGCGCATCTTAATTTCATGGCTGCAGTCACATCTGCAGTGATTTTAGAGCCCCCCAAATAAAGTCTGTCACTGTTTCCACTGTTTCCCCATCTATTTCCCATGAAGTGATGGGACCAGATGCCATGATCTTAGTTTTCTGAATGTTGAGTTTTTAGCCAACTTTTTTACTTTCCTCTTTCACTTTCACAAAGAGGCTCTTTACTTTGTTTTCTGCCATAAGGGTGGTGTCATCTGCATATCTGAGGTTATTGAGATTTCTCTTGGCAATCTTGTGCTTCATCCAGTCCAGGATTTCTCATGATGTACTCTGCACATAAGTCAAATAAGCAGGGTGACAATATATAGTCTTAATGTCCTCCTTTCCTGATTTGGAGCCAATCTGTTTTTCCATGTCCAGTTCTAACTGTTGCTTCTTGACCTGCATACAGGTTTCTCAGGAGGAAGGTCAGGTGGTCTGCTATTTCCACCTCTTAAAGAGTTGATAAATGCAAATCAAAATCACAGTTAGCTAACACCTCACACCTGTAAGAATGGTTCTCATTAGAATCTACAAATGTTTGTAAGAACGTGGAGATGAGAATAATAGTCAAATAAGCAGGGTGACAATATATAGTCTTAACGTACTCCTTTCCTGATTTGGAGCCAATCTGTTGTTCCATGTCCAGTTCTAACTGTTGCTTCTTGACCTGCATACAGATTTCTCAGGAGGAAGGTCAGGTGGTCTGGTATTTCCACCTCTTAAAGAGTTGAGAAATGCAAATCAAAATCACAGTTAGCTAACACCTCACACCTGTAAGAATGGTTCTCATTAGAATCTACAAATGTTTGTAAGAACATGGAGATGAGAATAGTTGGTGGTGGAAATGTAAATTGGTGCAGGCACCATGGAAAACAGTATGGTGTTTTCTCAAACTTGAACTACCATATGACTCATCAATTTCATTCCTGGGTATATACTCAAGGAAAACGAAAACACTAATTTGAAAAGATACATGCAGCCCAAAGTTCAATGCAATGTAATTTACTATTTTAAAACTTTAAAAACTAACTAGTAAGTTGTCATATATAATGAAGTAGTCACTAGGCATCTCCTATATCAAGAGCCAAAATTTAGAAGATAAAACAAAAGGAATATTTGTCACTCACAAAAGCAAAATAAACACATGAAATATCTAGAATTAGCACATTTGCAATTCCTAAGGAAAAAAGCTATAGAACTTATTTGGAAGATGCAAATAGAGATCAGATATATTAAGATACACATTTTTAAATTTATTTATTTTTTAAGACACACATTTTTTAAACCCAGAAGTGTTAAATAGTATTGAAAAGTCAACATTTCCCATATTAATATGATTTAATTCTAGTGTGCTTTTTTTCTGTGAACTTGACAAAAATGACTCTAAAGTTTATTGAGAAGAATAAGTATATTAATAGTCTTTAAAAGTCTCAAACAGAAATATTAGGATAGTAAGCTACACATGGAACATAAAACATATAAAACTACTGTAAATAAAATAGTGTGGAATTTGTGCAAAACATTGCACAAGGGTAAGATAGGATAAATATCCTGAAGCATAGCCTAGTAGTGGGATGTTACAGACAATAATAGGATTAAAAAAAAAAAAAAAAGGACGATCACAAAACATTGGGTTTACACCATATAAAAAGAGTTTGGGGGGAAATTGGCCCTCAAGGAGAATAATCATCAAATCCAGACCTCCCTTTATACTCTAACATGAAGAGTTAAATGCAGAAAAAAAAGTGGAAATATATATATTTAACTGAAATATATATATATATATATAATATTTAACTGGTCTTTCGATGAGCAAAGAAACTCTTTGCCTAATATATGAGAAATGAAAGAACATACATAGAAAATATAATGAAGGTTCCAGGTGAAAAAATGTCAAACTATGCTTGCCAGATGAAGGCTGTTTTCACTCACCTCTTACTGGCTTCAAGGCTAACCCATGTCTGACATCAGAAAGTCAAGGCCATTTTCCTCATTTCCAGCCCTTCATGTTCCTTCTGAAAGTTTGAGTCTTTTGGGTTTTTTTGTTGGTCAAGCCATGCAGCTCCCAGGATCTTAGTTCTGAGACCATGGAGCAAACCCATGCCCCCACAGCTGAGTGTTAACCACTGGACCACCAGGGTTCAAGGAAGACCTGACTCTGAGTCTTGTTCTCGGCATTCTGGTTTGCTCCAAGGTTGCAACTCTTTTCTTCACTCCCATAGCTCCACT
>SJXQ01008856.1:8592-19532 GCA_006408695.1 Aepyceros melampus
TTTTTTTTTTTGCGGGGGATGGGGTTCCAAGCTGCCAGGCTTGTGGGATCTTAGTTCCAAGACCAGGGCTCAAACCTAGGCTCTCTGCATGCATGAAAAGTGCGGAGTCCTAACCACTAGACCACCAGGGAATTCCTCATAATGCTGTTAAGTTGATGGGGAGATTCTTGGCACCCCACATGATTGTTTACCCTTTTGATCCCCAATTTGGATTATGTAAAGTACTGTGGTGAAGTGACTCTCAGTGTTAAGTGGCTGGTTGTGCGTTAGCAGCAACAAGGGATGGAATCAGAAAATCCTAGGTACAAAAAATAGGCAGCTTTAACTTCCTGTTTGATGACACCACAGCTTGGCAATATCAGTAAAGCCCAGATAGAGTAGCTAGAGAGAACCAAAGGCACTTACTCAGAACGTTAAATTCTCTCCTCTCAGATGGCATCCTCCTTCTCCCACTGTCCACTGCAACTGTTTCAAATTTTCACAACAGGCACCTCCCTGGTGGTCCAGTGGTTAAGACTCTGCACTTCCAATGCATGGGGCATGGGTTCAATCCCTGATTGGGAAACAGGATCCCACATGCCACAAGGCATGGCCAAAAAGTAAAACAAAAACAAACTTTCACAACACATTTTTTTGTTTTGGTTGCAGTGGGGCTTCATTGCTGCTTTCTCTAGTTGTAGAGAGCGCAGACTACTCTCTGGTTGCAGTGTGTGGGCTTCTAATTGCAGTGGCTTCTTTTGTTCTGGCACAAGAGCTTAGTTGCACCAAGGCATGTGGGATCTTCCCAGACCAGGGATTGAACTGGTGTCCCTTCCATCGCAAGGAAGATTCTTAACTACCAGACCACCAGGGAAGCTGCAACAACACACTTTTAAGTCCCCTACTTTAAGCATGTGACATTCACACACAACACAGAGAGCATGATGTCACCTTACAGCCACCCCCTGGAGAAGGAAATGGCAACCCACTCCAGTATTCTTGCCTGGAGAATTCCATGGACAGAGGAGCCTGGCGGGCTCCATGGGGAAAGTTAAGTCCATGGGGTCACAAAGAGTCAGACACAACTGAGCAACTAAACACACACACATACTTACAGCCACCTGGGCAGGAATGCCTCTCCCTTCCCCCTTCTTCAGTGACTTGATTCTTCTGCATCTTCAATCCCCATGCCTCCTCTGCCTTTTATTCAGCTAGGACACAAACACTTTCAAATCCAAATCTATTCTCTCTCCCATCTCACCACAGCCATTTTTTCCCCTTCTCTTTTGATCCATCTTCTTTATTGTGATCTTCACTTCTCACTCCCATTCATTATTCAAACCACTTTGATTTGTCTTCAGCCCTGAGCCAGTCCCAGCAACCACTCACACAAAGGCAGGTAAGGACCCTGTTGCCAAATCTGGTTCACACTATGCTGCTGGCCACTGCCTCCTTTTTAGAACTCACCTTCCGTGACTTACCTGACACCACGTTTTCCTCTTGTCACTCCTGACCTATGATTGCTCTTTTTTTGCCTTCTTCATGGGTTTCCAATGATTGCTGCTTCTGTCCTTAAATATTGCTGTTTTCTAAGCTCTGACCTCGGTCTTTCAGTCACCTCTCCTCCCCTCTCTTCTCCCTCTCGACACCTCTTCTTTTACTGCCTCACTTATCATTTCCACTTTTCTCTTTTTCTTCCTCTCTTCACCCAGCCCTTTCTCCATAGATTTTGCCATTCCCAAGATCTCAACTACCGCCCATGTGTACATGGCCTTCCCCTCTGCCATCTGTATTTTCCTGGCTGGAATACTCTCCTGAACTCCAGACCTGTGAAGTCAGCCCGTCTGAACAGTTCCACTTGGATACTCCCACAGTTAGCATGTCTGAATCTGAATGTGCCTTTCACAAAGTTCCCTCTCTCCTCCGTGATCTTGAGGAACAGTGCTTGTGCCTAGCCCATTAACCAAGTGGGAAACCCGAGAAACCTGGCAGTCTTTCCTCATGACTTCCTCTCCTTTCCCCCTTCACACATGGAGCTGCCAATATCTAGAAGGTCTTCTGTCATTCAACCCCTCACTTTCTATAGATTTTTTTCTGGCCTGGATCCCAGCACTGATCCAACCCACCTCTGTCAAGTACTGCTGACAAGCCTGCTGTCAAGAACGCCTTTGGAAATGAACACCTGTTTAGATCATTCCCCTGCTTCCTATCCTGAAGTGAAGTGAAGTCTCTCAGTCGTGTCCGACTCTCTGCGACCCCATGGACTGTAGCCTATCAGGCTCCTCTGTCCATGGGATTTTCCAGGCAAGCGTGCTGGAGTGGATTGCCATTTCCTTCTCCAGGGGATCTTCTATCCTGAAGAGGCTCCCAATGGCCTTCAAGATGAAATCCAAACCTCTCATTGTGACCTCTGAGGGCTCTGATTTCTGCCCAACCCCACACACTACACTTCCCTGGATCCCTCCTCACTCTCCTGCCATTCTTTCTTTCTTTTCAAAAAAGTTTTTTTGGTTGTTGTTGTTTGGCTCTGCCAGATCTTAGTTGAGCCATGTGGGAATCTAGTTCACTGACCAGGGATTGAACCTGGGCCCCCTGCATTAGGAGCATGGCGTGTTAGCCACTGGACCACCAGGGGAGTTCCTCCCCTGCTGTTGTTTCTACCTGGAACACCTGAAACACTCTCATTCACTCTCTCTCTCTCTTTCTTTCTTTCTTTTTTTTACTGTTACTTCATCTCCTCTGGGAAGTCTTCTCCAGTCTTTCTCCCTTCCCCATCTCCAGGCTGGGCTAGGTGCCCCCTATTCTGCCCACAGCCCCCTACACATTTCTTATGTAATTCTCAACACACTGCCGAGTTTCCTTGTCTGTCTCCCATTATTGGTCTATGGGTAACGTGACCTTGTTAACCTGTGTACTCTAGCATCGAGTACAATACGTGACACATACTCAGTAATGTTTGATCCATGCAAGAAAAATCCTGGACACCATGGTGGAGAGGGCCACAGATACCACAAACACACCCCCCAAAATAGAAATATTGACTTCTTGGGCACTTCTGTCATGAAGAATTCAATGCTCAGCCTGGCAAGCACAGCCTGTAACCTAAAACATTTATTCTCCTGACTAACACTGTTCGGGCTCCAGGGAAATGCTTCTGCACACCTCTTATCCTCTGGCCTTAAAACAAAAGGCAGCTGTGTCCAGTTGCCATAAGTGTTCATGCTGGCACAGCAGTCGGCCTAAAAGAGCTATAGCTTTGGAGTACAGGGACGATTTCAGTTGTGGAAAAGCCTAGCTAAAACACAAGTTAGTTAACGTTCCTTGTCAAATATAATGAATGTAACAGGTCCTTGCATAATGAAATATTGCTTCCAGCAGTTCCAGACATCCAATTTTTCCCTTCTCGTCTTGTTTCAGAGATATTTGTGAGGTAGTATGGTATTCAACTGTGGTTGCACACGATGGCTAGCAAACAGTTTCTGATACTAAACAATTCATTAGTCTTTGTGTGAATGGGTAGATAGATGAAAAATGTGTGAAACATGTATGATACTGATTTGAATTTGGTAAGGGCGCTCTAAACTTTCTTTTTTTTTTTTTAAATTGTGACCAAAATATAATTGATTTGCAATGTTCTATTAGTTTAACAAAGTGGTCAGTTATATATATATATATATATATATATATATAGGAGAAGGCAATGGCAACCCACTCCAGTACTCTTGCCTGTGAAATCCAATGGATGGAGGAGCCTGGTGGGCTACAGTCCATGGGGTCGCAAAGAGTCGGACACGACTGAGTGACTTCACTTTCACTTTTCACTTTCCTGCACTGGAGAAGGAAATGGCAACCCACTCCGGTATGCTTGCCTGGAGAATCCCAGGGACTGGAGCCTGGTAGGCTGCTGTCTATGGGGTCACACAGAGTCGGACACGACTGACGTGACTTAGCAGCAGCAGCAGCATATATATATATATATATATAAAATTCTTTTTAAGATTTTTTTCCATTGTAGGCTATTACGAGATATACAGTATAGTTCCCTGTGCTATGCAGTATGTCCTTATTTGTTATCTCTTTTATATATGTGTATGTGTGTGCTCAGTCACTCCGACTCTTTTCAACCTCCTGGAGTAATACTCCAGGCAAGAATACTGGAGTGGGTTGCCATTTTCTTCTCCAGGGGATCCTCCCAACCCAGGGACAGAACCCAAGTCTCCTGCATTGACAGGTAGATTCTTTACTAGTGAGCCACCCGAGAAGCCCCATTTTATATATCAGTTCAGTTCAGTTCAGTCGCTCAGTCGTGTCCGACTCTTTGCAGACTGAGAGTCATGCAAACCCCATGAATCGCAGCACACCAGGCCTCCCTGTCCATCACCAACTCCCAGAGTTCACTCAGACTCACGTCCATTGAGTCTGTGATGCCATCCAGCCATCTCATCCTCTGTGTGCATATTTCAGTCCTAAACTCTTCATTTATCCCTTCCCCTGCTTTCCCTTTTGTAACCATAAGTTTGTTTTTTATGCCTATGAGTCTATTTCTACTTTGTAAATAGGTTCATTTGTATCATTTCTTCAGATTCCACATATAAGTGATATCATTTGATATTTGTCTTTCTCTGACTTACTTCACTTAGTATGATCATCTCTAGGTCCATCCATATTGCTGCAAATGGGCATTTAATTATTTTTTATGGCTGAGCAGTATTCTATTGCTTATATGTACCATATCTTCTTTATTCATTTCTTTGTTGATGGATACTTAGGTTGCTTCCATGTCTTGGCTATTGTAAATATTGCTGCTATGAACACTGGGGTATGTGTATCTTTTCAAATGATAGTTTTCTCCAGATGTATGCCTAAGAGTGGGCATATATCATGGAATCATATAATAACTCTATTTTTAGTTCTTTAAAGAAGAATGAATGGTACTGATTTTATTTTGGTAAGGCCGTGCTTTCTTTGGGCTTCTCTGGTGGTTCAGTGGTAAAGAATCCACCTGTAATTCAAGAGACCTGGGTTCTATCCCTGGGTCAGGAAGATCTCCTGGATGAGGGCAGGGCAACCCACTCCAGTATTCTTGCCTAGAGAATCCTATGGACAGAGGAGTCTGGCGGATTACAGTTCAGGGGTCGCAAAGAGTTGGACATGACTTAGTGACTAAGCACACAGCATGCTCTTTATTTATTTTGTGCTTTAGGAAAACCATCATTTTATTATTATCTTTTATTATTGTCTTCAAATGGTTTAGTTGCAGTGACTTCTAAACAGTTCATGCGATGGTTTGTTATTAGTTCATTGCAGTGTGTGTCTGGTAAGTGTGGAATGTGTTGATATTCATAAATACAAAGGTTTTTAGAGAATGGAAAGACAATAAAATTTGAATAAACTTTCTAACATTCCTTTAAATATCTTCAACATAAATCTTTTGAATCTGAGAAAAGGCAACAAAGAAATAATTCCAATAATGAACTGCAGCCTGTTACATTTTCTGGTAGTGGCAAAAATCACAAACAGCTTGAAACATCCTTTGATATCAGGTAAGAATCAGTTCAAAGTAAAATAATTTGTAATTCTACAATTAAAAAAGCAGCTTGAGGACTTCCCTGGTGGTCCAGTGATTAGGACTCCATGCTTCCATTGCAGGGGACACAGGTTCCATCCCTGGTTGGAGAATTAGGATCCCACATGCCCAGAGGTACATCCAAACAAAAACAAAAAAAACAGCTTGATTATTTCAACAAAAAATACGTGTAGTTTATTAGTCCTACTGACACAAATGCTACGTTCAAATGGACTAAAAATTGTATCACTAAATTTGAAAGTGTCAAACTGCTTTTTCATCGAAATGACAGTCACATTCTATTAAAACTCATGGTTCAGGGCTTCCCTGGTGGCTCCTTGGTAAAGAATCCACCTGCTAGTACAGGAGAGATGGGTTCAGTCCCTAGTCTGGGAAGATCCCACATGCCTCAGAGCAACTAAGCCTGTGCTCCACAACAAGAGAAGCCATCACAATGGGAAGCCGGAGCACCACAACTAGAGAGTAGCCCTCACTTGCCACAACTAGAGAAAATCCCAGGCATCAACAAAGACCCAGCACAGCCAAAATAAATAAATAAATAAATAAAATTTAAAAACAAAAACAAAAACTCACGGTCCAAAAAAAAAGTTACAGTCATCAATCACAGAAGATTTGAAATAGCATCAAGAATCAATTCCACAAAGCTTTTGAAATAGTAAAAGCATCCCCCAAATATTTAATCAATTCTCAAAAGAGCCAATAAAAATATTTAGAAAACACATTAAGAATTTTAAACATTGTCTGCTGTGTAGTTAAAAGTAATCAAGCTTTCTCAGAAAGGAAAATTTTATGAGAAATTCAAAGAAAGAATAATATTGATATAAGCATATAATGCAATCTAGACTTTAAGGCGTTCTTATGAAACTTATCTCATGAAATGACAAAATAATTTTCAAGAAAATATAAAGGAAGATGATACAAATTTTAATGATTACCAAAAGTGTTCCAACTATTCACACAAAAGAATTTTAATGACATATTTAAATTATGAAATTCAAGACAATACAGTTTAATGGGTTTTGTTGATATTATAAAACCAAAAGGAATAATACATTAACTCTATTTTTGGTGCTTAGGAAAAATGTTTAAATGACAAATATTTACAGGAAAACCTTATTGCTTGAGAAAAAGAATGAAACTTCAGTCAAAATTTAAGAAACTTTCTGGATATTTTAGTTTGGAAATAAGCCACTGAATTCAATTATTTGGGAGATGCAATAAAAACGTAAATTAGAGAGAATAGAGATCCTTCCTTGGGCCCACGTGCCAAATCTGGCCCACTACCTGATTTTGTTTGGCCTGAGAACAAAAATATTTTGTGACCTGAAAATTATATAAAATTCAAATTCCAGTGTCCATGATACAGTTTTGTTGGAACCCAGCCATGCCCATTCATTAACAAATTTGTGACCACTTTTCTGATACAGCAGCAGAGCTGAATAGTCACTACAGACACCCTGTGTCTTGCAAATCCTAAAATAGTCACCATCTGGCCCATTACAGTAAAAGGTTACCAACCACCAAAGAAAAATATTGAAAATCCTTTCTCCATAAATTTTATGATATGATGCCATACAAAAATAATGATGGGAAGGATTAAGTAAAATGTCTGGAAATTGAAAGTAATAAAAATGAGAATATTTTTATCTCCTGGGGCGGGCTGTAGAACTAGAAGCAGCAGGAGCAGTTTGGAGATGATATCTGACCATGTATAGTCATGTTAATTGAAATTATTGAATGGAATTAATTAAATATTTGGAAAATGTAATATTTTAAAGAGATTTGGCTGAATTCAATAATATTCTGAGATGTCAATAACTTTCTTCAATTCTTCAAGAAAGAAAAGCTTTGATATTAAAGCTGGCAGATTAATTTGATGGAAAGGGAAAAGTTATTAGTATATATAATAAAGTATAAAGACAGATGGATGATATTATTAGAGATAGAGAATTAGGACCTATCCTTTCAAAGTGAGTAAATGGCAATTCCAAGAAAAAATACTATTCACCTGCTTAAAAATGAATGCATTGTTTAATGACAAATATGAAGGAAAACTGCATAATATTAAAACCTGAAATTTGACCAAATGATGTTTATGAATCTCTTTGGATTGAAGTAGAACAAAAAGTTTTTGAATTAAGACAACTAATTTTATATATATTTCCAGTAAGTGATTTTTAGGGCTTAATTCTAAAATGTCAGGAAAATAAAAAAGATTTTGAATCAATAAAATTCTCAGAACTGTAAGATCCAGAAAGTCTTCAAATGCCAGTGCTGTAATCTCAGCAGAAGCTGAAAGAGACATCAGCACATCAGCACCATGAACAATATAATATTACAATGGATTTTCTATGAATTGAGATGACAGGCTACCAAATGACTATTGGTTTAATGGTGTAGTTGTTAAGAGAACAGCTGTTGCTCCTGCTTTAACTCACTGCTCACTCTGAGACCTTTAGCAGTAACAGGTTCTATGGAACAAAAGACCAGATTAAGATTTTCTGAAAATCAATTAATAATTTTTAAAATTTAAAAGTAATTTTTATATGGACCATTTTTAAAGTCTTTATTGAATTTGTTACAGTATTACTTCTGCTTTATGCTTTGTTTATGGCTGTAAGGCATGTGGGATTTTAGCTCCCCGACCAGGGATTGAACCCCACTCCCTGGAACCCCACTTCCCATTGGAAGACAAAGTCTTAACCACTGGACCACCAGGGAAGTCCCAATCAACAAATAATTCAGAAATTAAAATTGTGATGAATGATTTAATAAGCAGCTTTATAATATATAAACACAAAGATTTAGAGAATAAAAGAATTTATAAGCATTTAATTTCTATTATATACTGTATATCAATATATCCAAGTATGTCTTTATCTACACATACTGTATTTCTGTATCTGCATCTGTGTCACTATGAAAATATTAGTTGCTCAGCTGCATCTGACTCTTTGAGACCCCATGGACTGTAGCTCGCCAGGCTCTTCTGTCCTTGAGATTCTCCAGGCAAGAATACTGGAGTGGGTTGCCATTCCCTTCTCCAGGGGATCTTCCTGACCCAGGGATCAAACTCAGGTCTCCTGCATTGCAGGCAGATTCTTTACCATCTAAGTCACCAAGGAAGCCCCTATGTTACTATACCTGTTGTTAAATATAAGAATTTATAAGCATTTAATTTCTATTATATACTGTATATCAATATATCCAAGTATGTCTTTATCTACACATACTGTATTTCTGTATCTGCATCTGTGTCACTATGAAAATATTAGTTGCTCAGCTGCATCTGACTCTTTGAGACCCCATGGACTGTAGCTCGCCAGGCTCTTCTGTCCTTGAGATTCTCCAGGCAAGAATACTGGAGTGGGTTGCCATTCCCTTCTCCAGGGGATCTTCCTGACCCAGGGATCAAACTCAGGTCTCCTGCATTGCAGGCAGATTCTTTACCATCTAAGTCACCAAGGAAGCCCCTATGTTACTATACCTGTTGTTAAATATTTTGACCATGGCCCTGAGGCACAACTCACATTCCATACTGGTTTTCTGTCCTGGCCTCACCTTTTGGATGGCACACATGAAATTGATTTCCCAGCGCTGACCTTGGTTCCAGTCAAGAACTATTCTGATTCTCCCCTGCAGCTGCTGCACTGCAACAGACTGCCTTGAGTCACACCCCTTTTAATTCAGCCCAGGCCTTGGGAACCTTCCTTCCCTGGCCTAGCCAGTGGGAAGCACTCCCACTTATCTTGCCTCTGTCAGTCTCAGCTGGCCCCGAGTAGTTGAAGGAAGCTGGCTCATTCCCTTTCTGCCTGTATCAAAACTTGTGGTCAGGAAAACATCTGAACTCTTGGTCACAGGCTCTTTTCCCAGGGGTTATTTTCATTTCATGTCTTGCAGAAGGAAAAGCTATATTCTTTTATAGAAGAATTTCAGGCATCAAAGGCAGGTGGGGAAGAATTTTGGGAGCTGAAGAATCTAGAATCCTAATGTTTTATGAGTCCACCTGCAAGTCAAAAGAGAAAAAATTTGGACTTTTAACATATTGTTTTTCCAGAGGGGGAAGGAGAAGTTCTACATTCTTTGGTTTCTGCTTTATTATTTGGATGGATCGTGCAAGCACCACAGGCTTAAACAAGATGAAGTTGCTGTCTGATACATCACTTGTTATGTTATGGAGTATAAAGTTATGAGGTTTAAAGGAAAAAGACAGCTTGAAAAGACATCTGTGTAAGCTTTTAGAATCGTGTTCAAAAGGTCTTAAATCTTAACATTGATTGATTGATAAACTGGCCATAACTTGAAACCACTAAGTATGTATCTTCGATAGCCCATTCAATAAAAAATAATAGCTAGCATTAATTGGATGCTTTTTCTATGCCAGATGTTGTTAAGAATTGTATATATAATCTCATTTAATCCTCAAAACAAATTTAGGAAATAGGACTGGCTTTTGGCTCGTGTGTGTGTGTCTGTGTGTGTGTGTTTAATTTTTGGCCATACTGCACGGCATGTGAGACCTTAATTCCCCAACCAGGGATCAAACTCGTGTCCCCTGCATTGGAAGAGCACAGTCTTAACCATTGTACAACTGGGGAAGTGCCAATAGGTACTATTTTTATACCATTTACACATTTTACAGCATGCTGGATATTGTCTGCTTGAATCCCTCTTCCTAATCCATTTTTGGCCCATCTGGGTCTTACTCTGTACCCTAGGACTCCCTTATCCCCTGGATTCTGTTTGGGTTTGGACAATAGTAGTCACCACAGGAGATTGAAGGATATGAGAAGAAAGAGAGAGGTTGAGGTATTCTTCCCAACTCCTCTCTTCTCCATCTGTATGATGATGGCAGCAGCCACCTCTGTTCACAACTACAGCTTCTGTTACCAACCCCTCTCTGTAGCTCCAGCACTCACTAGGAGCATGAAACACCATTGCTTCCCCTTCTCCTTTCCAACCCAGGGATAGTAAACATACCACTGTTGCTGATATCTCTTGGTTCCCTTAACCTTGCACACACGTCTATAAATAGTCTCCTCACTAAATTGTCTTTACAGATCCCAGCTGAGTGTGCCTTCTGTTTCCTGCTAGAACTCTGACTAATAAGTTAATATTTGATCTCAGAATTACCTGCCAAAGATCCTGTCCACTTAACTTCTTCACTTACTGTGCTTTTCTAAATGCTGTATTTTTGTTTGTTTTGAAATATCTACTTGACTTTATTTGAAGGGAGCAGATCGCAGTTACCTATTTTTCAGGTGAGCACCAATTATTTTGACCTTTCCCTGTAGGAACCATCTTCTGTAGCTATATATACATATTCAAGGGTATCAGTCCTCTCCATGGTATTCAGTTCAGTCCAGTTCAGTCT
>SJXQ01008857.1:0-61073 GCA_006408695.1 Aepyceros melampus
GGTGACTTCAAGTTCCAGAAGAATGACTCTAGGCCTTCACCCGGCCCCCTTATAAGTCCAACGGCCTCCATTTCCTCCTCTCAGTGTGGCTCTGGAGCTCCTGCCATCCCGACTCATCAACATCTGGATTCGCTTCCACCCCGCTAATGCTCAAGGAAGCAGGCATCTTAGTCTGTGGATCAGTCTTCTTTCTCCCTTGGCTACCTTTGCCCTCCTGCTCATCCTGTCCCACTGACCTCCACAGAGCTTCCGTTAAGTGGGTGAAAACTCTGACCTATGAAATCTTGACCTCTAGGGACATGTTCTGTGAAGCCTGAGAGGAAGACTCCAAACCAATATTTAGTGGTGCTAGAAAGAGCAGCCAAGGAAGCAAGGCCCATTATTCAGCTACGCTGTGAGCATCCTTAGTTCTTGGGTGAGAATAAGAGTCCGAGGGATCCAGGAGAACCAGACAAAGGTAGGATGTGCTGTGGCTCTTTTTAGGGCTCCCTATCTGATTACACATCATTACTCTCAGGCTTCTGAGGTTGTCTGGGACCAGCGGTACCTGGTTTGCCAAAGACGTATGTCCCAGGGCCAGGCCAGTCTGGGATTGCCCTGCAGATGGTGCTGGGTCCCCAAGAGCTCTTCTCTTGTCCACATCAGGGCATAAAAGGCGTTTTAGAAATGAGGACAGAGGTGGCAGATCCCGACCATGACTGTAATGGAAACGAACCTCGCTGCTGGCAGTGCTGATGGAGGCTGGGCCTGGGGAAGCCCAAGGAGGGAAGTGGGGTGCGGGGAGCGAGCCCAAGCCATGGCACGTCCAACACCCACCCCTCCAGCTCCTCTCTGGTGAGGAAGGGTGCACATACCATCCGAAGTGGATGCTGCAGAAAGAGCTGCGCTGGGGTCACCATTGGAGAACAAACCAAACTAGGAGAATGGGGATCCAATCAAGAGAACAAAGAAGAGCAATGGATGGAAGGAACACAATTTGCCTCAAGCTTGCCAAGGTGGCAGAGGAAAGTGCATTGCAAAAGCAAACAAGGAGGGGGACTTCCCTGATGGTCCAGTGGTTAACACTCTGAGCTTCCACTGCAGAGGGCAAGGGTTCCATCCTTGGTCATGTAGTGGGGGAAAAATGGAGAGAAGAAGGGTGGGAGGGAAGGAGGCCAGAGAGAAGGCACAGAGAGAGAAGAGGAGGGAGAGAAGGGAGGAGGAAAAGAGAAGGGCAGAGGAAACAGGGAGGAAGGGGTGAAGGAAAGCAGAGGGCTGGCCCCGGTCTGGCATGATGACCCAGGACAGTGACAGCTGCGAGGGTGCCTTCCAGGAGCCTCCATCCCAGGAGTGGAGTAGGGGGTGGGATTAGGCTGAGGAAGAGGGAGAAAATGGACTGAGGGACCCACAGCTCCAGGGTAACCCTGTTCCTACATCTTACAGTCTGGCTGAGCTCCCAAGCCCAGCCATACCTCGTGTTTGAGGGGGATATACTGATTCTGCGATGCCGGGGAAGGAAGAACACAGCGCTGTCCCAGGTGACATTCTACAGAGATGAAAAATTCCTCCATTTCTCTAAGAACAACCAGCCTCTCTTCCTGGGGACAGCAACAACTAAAAGCAGTGGCCGGTATAACTGCACTGGGCGGGTGAAATATGCCAGAAACATGGACTCATGGGATTCAGGGACTGTCGTGGTTCAAGTCCAAGGTGAGTCACCACTTGGGGGGTGGGATGGTTAGAGTGCTGCTCAGAGGCCTGGTCTTAGAGGACAGCAGGGCTTGGGGCTGCACCCCTCTCTCTGGCTGGGCCCTGAGATGCCCAAGATGCTGTCTACATACCCTTCCCCACCATGGGACATGCCTGGAGTCAGGGAGGTGGAAGATGCCCTGGGCGGGCGGGGTGGGAAGAGCCCAGAAGCAACCCTGATGCTCACTGCCCCTTGAGACCCTGAGCCAGACTCTTCCCCTCTGGGGACTAGGTGACGCTAAGGCCCCTCTGGGTCTGGCTTTCTGGAACCCCAGAGGGGCTTTGGAGCATGGGCATTGTTTCAGGGTTTGTGGGTGTGATGAGCGGTCAGGTGCTGGGCGACGGTATTTCCCGTGGGGTCTGGAATGAGCCAAAGCTCAGACCTCAGCCTCCCCGGGCCTCACTGTCCAGACTCTCGTCGTGAGCCCCCTGCTGTCTCTCCCCAGAGTGGTTCCTGCCTCCCGTGCTGACAGCCCTCCCCTCTCAGGAGCTCTGCGAGGGGAGCCCTGTGACCCTGAGATGCCGGACAAAGCTGCACAGTCAGAAGTCGGCCCAGCGGCTGCTCTTTTCCTTCCACAAGGAGGGCCACACCCTGCAGAACAGAAGCCGCCACCCAGAACTCCGCATCCCGGCAGCCAAAGAGGAAGATGCCGGGCTTTACTGGTGCAAAGCATCCCCTGAGAGTGGCCAGGTCCAGAAACGGAGCCCTCAGCTGGAGCTCAGGGTGTGGGGTAAGTGGGGGAGGGGAGACGCTGCTTAGACGCCTGGGCTGTGGGCAGTGGGGTCCCTGACTGTGTGGGGACGGGTCCCTGAGGGAGGAGCCTGGGTAGTCCACTGATCTCCCAACTGCACACTCCCCAGCTCCCGTGTCCCGTCCTCTGCTCACCCTGAGACCCACCAGCCCAGGTGTGGGGGACGAGGTGGAGCTCCTCTGTGAGGCCCAGAGGGGCTCCCCTCCGATCCTGTACTCATTCCACCTCAATGGGGACATCCTGCGGAACCATGTGGCTCCCCATGGGGGACCCGCCTCCTGCTTCTTCCGGGTGACATCAGAGCAGCATGCTGGGAACTACTCCTGTGAGGCTGGGAACCGGGTCTCCAGAGAGACAAGTGAGCCTGTGACACTCTCTGTGGATGGTAGGTCTTGTCCCCCAGCTGGGCTCTGAGCCCTAGACCTCACTGATCTGTGTTCCTCCTGCCGTGCCTGGCTCACTGCTGGGTACAGAGCAGGCACTGCCTGACTGACTGAGCATGGACCCGCTGGGAACATCCCTACTGAACCTGGTGGGGAAATAGTGAAGCCCAGGGAGAGGGAGGGGACACCATGGGGGGGGGCCACAGGGTCAGCCATGGGATGCCCATCCACGCTGACGTCCTTTGGTCCTTCCCTCATTCCCATTGGCCAGGCTTCTTCAGGCCAGGCGTTTCCCACCAATGCCAGCCACTCTGAGGCTCCTGTGCTTGTCTGGGGTGCATTTGTGAATTTCATGGTCACATGTGAATGCTCATGGTCACCTCTACTCACTCCCCAGATCTTCAGGTCTTATCTGCCCCCACCAGTAGCAACTGGCTGGTTCCTTGGCTGCCTGCAAGCCTGCTTGCCATGATGGTCATTGCTGCTGCACTTCTGGGGTATTTCAGACCCTGGAGGAAAAACGGTTAGTAACTCTTTTTGGCCTTATTAGTTACTGAATCCCTATGCCAGGCACAGTCCAGCCATTGGAAAGCGAGTCTGATGGGACCAATTGCTTACTTCTGGGTACTGGCAGGGAGAGGGACTTTTCTTCACATGTCACACAAAGGGACCCCCGGAGGGACAGTTACAGCTTCCAGAACTCACACACACCCAGGAGTGTGTTTGTGCAGTCACACAAACACACTGCTGCACACTCTGGCATGAATAAGGCACAAGCAGAGGAATTCTTACAAGCCAAATGAGACATAGACCAGTATCCTTCACATTTGAAGACAGTCTGTGGCTGTGAATATGACAAACCCAAGGCCTCTAACTCTCTCCTTGAAGTCAGGGGAGTTCTGGTCCACTTAGTAAAGGAGAAAGAGGACATGAGAACCCAGTGCACGTGCGTGCTCACGCACACACACTTCTGTGCTATACTGGGCTCTGGGTGAGTGTTCATGTATGTCAGCTCAACAGGAAGGAAGTGCGGTGGAGAGGACTGGGGAGTGGCCTGGTCCCAGCACTGCTATTTACTAATTCGGTGACCTTGGGCCAGTCCCCTCGAAGGTTCACTAAATGTCTCCCTCTAGGGATGTTGTAAGGCTGAGACAATGAGGTAGCATCTACCTCATACCTAATGTATTAGCCTGGCATTGAGTGGGAGCTCTGCGCATTCTCATTCTAGTTTCAGCACATCACCTGGTGGGTTCCCAGGCTGCCTTTGCTCCTGCTATCCATTCTCCAATTCCTCTGATCAGAGTCTTTGAAAATAAAAAGTTTAGTTAAGTTTCAGATGAGATGTGAAACGATTCCATAAGATATTGTCTACCACATGCCCGCCTCCAACTTACATTTCAACAAGCCTCGTTTCTCTTAACAGCATTTAAAGACTGAAATATGTACTCTTGAAATAAATCCATCACGTGTTTTTGCAGAACAACAACAACAAAAATCAGATGAGAGTAATGCTATTGGCAGAGGATTCTATAGGGGAAAAGAGGCTGCCCTGATAGCTCAGTTGGTAAAGAATCGGCAAGCAATGCAGGAGACCCCGGTTTGATTCCTGGGTCAGGAAGATCCCCTGGAGAAGGGATAGACTACCCACCCCAGTATTCTAGGGCTTCCCTAGTGGCTCAGGTGGTAAAGAATCTGCCTGCAATGCGGGAGAACTGGGTTTGATCCCTGGGTTGGGAAGATCCCCTGGAAAAGAGAAAGGCTACCCACACCAGTATTCTGGCCTGGACAATTCCATGGACAGTATAGTCCATGAGGTCGCAAAGAGTGGAACACAACTGAGCAATTTTCCCTTTCTATAGGGAAAAACAAGTGAAAATAATTAGATAAATGGGATTTCTAGGTAATCTACGGGTTTTGAAATTCAAGACTCTTCCCCTCTTCCTGTCTCGGTCATGATAATTAAGCATGAATGCTGGCTTTCAAAGCAATCACCTTGGGTGGCTCCAAGTTATTCCAGTTTTAACCTTTGTTCGCCTGAAGCCATGTTGAAGGGAATGGTTCCCAGTGCCAAAGCTGTTTGGTCCCAGTTTATTCCTAGGGCACCTACAGTGTTTCAAAGCAACCTAATTCTTCCTCCCCCAGGGACATTTTTATGTTCCACTTGCCAAGGCAAAAGTAATTGGTGTCAGAGACCTTCAGCTAGATTTGCTTATTCAAGTATGCGGCCCCCTCTGTTAAGGAATTTGTGATGAGTTTTCTGGGAGCTAAGCCAGCCTGCTTTTTGAGGAAGACCACCCCATCCTACAGTTCCAAGTATTCCTCCCTGACCACAACCAGGGTACCTGAAAGTATCTCTCCCCACCGCCAGCCCCACCACCTCACCAGGCACCCCAGTTAGAGCTTAAGTCAGCCTCCAGCTTCCTCTCCCCTTCTTAATTTAGCAGCCTCTGTCCATCTAACTTCTCATCTCTGCTTTCCTTTAGTCTTGAGTCTGGAGTCCATGCAGTCAGGCCAGGGTTGCTTTAAGGTACCAGGGGTATTCCCTGGTAGCCTAGCTGGTAAAGAATCCTCCTGCAGTGCAGGAGACTCCAATTCAATTCCTGGGTCAGGAACATCCCTGAAGCTGGGATAGGCTACCCACTCCAGTATTCATGGGCATCCCTGGTGGCTCAGACGATAAAGAATCTGTCTGCAATGTGGGAGACCTGGGTTGGAGACCTTTGATTCCTGGGTTGGGAAGATGCCCTGGAGGAGGTATGGCAACTCACTCCTGTACTCTTGCCCAGAGAAGCCCAATGGACAGAGTAGCCTGGCGGGCCACAGTCCACGGGGTTGCAAAGAGCTGGGCACCACTGAGCAACTAAGGACAGGGCAATTGGAGAGAGACGGAGGCAGGCCCAGCGTGAGATGGGGAGGCAGCAGGAGTAGGGAGCATGAACTGATGGACTGTGAGTTCTACTCTCCCTGCACCTGCATAAAACCTCCTTACTGGCCTGGCCTCAGTAACATGGCTGTTCCTACCCACTCACCTCTGGGTCAAAGCATTCAAGGCAAAGCAACACTTCACAGTCTTCCACCTCCCAGCCCCAAACAAGATGGTGGAGGAGCAGTCACTGGTGAACGATCTTCAAGAAGATGCCTTTCACATGGGACAAAGGGGCATCCCTCTCCATGTGGAGACTCTGCCTCCTACTCATTCCCACCCCCCTACCCCACCCTCGCCGTCAGCTTGTGAGTACCCGGACTCCAGTTCAAAAGAAACTTGTCTCTCATGAAAATAAGACTCCCGGTGGAGGTCTTACCGTTTCAGAATCTCAGGGGCACAAATCCTTCTTTAGAATGTCACTCAGAAAACCAGCTTCAGGCCAAATTCCACAGTTCCCCAAGAAACACTATCCAACAACTTGTTTCTCCATGTTCAACTTTCCAAGACCCTTAATCATTTCCAGACAGCATATCCATTCCTCAAGAAATGAAAACATCCCACAGACTGTATCTCTGAAGGCAATCTTCAAAGCGTTTTGACCAATGATGGACTCTAGGATGTCATGCAGGAGGTCTGCTTCAAAGTGGCACTTACATAAGTGTCCAAGTTCTGGCTGTTGTTTTAAGTGTTCATTTTACTTCCTGTTGTCACGCCTCCCATAAAACACAGTTCCATCAAATTCACGGAGCTCTTTGGGAACGAAAACTCAGAATCACAGCCTTGACAGATGAGCTTCACGGAATGTTTAATAACCAGGGGCCTCTCTGAGTCTCCACAAATGCCCTCTTCATTTTACAGAAGGAGCCATGTTCAAAGGCGCTACCTGATGACTCTGATGCTTTCTTGCTATTAGAGCTAATGAATATTTCTTGGACACCGGGCATGAATTGAGTGTTCTCAAATACACCTGTGACCCAATTCCCATCCCAGGACATAATTTTTAAAGTTCTGGAAACGTCTGCTATCACAGAGGCGGCAGGCTAATGGAGAAAACGCATACACACTGGATTAAGATTCTGTCTCCACCAGCTTTCTGTGTGACCTTGAAGAAATCACCTCTCCCAACAAGTCACCTCATTTTAAAAAAATGGAAATCATAGTATTAACCTTTGCAAAGTGGTTGTGAAAAATGTCAGACAACAAAGAATTAGGAAGGGGGGCCTTTTTGACATCCAGCTCTGTGCTGGCCCCTGGGTGAGAAGCTTTGCTATTAAGTAGATGTTGCATTGAATTCCCTGGTCCTGGTGTGTTTCTGGCACATGGTGTGTTGTCAAAGTTATTAGCTTTCCTCCTTCTGAAAAGTGGCCTGACTTGTGGATTTGCACTGTTTCAACGCAAGGGTGTAACCCATCTTTTCTGACCCTGCTTCCTCCAGTTTGTGATTCCTATGGAGCCATCCTATCCATTAGGGTACTTTTTTCGAAAGAAACATCCCATAAAAATTAACCATGTCCAGACCTGTTGATTAACAATCATCAGCAAACCAGTCTCAGACCTCCAGCAACCCACTGTTGTGTTAGTCACTCAGTTGCGTCTGTTTCTTTGCTACCCTATGGACTGTAGCCTGCCAGGCTCCTCTGTCCATGGGATTCTCCAGGCAAGAATACCGGAGTGAGTCGCTGTGCCCTCCTCCAGGGGAATTTTTCCCACCTGGAATCAAACCTGGGTCTCTTGCATTGCAGGCAGATTCTTTACCATCTGAGCCACTAGGGAAGACCAGCAACCTCCAATGACATTTTTTTTAATTTAATTTTTAAATATTTTATACAATTTTTAAAGGTAATTTTATACGATTTGTAAAGGTAAACTGACTGTCTTACTCTCAGTCTCTCTGCACACTCTGCCTAGTCTGCTCTCTGAGGGCACTCAGTGAATCATACCTTTGCACCTCCTAGGGCCTCCTCCACCCCAGGATTTACCCTCAGCCCCAGTTGAAGAGCAGCACCCGCTGTACGTCAACGGTAAGGATTTGCATCAGGACCAGTGTCTGTCCATAAAGGCAAAGAAGGGCCTCGCCAGGAGAGTTGGGAGAAAGAAGGCCTCATGAGCCTGAGTCTCGGGAATCAGTCATTTGGGGAAGAAAGCAGGAGGCTTCCAGGGAGAGCTTGAGGAGCAAGGGCAAGGAGCTGGTGGTGGGAGAGGGAAGCAGGAAGGGATCCCAGCCCCCAGAGGGGAGGTTTAGACCAACGGTTACCAGATTATGTCCCATGGGCCAAATCTGGCCCACCAAGTATTTTTGCAAGGAACATGTGTATGTATTGTGTATGGTTGCTTTCACACCACAGAGCTGGGGTTTGCAAAAACTAAAATATTTACTACCTTTTTTTTTACAAAAAAACAACCTCAGTTTGAACAATATCAGGGCTGGGGAAACTGCTAGAACCTGCGTCAGGGGGCACAGTTCTCCTGCCAAGATGGATATCTCACATTAGTAACCACTTCCCACTGCCAGTTATCAACATAAAGGCCCCTGACTGGCTTCCTTCCATAAGCGTTCTCAGAACACTTAGGTCTCGAGGTGGGAGAGCCGGTGGGTCCTAGTTAAGCTGCATTCCTTCTTTCAGTTCATCACCAGAATGAAAACAATGAAGGAGTTATCTACTGTGCGATTGATACAATCCCAAGGGAGCATGAAGGTAAGTGATCTCCAGCCAACCTTGACATCTTTGTTCGTGCAAAGGGAAGTCTGGGGCTTAGGGTGAGGTAGCACAACCACCATCATCACCCTGACCACCATCATCATAAATACTGGAACTTTCACCACCACCACCTTCCTTCACGACTTCACGACCACTATCACCACAAACACAGGTGTGTTGAAAGTTCAGTTCAGTTCAGTTGCTCAGTTGTGTCTGACTCTTTGCAACCCCATGGACTGCAGCACACAGGCTTCCCTATCCATCACCAACTCCTGGAGTTTGTTCAAACTTATGTCCATCAAGTCACTGATGCCATCTCATCCTCTGTTGTCCCCTTCTCCTCCTGCCTTCAATCTTTCCCAGCATCAGGGTCTTTGCAAAGGAGTCAGTTCTTCACATCAGATGGCAAAGTATTGGAGCTTCAGCTTCAGCTTCAGCATCAGTCCTTCCAATGAATATTCAGGACTGATCTCCTTTAGGATGGATTGGTTGGATCTCCTTGCCGTCCAAGGGACTCTCAAGAGTCTTCTCCAACACCGCAGTTCAAAAGCATCACTTCTTTGGTGCTCAGCTTTCTTTATGGTCCAACTCTCACATCCATACATGACTACTGAAAAAAACCATAGCTTTGCTAGACAGACCTTTGTTGGCAAAGTAATGTCTCCACTTTTTAACATACTATCTAGGTTTCCCATAGCTTTTCTTCCAAGAAGCAAGCATCATTTAATTTCATGGCTGCAGTCACCGTCTGCAGTGATTTTGGAACCCAAGAAATAAAGTCTGTCACTGTTTCCATTGTTTCCCCATCTATTTCCCATGAAGTGATGGGACCAGATGCCATGTTCTTAGTTCTTTGAATGTTGAGTGTTAAGCCAACTTTTTCACTCTCCTCTTTCACTTTCATCAAGAGATTCTTTAGTTCTTCTTTGCTTTCTGCCATAATAGTGGTGTCATCCACATATCTGAGGTTATTGATATTTCTCCCAGCAATCTTCATTCCAGCTTAAGCTTCATCCAGCCTGGCATTTCACTCTGCATATAAGTTAAAAGCAAGGTGACAATATATAGCCTTGACATACTCTTTTCCCAATTTGGAAGCAGCCCATTGTTCCATGTCCAGTTCTAACTGTTGCTTCTTGACCTGCATACAGATTTCTCAGGAGGCAGGTCAGGTGGTCTGGTATTCCCATCTCTTTCAGAATTTTCCACAGTTTGTTGTGATCCACACAGTCAAAGGCTTTGGCATAGTCAATAAGACAGAAATAAATGTTTTTCTGGAACTCTCTTGCTTTTTCGAGGATCCAACAGATGTTGTCAATTTGATCTCTGTTTCCACTGCCTTTTCTAAATCTAGCCTGAACATCTGGAAGTTCTCGGTTCATGAACTGTTGAAGCATTTTGAGCATTATTACTTTGCTAGTATGTGAGATGAGTGCAATTGTGCAGTAGTTTGAACATTCTTTGGCATTGCCTTTCTTTGGGATTAGAATGAAAACTGCCTTTTCCAGTCCTGTGTCCACTGCTGAGTTTTCCAAATTTGCTGGAATATTGAGTGCAGCACTTTCACAGCATCATCTTTTAGGACTTGCAATAGCTCAGCTGGATTTCATCACCTCCACTAACTTTGCTCATAGTGATGTTTCCTAAGGCCCATTGACTTCCAACTCCAGGATGTCTGACTCTAGATGAGTGGTCACACCATTGTGGTTATCTGGGTCATTAAGATCTTTTTGTATAGTTCTTCTGTGTAGTCTTGCCACCTCTTCTTAATCTCTTCTGCTTCTGTTAGGTCCCTACTGTTTCTCTCCTTTATTGTGCCCATCTTTGCATGACATGTTCCCTTGGTATCTCTGATTTTCTTAAAGAGGTCTCTAGTCTTTCCCATTCTATTGTTTTCCTCTATTTCTTTGCACTGATCACTGAGGAAGGCTTTCTTATCTCTCCTTGCTATTCTTTGGAACTCTGCATTCAAATGAGCATATCTTTCCTTTTTCCTTTGCCCTTCGCTTCTCTTCTTTTCTCAGCTCTTTGTAAGGCCTCCCCAGACAACCTCTTTGCATTTGTTTTCCTTGGGGACGGTCTTGATCACTGCCTCCTGTACAATGTCACGAGCCTCTGTCCATAGTTCTTCAGGCGCTCTATCAGATCTCACCATCATAACATCCTCTCCACCACACCTTCACTGTGACCATCCCAACTAGGGAGGTGGTTTTTGTTTCTCTGTTTGTTTGTTTGCCCTTTTCTGAGCATTGTGGAGGAACAAAGGAAAAACAACGATAGTTTGTCTCTGCCCCCAAGTATAAGTCTAAATAGGACGGTCCCAGCTCTAAGATGGAGCCAAAAAGACCATGAACCCCAGCCACAGATACGACAGCGAGGATGGCAGAATGGGGAAAGCTAGTCCTCTCTCAAACAGACAAACAGGCAACATGGAATTGTGGGGAAAGTGTGGGTTTCTGCGTCAGTCAGAATTGAGTTCAGATCTTGACTCTGTGTTCTGTGTGACTGTGAGAAAGTTATATAAGCTCTCGGAACCTAATCTATAACATGTAGACAATGCCTGCCTACGTGCGTTCTAAGTCGCTTCAGTCATGCCCAGCTCTAGAAGATTGGAGTGGGTTGTCATGCCCTCCTGCAGGAGATCTTCCCCACCCAGGGATCAAACCTGAGTCTCCGTGGCTCCTGCATTGCAGGCAGTTTCTTTACTGCTGCACTACCAGGGAAGCCCAGATAATGGCTACTTTGTAAAATTATTATGAATGACTAGGAATAGAACCTGGGTTGTAGAAACCACAGAGATTATGTGGTATGCAATAGGTGTTCAAAAACAGGGAGCTTTCTTTTATGTCCCACCTGTACAGAGACTTCAATTCGTGGTCTATAAAATGGGTCTGAATCAGCCTAGGGGCTCTGCTCCCCCACCACCACATTTCCCCCACATTAGGGAAAGTGGACAGCCAAGGAGTCTCTTGGACACAGGGCTCTTCCCTCAATACCTGACCAGTTGTGCCCATAACATGGCCAGGCAGAGGGGAAGCCCACATGGGCACAGTTCCTTCCTGTGAAGAGTCACCGTGAGGACTTAAACATAAGAAAAAAGAAGAAGTCAACCTCAGACTATATGGTTTTCACGAGCAAAATAAGGGAAATGAGGAAATGGGATCCTTTATTCCTTGCAGACAACAAAGATGAAGGCAGGGGTGGGGGTGGAGGTGGTCTGTTTCCAACTCAAGCTCTGAACAGGCTTTACCTGATGGTGGGTGCAGGGATCTGAAACGCAAAGGAAAGAGATCCCATGTGTTCCAAGATGCTGGAATTTTTGTCAGTGGGAGAAAGCTTCACATCCTCTAAGATTCAATATTCTCATTCTTGCCTGGAGGACCCTATGGACAGAAGAACCTGGAAGGACATGGTCCTTAGGGTTGCAAAGAGGCAGATACAACTGAAGCGATTCAGCACAGACTACTTCTTATGGAAGTGACTGTGGAGAGTTATTCACCCCGCTGAGCCTTGGAATCAATACCCCCTGCTAGACAGGACCAATGTGAGATTAGATAGGTAGAATTAGACCTCTGCTTGTTATATACTACATAGACTAGATATATAATTCTCACACCTAAAAGGTTGCCCCATGAAGAACAGGTGTCTAGTGGAGGAACTATTCTAGAAGTATCTTGGAGACCTTCGTCTCCCCTGCTCTCACTGTCATCACCACCTCCCTCTCCTGGTTAAAGCAGCTGAGGCTCAGAGGCCAAGTCAGTGGCCTCAGGTTGCACAGCTGGGGTCTCCTGACTCCACTTGCTTTCAGATTGAGGGCGAGAGGCCCTGAGAAGTAACAGGAGAGCAGCCCAGACCCTGCCAGCCCGTGTTCTCTAGAGGAAGGTGCCAGCGAGGAGGTGGGAAGGGGACACCTCGTGAGCCCAGTGCCCTAACCTGAATGCTGCTCTTCCCCCACAGCCAGGCCTGCCCAGCCAGCCCAGCAGGAAAAGGTGAGATGGGACTCCTGCTCTTTTCTTCTCCTCTGTGTGACATCGGCTCCCTTACCCTGACCCCACTCTCCCACAGGACATTTCTGTCATCTACGCTGAGGTGAAACGCCCGCAGCTCAGCAAGGATCCAGACAAGGGGCTGAATAGAAGCAGCACGACCCACTGAGCTCCTACTAGTGACTACAAGGAGGCCCTCTGCTAGCAACGGCATCTCCCACCCCCAACACACACACCTCCGCAGCCCCCAGTGCTCCCCAGGAGGCCAGGGAACCCCAGCCTCTTCTGTGGCTTCCAGTCCCCCAACCTAGCAGCAAGAACCCCCATTTGTGGAGCACATGAGAAAACTCCTGTTATCCCTTAGTGTTCAAAAAGATACATGGTTGTAGATCTCTTTGTTAATAAAGGTGTATCAATTCATTTCATATTGTCCATCAGTAGCGATCATTTGGGCTGCCTGATTATTTGGTCTGGTTTACTCAAGGAGATTGGACTCCGTGTGAACCGGCCTGGTAATGAGAGTTTGGGAGGGTGAGGAAGAGGAAGGACCAGGGGAGGGAAAAGGAGGGGAGTCTCACTGCAGTCCACAACCAGAGTGTTCAGTGAAGGTGGTGGTTGTTCAGTTGCTAAGTCACGTCCAACTCGTTCTGACCCCATGAACTGCAGCATGCCAGGCCTCCCTGCCCCTCACTATCTCCTGGAGTTTGCCCAAGTTCAGGTCCATTGAGTTGGTTCAATGAACAAAGTGAACGTGTTAGTTACTCAGTCGTATCCAACCTGCAACCCCATGAACTGTAGCCCACCAGGCGTCTCTGTCCATGGAATTCTCCGGGCAAGAGTACTGGAGTGGATTGCCATTTCCTTCTCCAGAGGATCTTCCTGACCCAGGGATGGAACCCAGGTCTCCTGCATTGCAGGCAAGTTCTTTATTATATGAGCCACAAAGGAAGCAAGGTCAATGAAGGTTAATTATTAATATAAATTTGCTCTGTGGGCCCCTGCACTGGAATCACAGAGAGTGAGGTCCAAGTTACCAGAACTGGCACCTTCCTCTCCTAGTAAGAAATTAATGTTCAGAGAACTCCTGGCCCCTCAGAGCTGCAAACTTCTATCATTTTCCCTCGAGTTTATTAGAAATGCAGACACCCAGACCTGCTGAATCAGAACCTGCATTTCAATAAGATCTCTAGGCGGACGATTTGCACGTACATGAAAGTTTTAAAAGCCTTGTCTACCTCCAAAATACATCCTTTGTGGAAGTCAATCAGTCCGCTTGCCTTTGAGAGCTCAATTGCTTGCACTTGTCCTTTGGGAGAAGACAGTGGTAGGGCAACCCAGGCTAGCCCTTTTTTCTTGCCTCTCTACTCCCTGTTCTCCCTTGCCTCCTCTCATCCCAGCCCTTCCTCTTTCTGGTTCTCTGTCTCTTTCATCACCCGTCCAGGGCACAGCCAGAATATACCAGGGTCCCCTCCCCTTTGCCCCTTGATTCTGCCAGGATCACTGGGAGCCACACACCATCCAGAAGCACAGGGCCTTCACTGGTCCATCAGGAGGTAACCCTCCCCCAACCCTAATCCTTTACGAGCCACCCCCTTCTAAAAAGTCAAAACGTAGGTAAGACAGCTCATGAAGGGAACAGCGACAATGGGGATGGGAAGGAGCCAGCCCTCCAGTCATCCCCACAGACCACCTCCTTCCTGAGCTTTCATACCTCCCTGCCCCCTGCCCCACACCCGCTCCTGGGATCTGTCTGTGATAGAATTTACCAGTCTAGGTAAGATAATAGAACAATTGAAAACAAGAATTTAGGAACTTTTCTAGCAACCAATAGAGTAATTTTATGTTTTTTTAATATAATCATTAAAATGAGGGCTTGTGTTTTGTACCTCTATTTCAGTGTTTTTTTAGTAATTCATTTTTATGGTATTATACAAAAGTATAGCTCCACAGTGGATTGGGAGTAATAAAGAAAAACGGGTCCTTCAACTCAGGTACGTGAGGAGTTAGTTGTATCTCTCTCCCTCTCCGTCTCTCTCTCTCTCTCTCTCATACACACACACACACATACACACTGCTGGCCTGATGTGTCTCAGACACTTTGCTGTCTTCTCAGACCCTTAATTTGTAAAAAAAAAAAAAAAAAAAAAAATGAGCTGGAATTTTCCAAAATGAACAATTACTAAAAGAAGTAAAGGAAAAGAGAATTCCCAAAAGGACATAGAGAAAATAGAGCTTTTAGAGGAAACCCACATTCTTCAGCCCAGACTCTCTCTGGTTTGCCTAATATCAGCACATGTGAGTGCAAGCTTGCCAAGTCGCTTCAGTCATCTCCGACTCTGTGTGGCCCCGTGGACTGGAGCCCCCCAGGCTCCTCTGTCCCTGGGACTCTCCAGGCAAGAACACTGGAGCGGGTCACCATGCGCTCCTCCAGGGGATCTTCCCAACCCAGGGATCGAAACCCAGTGTCTTTTGTTTCCTCATTGGCAGGCGGGTTCTTTACTACTGGTGACACCTGAAGCCCTAATGTCAACACATCCAGCCCCAAATCCCACCTCCAGTTCTCAGAGTAGGTACTTGCTTCTGTTCCCAGAGGATGCTGGTGGGCAGGGCTGGAAGGAGCAGTGCCCAGGGAGGGCCAGACCCTGCTGCAGTGCCGCTCCCCACTGGAAGGCCCGCAGCAGCCTCCATGCTTGATCAAGGCTCTGAAATATGAAACATTCTTTTTCTTTCCAAGTCAGAGCTAAATGCAAACGCTTACCCAGCAGGGGTGAGTTAGCGTGCCTCATCTAGGGACCTGGGCTCTATGGGGTCATACATTTACAGGTAAGAGAACTTAGCTGGCATAAGGACCGAGAGGCAGTCTGGAGGTGCCCCTTAAGGTGGAGAGGAAGAGGACAACCAGGAGCCTCAGGGCTGCCCCGTAGTGGCCCTCTTGGGTAGTTGGGGACTTGCCCAGCAGCCTACTCTGTGATCTGACCCATTCCTTGGACAACTTTGTTGCTGGGTCTCATTAAACACCCCACCCTTGTTCTGTGTGTTTTGTGTTTGTTCATACCATCTAGGTATGAACAATAAAAATTGAGCACGGCCCTTCCCTGAACCAGGCAGATTGCACATGCTGAAATTCCTTTCAATTCCAGGTTATTTTAAATTTGGCTAGGAAATAGACCCTCTACATTTTCATTTAAATAAGCACCCACTAAACAGTTCTGTGTCCTGCATCTTTGTCTCAACTGTGGTGACAGTAAGTACAGACAAGGGGCACAGCATGGGAAAGACCCAGGCCTCCCCATATTGCCTCTCTGCCTACACGGCCGGAAGAAGTTGGACCTGGCAGACCTGGAGCATCACCAAGGCTGCTCCTTCAGCACACGCCACTCTGTGAACGGAGAGCCTCTGTTGTACTTGTTTCTGGAATTCTCTCCCACGCGAGGTGCCGATCAATAGTGAGGGTTTCTTCCATGGTCGGGAGCATGATCGCTGTCATCATCAGCCTGTGTTGCTGACCTCAAAGGGCCTTCTCATGCTGCTGCTGATCCCCGATGAACATCTGCTCAGTACCTTAGTGTGCACACCATGGGAACCCTGCAAATACTGTGTAAGCGAGTGAGTGAAGAAGTGAATTTCCGTCTTCCCCTTCTCTACTTCAGCACAGCTCAGTCATGACTTGCTTTCTTTTCTGGGCCATCTTCCTTCCACCCTCTGGGAAAGTGTGTCTCTGCCACAAAAGCAGGCCCTGCCTGCTGAAGCCTCAGCCCCCTCCCACCCCTCCCCTCCTGAATGCTGCTTCTTAGGCTCCACTTTCTCCCCTCTCCTGTCTTCCCACTTCCAGCTGTGAGCACCAGGCCCCATTCTACCAACTCCCAGCAGGGCCAGGATGAGGCTGACGTAGGAGAGGTGCCCTGGGCACAAATACTGAAGCAGAAGCCATCCTTGGGCCGAGCAGACACTGGAATGTCCTCTCAGGGGAAGTAAGATGTGTCCATTTCACATGCGCACACACTGCCTCAAACCTAGTCTCCCCAGCAGGCAGCGCCACTGACCAAGCTGGCCACCAAGGGAGGGGTGCACGCAGCAAGCCCCCTCCACGGGGCAGCCGTTGGGGCTGCCAGGGCATCAGCTGGCAGATGGCGCAGGCAGCTGGTCCACTCTATGGGAACCGTATAGGTGAAGGTAGATACAGACAGGGCTCATGGGCGTTCTACTTGCCCTCAGCCCCATCCTGCTTAGAAGCGGTGCCCACCCAAATCCGGTGCTCTGGGACAACCTAGAGGGATGGAGCGGGGAGGGAAGAGGTAGGGGTTCAGGAGCGAGGGGACACGTATACCGATGGCGGATTCATGTTGATGTATGGCAAAAACAACCACAATATTCTAAAGTAATTATCCTCCAATTAAAATAAATAAATGATTTTTTTTTTAAAAAAAAAACAGTGCCCAGAGCCCCATCCACCCCCAGGAACACCCTGCTTTCTTCCTTGTATTCCAAAAGTCTCTAAAGACCCCCCACCCCTTCCTGCCTGGTGCTCTTCCTCTGCCAGCTCTCTTCTCTTCTCAAACATTCTACCTTTCCCCCCCTATTCCACTTGCCTCCTGGTGCAGGGGGGCAGGGAGGGAGCGAGGCCACTCTGCCCTAAGGCCAGTCCAAGAAGAAGAACAAGTGTGAGTAGGCACGGACAGGGCACCGCTTGGGCCGCCCTTCACGCTGCATCCAGTTCCACCCTGCCCTGACTCTGCACCACCACCCGACCTGAAATCTGCTCTCAGGGCTGAGGTCTGCAGGCTCAGAAGAGCCACAGGTAACACCTGCTCCCCCCAGCCCCCACCCCCAGCCCACAGTGAAGGCCAGCGCAGACCACTCCACCTGGCAGATGGGGCTACCCTGCCGCCCAGGACTGGGCAGAGGTGGACTCAGACTCAGCCACGAGAGTTTCCCTGAAAGGCCCCAGGGAGGCTGAGTGCAGCCCAGGCTGCCAGCTGCTCTCTTAATTAAGAAATGTGGGGAGTGGCCCCTTTGAACTCAGCAGTTAATTTACTCTGTGCACTCCCCCTGTGGCTGGGTAATTAATGTGGTCTGAACCAGTGATTAGCAGTGGGGGGAGAAACTGCCACGGCGACTTAACCCTTCCTGTGCCTTCATCAGTCGGTTCTTCTCCAGTTGTCTCAGGGCTGGTAGAAGTTCTTTGAGGGGAAGTGCATGAGATATTTTCAGGTCCTCACCCAACCTCCTCCTCCCCCCTTTGTCAGCACCCCCTGAAATTCCCCTCAAGAAAAAGCGCTGGTGTACAGGAGACAGCAACTCATGTCCTGCTGGGATGGACCACCCCTTCTGCCAAGAGGGGTGTGTGACTGCCCACTGTCTCCCCCAAGGGAATTCAGCATCTGTATTTCCAGCATTCACACGCTGGCCAGACTCCTGTACCCCAGGGCCACCCCAAACCTGGCCTTGACACTTCAGAATCATTCAATCCACTTCAACACCTGTTTGGAGGGCACCTCTTGGTAGAAAGCCTGTCCTTGGCGATGTACAGGGTGCAGACAGGAAGGGGGCCTGATCCCCACTCTCAGGAGCTCACAGTCGAGGAGGAGAGTTAGAGCAGGGCTGCTCGAACCTCAGCACTCCACTACCTGCGCTTGCCCAGATCTCCTTCTTCCCTCTCTCTGGCCACGTAGTGACAATGGTTAATTTTTTTGAGTGCAGACTATCAGCTGAAATTGAATGGCACAGTGTGAGAGCTGAGAGCCTCCGTTTTATTTGGAGACTCACTGAGAACTAGAGCCCATGAGACAGCCTCTCCGGTCACTCTGAGAAGCTGCTCCGAAGAGGTTAAGGGAGGTCAGCATTATGTGGTTTGGGAGAAGGGGTACGTGCAATCCAGCACACACCTTGGTAGAAAGTTGCTGCTAGGCATGAGGCACGGCCATCTTAGTTAATGATTTTATTGCTTTTCTAAGTATGGGAAGACGCAAGAAATAGGGTTCATAAAATTTTCTTTCAATATATCTGAGGGCCTGTTCTGCCTGTTTACCCAGAGCACAGAGGGCCTCATCCTGATTGTCACTCTGAATTCCTTTCAAGGTAACAACTGCAGTAGCCAACGACTTGATTCTTGTAGAACTGGATGGTGGGCAACATTTTTCATTTCACATGACTATGCGCCAGACCCCATTCTAAGTGATTTCACCCTGAGGGCACCGTGAAGATGTAGATACTGTTATTAATCTCTATTTCCTGAATGAAGATGTCAAACACAGAGCAGTCACTTTGCTCGTTTCACAACCAAGATCTGAACCCACAAAACCCGACCCCAGAACCTGAGTTAAGTCCTATCCTCACCCTCGTCGTTTATATCCTAAGACTCCCCTCAATCTCCACCCCAGCTCCACAGGGGCCTCCCAGCCTCCCGCCCACCCAGCTGGCTCCTATCCATCCACCCTCTGGCTGCCGTAGCATGCTTTGCTCTGGCCACTCTGATTGTAATTATTGGGTTACATGTCCATCTTCTCAGCTAAACTGCAGATTCCTTGAGGGCAGGGGCTGTGCCTTTCATGTCTGTGTCCCCAGCACCTGGCACGTAAGTAGATGCTCAATAAACATCTGACACATGGATGAGGAAATTGACAGTGGAGTCGGATAGCTGATCCCCTCCTTCAGCCTCTCCGCCTATAGGCAGGTTAGGGTTAGTTCCATCATGACTCGAGCTCTGCCCCTTTCTCCCTAGAGGGTTCCTTTCTACTTCAGTCAGGACGATCACAACAGTTGCTACCCAGGCAGCTCTGCCTCTTTTTTCTCCCCTGATCAGCCCTGAGGTAGCAGAGTGGTAGAGTGAAAGTGTGCTGGGCCCATAACCCAAGGCTTAATGGATGAAACCATCCTCTGCTTCAGTGTGCCTTTGGGCTTCCCCAGTGGCTTAGCGGTAAAGAATCCTCCAGCCGATGCGGGAGATACAGATTCCATCCCTGGGCTGGGAAGATCCCCTGGGAAAGGAAATGGCAACCCACTTCAGTACTCTTGCATGGGAAATCCCACAGACAGAGGAGCTTGGAAGGCTACAGACCATGTAGTCACATAGAGTCAGACACAACTCAGCAACTAAAGAACAACAGCAGTTAGCCCTGCACACTGTCCTCCCACTAGCAAGCTAGCCAAAAATGGGTAACGGACAGCCCCCTCCTTCCAAGCAGTGCTTCTCAGAGCTCCCTCCATCCACCAGCTCAGAACCACCCGAATGCAGTGACTGTTAAAACGACAGGCTCCTGGGACCCAGCCCAGCCCCACTGAACAGAATTCCCAAGAACGCAAGTTTTCAGCAAGGATGAGAACTGTAGGTCTCCAGAGCAAAAGCCTAAACTTAACCCCATACTCAAAGCCTCCACAATCTGACCCCCAACTCCCTTTCCATTTTACTCACAGCGGCCTTAGAGGCTTCCTCCTCTGGTCCTTCATTGTTCCTGGAGCCTATGTGGGACCTCCCCGCCGTCAAGCCTTACACACTGGCTCTCCCCTCATGCTCAGAGCACCACCCACCCACCCTCTGGCCCACCCTGTTTTCTCAGCCTATCCAAAGTATATCCACATTCAAGATGCAGCTCGAATTCCTCCTTTTAAGGAAGCAGCCCTTGGCAAACCAGGGGCTTCCACGGAGGCCCCGATGGAAAAGAAACTGCTCGAAATGTGGGAGACCAAGGTTCAGTTCCTGGGTCAGGAAGAGCTCCTGGAGAAAGAAATGCAAACCAGCCCAGTATTCTGGCCTGAAGAATTCCATGGAGAGAGGAGCCTGGTGGGCTACAGTCCATGGGATCGCGTGGGGTAGACTATCTGTGCTTCTCTTTTGCCCAGACCCATGTCTGTCCGTGGTGGGTCTTCCCTTCCTGCTGCTGCTGCTGCGCTGCTAAGTCGCTTCAGTTGTGTCCGACTCTGTGCGACCCCATAGATGGCAGCCCACCAGGCTCCCCTGTCCCTGGCATTCTCCAGGCAAGAACAATGGAGTGGGTTGCCATTGCCTTCCCTTCCTAGGCATATGCTATTCCTACCATTTGGTGGTGAATACCTGGAGGGCTGGAAGCCTATCCCAGAATCCTCCTGCTCATCAGCTACCACGTCTGCCTCCTTATTGGTCCAGAGCACAGCGTCCAGTTTGACTGACAGGTCAGAAGCTAGGCAGGACTAGCTACAGCAAGCCACACTCGGGAAGCTCGGGGATCTTCCTTCTTGCAAAACCTTCCTTGACTCAAGAAACCAAGTAACCTTCAGAAGTGAAAAGATAAAGGTAGTGAGGATGGGGTGACTGGCAGAATGGACCATGCTCCAAAGGCTGAAGCTCAGCTCACAGCTCTGCTTCTATCATCTCGGAAAGATGATAACCTTGTTCTGGTCTTCAAACTCCCTCATCTCTAACCAGGAGATAATCAGATCCTCTCGAAGAAGAGTTGTAGGTCTTTCAGGAAGCAAAATATGTAACCATCTCTAGAATTCATGCCCTCACTTAACAAATATTCATTAAGCATCCATTAAGGTCTGGGCTCATAGTCCCTGATATGCAGTGGCGCAGTGGTAAAGAAACCGCCTGCTAATGCAGGAGACGCAGAGACACAGGTTCGTTCCTGGGTCAGGAAGATTCCCTGGAGAAGGAAATGGCAACTCACTCCAGTACTGTTGCCTGGAAAATCCCATGGACAGAGGAGCCTGGCAGCCTACAGTCCATGGGATCACAAAGAATAGGACACCACTTAGCAACTAAACAACAAAGCATTCGTGACTTGCCCAGCACCAAGGGGAACACAGAAATGAATATGAGACCTTGGCAATAAACAGTCTATGGAGATGAGAAAACTGTTACAGGACGATGTGTTACAAGTGATAATAGAAGAACATAGAAACCGCCTGCTAATGCAGGAGACGCAGAGACACAGGTTCGTTCCTGGGTCAGGAAGATTCCCTGGAGAAGGAAATGGCAACTCACTCCAGTACTGTTGCCTGGAAAATCCCATGGACAGAGGAGCCTGGCAGCCTACAGTCCATGGGATCACAAAGAATAGGACACCACTTAGCAACTAAACAACAAAGCATTCGTGACTTGCCCAGCACCAAGGGGAACACAGAAATGAATATGAGACCTTGGCAATAAACAGTCTATGGAGATGAGAAAACTGTTACAGGACGATGTGTTACAAGTGATAATAGAAGAACATGCATGCCCTGAGCACACAGAAGGGAAGGTTCTCCACACTGCCTGTGGTCAGGAAGCCCCGAATGGGAGTCTGGTCAGCTACATAGCCCACATAACCACAGCAAGTCCTGGAGGATGGATGGAACAGCTTGCCTGGTGAAGGATCAAGCACAACATGAAAGTGTGGAATTAGCATTTCTGAGAAGAGGCAGCACTGCTTGGCGTGGGTGGAGAGCGGAAGGGCATGGGACGCCGGGCTGGAGAAGCAGGCTGGAGCTGGACTTAGGAGAGCCTTGTATCCTAAGCCAACACTTTAGTTGCCCTTGATCCTGAGGGCAGCTGGAGGCCATGGAAGAATTTTAAGCAGAGGAGAAGTGACAACAGGAATTGCAGTTTAGAGGGTTTTCCGTGGCTTCAACAGGAAAGGAGGGGCAGCCAGACAGCGTGGGATGCGGGGCTGCCCAGCGAGTCAATGAAGAGGATGTCAGCTTGTGTAGGGGGTGCTTGCCGCCTGCCTTAGCTAACCATAGGCATTTGAAAGAGGCTGACTTACAAGAACTGGCTCCTGAAAGAGCCCAGCTAAGTCTGAGGCCAACTTCCACTTTCCTCTGGATATTTTCACTTTTGGGGCATCTTGTTCTGAGTCAAGTTCCTCCTTCTGAACATGGGACTTTCCAGAAGGACCACAGCTTCTTCCGTGCATCCACTTGACCTGGATGTTGTGGATTTGGGTCGTGGAGGGAATTCGTCTGCCTCTCTGAAGTATGGCCGTGTGGTCTCTGTGGAGTCTGCTTCTCTGGGAAGGTAAGTGGGGCAGGCCTAGCCTCAGAGAACTGAAGGCCTCTCCCCATTCCAAGGGAGAACCCAGGAGCTGAGGAAGGGTAGGGAAGATGGAAGCAAATTCTCGGGCAGCCTTGAAAGCCAGTAAGGGGCAAAGAGACACATGATTTTGGGAAGAAGGGTGGAAGTACAAGGAGCCTCTATGTCCATGAGACATGAGCTGTTTTGTGGTCCAGGGAGGTTAAAACTGAGGCTGGTGGGACAGTTGGTTTTGTTAAATGTGGTGGTGAGAACGTGAGGGTCTGGCAGCATGCAAATTCTAAATACCGTCTTGGGGGCGGGCAGGGGAGAGTGGGGCATTTGCAGTCTAAGGATGTCTTTCCAGCCGCCTGTGGGAAAACTGAGCCCCCACCCCAAGGTCTGTGGAAGTGGACACCGAGGATAGTAAGAGGCAGAAGCAAGTTAGGCAGATTCCGGGTGGCTGATAACAGTGTGATGTCAGAAGAGACCTCAGGTCTCCTCAACACTGGGTGACACTCCTTGCATCCTGTCTGATGCCTAACACCCCCCCCCACCCCCGATTGGTCAACAAGTGGTCAATGTGACAAAAGCCAGCAGTGCTAGGCCAGGGGATGAGAGTCGTGGGGTGCAGCAAAGACTCAGACTCTTCCGTTTGCATCAGACACTCACAAGGCCTTTGAGACGACTTTGTCTGGGTTTCCCACCTGAGTTCCTGGCTCCAAAAATCTGCAAGTGTCAACATTTCTAAACATGTCAAGGAAGTCCTGCCCCAAACTGGAAATCTTTCAAATCCTTGGACAAGGGAAGCTAAAATAATTTTTCTGAGTGGTGAAAGTAACACTGACTGAATGTACCCCCTTGTTTTCTGGAGGGATGACGGAAGAGAGGAGAGTGCCCCAGAAGACTGCTCAGTTCATTCATGGCAGAGCTAGAGTAGGATGGAACAGGAGTCTTGATTGACATCCAGTGCTGTGCTCCCTGGATGTGGCATCTCCGATGTGCGTTAACTCTGGAGCCATCCCCAGTTTGGACTGAGGTGCCTGGGGCTGCCAGGGCAGTGAGATGGACTGGGGCCTGGAGTTACAGTGGCTGGCTGAGTGGTCATCCAGAATACGTCTTCCTAACCAACCTCCCAACAGTTGGGTGTGTTCCCTATCTGCACTTATTCTGCTCTGCGCCCCTGCCCACGCCACTGAGTCAGGCGCAAGGAAAGTCCTTGCCGATTTCATCACGCAGTAAGTAAACTTGCTGGCTTCTCCTGCAGCCTCTTCCTAAACAGCAGTGGTCACGGGGAGCCCAAAGATCAGAAGAGGAACTCAGGGTCTCTTGGGACTCGTAAACAAGCGGTAACATAGAGGGATAAGAGAATTGTAGAGGTGGCCCCAGGCTGCTGTGAGAACACAGAGAGTTTGTAAACAGCAATGAGGAATAGGGGAGGTTGGGGAGGTGGGAATGCTTCTAGGATGAGCAGAAATTAGCCAGCAAAGGAGTCAGAGTGGGAATTCAAACAGAGGTGTCACCCACACACGTCGAACGCAGTATGTTCCCGACAAAACAGCCTCTTGCCATCTCACCTCCATTCTATTTCTCCTTCTTTTCTGGATCATGGAGAATGGTACCCAGTGGGTCCCAAGGACCCGGGAGCCGTCTCTGATTCCTCACTCCGTCCCCCCCAGATCTATTTGTTACCAGATCCCACTGACGACGCACCTTAATCCCACGTCGTTCCTCCCACCTCTGCCCATCCCCATTGCTCCCTTCCACGGTTTCCATCACCCTCCCTGGGATCAGTAGCCAAAGCCTCAGCCTTAGCCCACGTCCTCGGCATCCTCCATACCTCTGCTGGAGTTGTCTTTCCAACCATGGATCTAATCATGCCACTCGCTTACTTAAGCCTTTCTGAGGCTCCCCATCACTCTAAGGATAAAGCCCAAACTCCAGAGTTGCTTTCAGGGCCCTGCAGGACCTGGCTCCTGCAGACTGCAGTGCAATGTCTTACTCCCCCTGCAGAGAGCTACTTTCAGTTCCCTCGGTGCACTGAGCTCTCTCACCCTCCCGGCCTTTGTGCTGCTCGCTCAGCCTCTAACACTGCCCAATCCCCACTGCAGGCTGCCCTCTACTTGGCCTGGCCAATTCCCATTCCTCTTTCAAGTCTCAGCTTGACCTTCGCTTCTCTGAGCTCCTCAAGGCCAGGCCAGTTCACCCTATGACCCTACCCATGTTCTCCCAGGGCACCCCTTTTTGCCATTGTGGCAGATTGCTTTCTTAAGAGTCAGAGCTCCATGAGCGCAGAGACCTCACTGTTTTATTCCCAGGCCCTGGCACAGTGTCCCCTCAGCTTAGGTGGAGGGGGCATGGAGAGAAGGGCCCTCTGCTCCATAGCAGCTCAGCCGAGTGCAGAGAGAGAGAAGGTTTGGCACAGGCAGAGTGACGGAGCTCTGTCCTTTCAGCACTGCTTCCCACGGTCATCGCCAGTGCCCAAGTGCAGGGCCAGGTGGGCGGCTCGGCGCTGCTGGTGGCAGATCACCCTCCTGGTTTCCAAGTCCGAGAGGCCATCTGGAGATCCCTGTGGCCTTCAGAGGAGCTCCTGGCCACGTTCTTCCGGGGCTCCCCAGAGACACTATACCGCTCCCGCTTCCTGGGCCGAGCCCAGCTACACAGCAACCTCAGCCTGGAGCTGCGGCCACTGGAGTCTGGAGACAGCGGCAACTTCTCCGTGCTGCTGGTGGACAAGCAAGGTCGGGCCCGGACCCAGACTCTGCAGCTCAAAGTGTACGGTGAGTGTGCCTGACTCAGACTCTGCCCCACACCTTCCCATCAAACTCCGGGAGGGCATCTTGAGTCCTGGGAACTGCGGAGAGCAGAGTTCTAGAAACCTCTGGCCTCTGACCTCATGGCTGATTCAGGGAACAGTGCTCCCCCACACCCACAGGTAAGAAAACTCTTGGGGCTCTCCCACGTGAGTTTCTGGCTGGGGCGGCCAGACTCTGCCACCGGACAGCCCTGCTCAGAACTCTAGCTCTGTCTTCTTATCTCAGCGGCCTAAGACACAATACTTAGCTGCCTGACACTGAACTTTCTCACTTGTAAAACCAGCAGAGTAATATTACCATGTAAATGCCAATAAAGGTAAAATCAGTTGAGAAAGCACCTAGGATAGAGGCTAGCCTGTGTGTGTGTGTGCTAAGTCCCTCAGTCGTGTCCGGATCTTTGCGACCCCATGGACTGTAGCCCACCAGACTCCTCTGTCCATGGGCTGCACCAGGCAAGAACACAGGAGTGTGTTGCCATGCTCTCCTCCAGGGGATCTTCCCAACCCAGGGATTGAACTCGCGTCTCTTACATCTCCTGCATTGGCAAGTGGGTTCTTTACCCTATAAGTCATCAGTTCTAAGATAAAAGGTGATAAGACGTGCCATTATTTTATGCACCACAGAAAAGAAATGTAAATATTACAATGAAACTATGATACAACATTTTAAATTAAAAATTAAATTTTAACTAAAGTATAGAGTTATTTCATATTACTTTACAGAACTCTTTTAGTGTTATTGAGAGATTTTAAATTTATATCATTTATGGGTTCTCTTTATTATGTATTGTAGTAAAATAAACCATCACCAAAATTTATGGGCTAAAAACAACAACTCTTTTTGTTTCTCAAGACTCTGAGTTGGCAGGGCTCAGCTGAGGAGCTCCTCTCCTCTACCTGGGGTTGAAGGGTCATTCATAAAGTTGCTTTCGGTCCCTCAGCTGCTGTGACTGAATTCACTGGGGGCTGGACGAGTCTTTCTTTCCAGCAGCTTTACCTTCACCTATATCACAGCCACTATCATCACAACCACCACCGCCACGACCACCACGCTCAACACCCCACCATTGCCTGCACCAACAGCATGCCTCCACCTCTACTTCCCTCTCCAGCACCCGACCATCCTGCCNGAGCAAGAAAGGGGAGGTGATCATCTGGGAAAGAGAGAGGCCGTCCCGTGCCCAGCGGGAGATGACTGGGCCAGCTTTCGGTGAGCCCCTTGGGCTGCTAGTGTGTGACTACACGGACGCACACTGCCCTCACCCAGGTTGCGCTGTGTGGCAAGCCAAGTGCCGGCTGAGATTCAACACCCTCCTCTCCCCTGTTACCTCCTGAGCCCAAGGCCCTTGCGCAGTGAACAGCCTTCACAACCATACAGGCAGCCAGGGAGCCTCACCCCTGTTCCGAGTCTCTGCTGCCACACATGTGAAATAAGGACGTGGCATGTGATAATACATGCAGCACCCACACCACTAAGCTCTAAAATGCCTTGTTCTCAGCATCTGAATTACAGATTTTAAGGAAATTGCTGTTTTATTGCTTCCAAATACATAGCGTGATTAGAACTAATTGCACAAAGCTGCCAAGCAGCCATCCTTAGGAGCTCTGCTTTGACAATGGATGAGAATGATTTGAATTAGCAGATCAGTTACCCGGAATGTCAATGGGAGTTTCTACTGTGCCTGATCGTGTTTGGATGCAGCTTGTCCTCTTAAGTAGTGTAAATATCCCCCCCTGTAATCTTTGTTTATACTATTAGTGCACCCAGCAAATCTTTTCTTTTTTCATATCACAAATCCCACCAGATTGAGCTGGCATTAATGAGGTTTTACTCTGCTTGACTCTGGAATGCTGTCAGAGACAGCCTCCCGTTGTCTCCAGAATGGTCTCCCGCTGGCCCTCATTGCCATGAGACTCATGATCTACTCATCAACCAATATCGCAAAAGGGAGCCACGGTCTGGACACCAGGACACCAGTTTGGCCAGTGGCTGGGGTAGCTGAGCATCTTGAGAGTGAGGGGTACGGAAATCGCAAGGCAGAGCTCCCACCCACTTGTCTGCTCCTTCACAGAGCTTTGCATTCTTGTAAGAATTCTCTTAGTTATTCATAATCACTCGTTAGTATGTCTTCCTCACCAGACTCCAAAAGCTCCGAAAGCCCAGGAATGTGTTTGTCTTTGTGTCTACCTAATAAACACTTATTGTCTCCCTGACTGATGTAGTGTGTGTCAGGGAGCACTGTGATACACAGCGGGATACGCAGAGTGCTCAGAGGGCTTGGAGCTGCACCTGGAACATCAGGGAGGGCTTCATGGTCAGAGCAGTAAGCAGTGTGTCCACAAAGGGCCTTGAAGGATGGGTAGGAGTTCTCTAGAAGGATGAGAAATGAAAGGCATTAGTGTACAGCTGAGCCGTATGGAAGATATGGAAGGGCGTGACACATTAACAGGAAATTAATCAAGATGGGTGAGGAGGGGGTCAGCAGGAAGGATAGCTAGAAAGGTTGACATCAACCATTTGGTGAAGGATGTTAAAAACCAGACTTAGGAATTCAGCTTCTGTCCTGTGGGCAGTGGGAGAAAGACAAGGTTTTGGAAAGGCTTAGTCAGAAGCAGCTTCTAGCCCTGCATGGATCCCAGAGCTGGCGCTGTGGGATCCACGCACACAGCAGCCCTTTAACCCATGTCGGCTCTGCTATTCTTGCCCAGATGCAGTACCCAGGCCCGTGGTGAAAGTGTTTATCGCTGTATCAGGGGATGCTCAGCCCCCCAAGACCTGCCAGGTGTTCCTGTCCTGCTGGGCTCCCAACATCAGCGACATAACCTATAGCTGGCGACGGGAGGGAACTGTGGACCTGGGTATGGAGCCAGCTGGCCTCTTCACGGATGGACAGGTGCTCAGTGTGTCCCTGGGACCGGGAGACAAAGGTGTGGCCTATTCCTGCATTGTCTCCAACCCCGTCAGCTGGGACCTGGCCACAGTCACCCCCTGGGAGAGTTGCCATCGCCAGGCAGGTATGCCGAGGGCTGGGGAGCAGTGGTCGAGGGGTGGCGACGCTTCTGGTCCCCCTGTGACCGTGTCTCCTCCATGTCCAGCTCCAGGGAGGGCCTCCTACAAAGACGTGCTGCTGGTGGTGCTGCCTGTCTTGCTGCTCCTGATCCTGGCTGGTCTGTCTGCCTGGCACTGGGGCCCCTGGTCAGGTAGGAGTCCTCGGGGGCTGGGGATGGGTGAAGGAGGCAGGTCTGCAGAGGAGGAGGGCAGAGTTGGGACCTCCTCTTAGGCTTCACGTGTTCTGCCCTCCTTACCTCTCCCACATCATCTCTTGGCCCTCTCCATCGAACAGTCTGGTCTTCCTTCAGACTGAATTATTTGAAATTCCTTTAGCAGTTTTCAAATGTGCTACTCTCCCAAGTACCTCTGTAGGCATTTGCACATTCTACTCTCTGTCTGGAAAATATTTTCCATGATTTCCCACCGACCTTGCTTTCTTCATTTAGCTGTCAGCTCCACCAGCCTCAAGGCATGCCACCTCCAGGAAGCCTTCTGGAACTTCTCCTGCACACCCAGGCTGGGTCTGTGGCCCACCTTGACCCTCCAATGCTCACCCCAGTCCCAGCACCTACTGCCCTCACTCTCCGTGGAGTTCTCAGCCCTCGAAAAACAAACTCTGGGTCACCTCCGGGCACCTAGCAAGGGTTCCTGGAACATAGCTGGTATCGATAAAGCTGTGCTGGGTGTAAGTCTAGATGAAACCCAACCCCTTCTTGTCAACCATTCTAGGAAATGCTCCCTGAGAGAAGCACCTCTCTGGGCGGGGGCTCACAGGGCTCCCTTTCTCAGGAGAAGAGAGAAGGAGGTGCGCTGGGTTCTGAGGTCTACAGCCAGTCCTGGGACGTGTTACCCCTGAAAGAACTGTCCTTGCGACCTGGGCCTCCTGGACGTGTCCATCCTAGGCTGCCTGGGCTGGTCCCAGGATGGAGAATGGGCCAGCAAGGAGAAGGAAGCATAAGACCCTGTCACAGTGGATGTGTCCCCAAAGGCAAGAGTCTTGGCCCAGCGGCTGAGCGTGCAGCTGGGCCGCCAAGCTGGCTCCAGCATATTCTTTCCACTAGCAAAGGAGGGAGGAGGGGACAGCTGAGGTCACACTCCATCCAGGGGCCCTGTCTCTGCCTGAGAGCATCTGGCCTGGCCCTTTGGCCCAAAGAGTCCCCAAGATTCATGGTAAGACAGTAGAGCCAGGAAAAGAGCAGCTTTTTGTTTTAACAGTTTTATTGGACTATAATTCACATACCATATAATTCATACATTTAAAGAGTAAAACTCAATGGCTTTTATTACAGTCACAGATTTGTGCATCCATCACCGCACTCAATTTGAGAACATTTTCATTACTCCAAAAAGAAATTCCCAAGCCCCTTAGCCATCACTCCCTAACCACCCCCCCTTTCCCTTCCAGCCCTAGGCAACCACTAATTTCCTTTCTGTCTCTAGACTGTCTATTCTGGACATTTTATGTAAATGGAATCATAAGCTGTATGGTCCTCTGTGACTGATTTCTTTCACTTAATCTGATGGTTTTGAGGCTCAGAAAAGAGCAGCGTTGTCCACTGAGACGGGGCAGAAAGAATTTGACTATCTGGGAAAGTGGAAAGGCTCCATTCAGGGCACCTGGAAGCCAGCCCTGGCTCTTGCCATGTGGCTTCTGCCAGTCATTTAACTGGGTGTGTCCCAGCTCTAAGTTTCTAAACCTTCTACAACTAAATGTGTGCCACAGTTGCAGAGGAAGACTAGACATTAGGAAGAACTTCCTCCTTGAAGCATCTCCTTTTCCAGGGTCTTAGAAAACCAGGAGAGATATCCCTTTGCCCGAGATGATCTTGGACCAGGACAGTTAGGATCCAGGGGCCTCGGGTACAAACACTGGAGGAGTTACCTTCTTTCTGATCTCCTTGCCAGGGAAAAATAAAAAGGATGTCTGTGCTAATGAAGTGGATCAAGAGACAGAGAGCCCCCTCGTGTAGGGTCTGCCATGAGCAATGCCTGGATCGTGAGGAACCCCACTGCCCAGCCACATGATGGTCTGGGATGTAGCTGGTGCCTGGAAACCACCTTGGACCTTGGACCTCCCATGAGACTCCTGTACCACCTCCCAGGAGTGGCCTGGGCAGTTGGCACAACCTTCCACACACTCCCCCTTCTCTCTCCATTGGTACATGTTCTGTCCCTACTCTGGGCAACACGGGCCTAGCAGGACACTCTTCAAGAACACCAGAAGTTCTCCAGGATCCATAGATTGATTATCCATAGCACTTTCTGCCCCTCCACTGTTCATGAAGTATTGTTATGGATTTGTTCCCTTTAAATTACATGTGGAAATCCTAAACCCCACCCCCAATATTTCAGAATATGACTGTGTTTAGAGTTAGGGCCTTTAAAAAGATAATTAAGGTTAAAAGAGGTCATTGAGATGACCCTAAGCTGATATGACTGGTGTCCTTACAAGAAGAGGGAGAGACACCCAGGAAGCATGCACATACAGGAGAAAACCATGGAAAGACACAGAGAGAAGGAAGCCCCCTGAAAGCCAAGGAGAGAGGTCTCCGGAGAAACCAAACCTGCTAACACCTCGGTCTTGGACTTCCAGTCTCCAAGAATGAGAAAATAAATTTCTGTTCAGTCACCCATTCTGTGGTGTCTTGTTTTGGCAGCCCTAGAAGACTAATACAACTATTAACCAGCCAGCATCAAAGGATTTCCTCCAGCCTGGGTCCCAGCCTCTAAAAGACATTAGAAAATCACCCACTTCCAGTCCCCAGTCCAGCCCCTGTTATCTGAGACCCTGATGGTTCCCCCAAGCCAAGGAATTATCATAAGAAAACGTTTAGAACCTGATGAAGAGAAATGGGGGTCAAGGGTTTCTCTTTCTGGCCTTGAAGGACTTGCAGGTCATCCAAATTCATGGTCCTCATAGTTCTAGATGATCAAAGAATGGTTGACATCTCTTGCTTGGAATGGGTGACATTTTGCAGGTAACATAGTTTTAATTGACATCTTCACCCTCAAGACTGACTATCATGCCTCCTGCAGGAGCTGAGGTGGGGAGGAGGGTTGAGATTCTCTCCTCACTGTCTAGCACAGTAATCAGAAAAAGAGAGATTAAATTTGCCCCAGCCATGGGACTTCCCTGGAAGATTAGTGGTTAGGGCTCCATGCTTCCACGGCAGGAGGCATGGGTTCAGTCCCTGGTTGGGCAACTGGGATCTCGTAGGCTGTGCACGTCAAAAAATAAAAAACTGCCCAGCCAACAGGAAGTTCTTGCACAATTTTAAGAAAAGCAGCTCAGCTCAGAATGAGTATCTCTGTCTGACACTGAGAGAGGGAGGATCCGGGAAAAGCTAAGCAGAAGGAAAACTCTGGAGGGAAAGTGTGCTGAGGCATCCTAGTAGCTGTCATGTTCATCTTCAGCTGCAAGCGCCGACGATCCACCCAAGTTCAAGGGACTCACCACTCAATGGAAAGATGTTCAAGGTCACTTCGAAAGGAACACATGTGAGATGGAAGGTATTGCAGCCATCTTTGCAAAACACAGCCTGCCACTGAGCAGTTCTATCCAGAAAAGCTCTGGAGTACTGTCCCTGGAAAAAAAAAGAATTTAAGAGCTAAACTTACACTTGTTGTTCAGTCACCAAGTCAGTTCCGACTCTTTGAGACCCTATGGACTGCAGCTCACCAGACTTCTCTGTCCCTCACCATCTCCTGGAGTTTGCCCAAGTTCATGTCCAGTTAATTGGTAATACTATCCAACCATCTCATCCTCTTCTCCTTCGGCCTTCAATCTTTCCCAGCATCAGGTCTTTTCCAGTTCGCATCAGGTGGCCAAAGTATTGAAGCTTCAGCTTCAGTGTCAGTCCTTCCACACAGTATTCAGAGCTGAGTTTCTTTAAGATTGACTGGTTTGCTCTCTTTGCTTTCCAAGGGATACTCAAGAGTCTTCTGCAGCAGCAGTTTGAAAGCATCAGTTCTTCAGTGCCCAGCCTTCTTTATAGTCCAACTCTCACAACTGTACATGACACTTAGGAATTGGTAAATGGTAAGGTTCAGAGTTACTTCCTCCCAGGTGTAATAGGACTTTTTTCTGGGATCTCACACAAGTCTTGATGATAGAAGAAGGAAGCATTGAAGAAACAGGGATAGATCTTGAAGTATTTTCCCAGGGATGCTTTAATCCCTCCACTCAGGATGTCAGCTCCGTGCAAGGAGCTTCCCTCTCCTCCCCGGTTCCTGGGTGGTCACTTCACCTGGACAAGTGGTCAGCTCAGCTGGCCTCTAGAGTCACATGGCCACTCCCCCACTCAACTGGCCCTGGAATTTCCCTGTCTGTAGGCTCTGCTCAGAGGTCCTCTGCTGCTCAACGGCTTCACCCAGACCTCCTGCTGCTTCCGCATCCACGTCTCCCTCATCACCTTCTTCCAAGTCCACTTGAACGGTGCACATGGCCACGACAGCTAATATTGCTCCCACAGCCTCCCAGGGCATTCCCGTTGCCCGGTCAATGAGTCAGGCAAAACTGGCTTTGGTTTCTAAAACTGATGTGAAAGAGAAAGCCCAAGGTCTAGCAATGAGCCACAGTGGTTGTATGGGGGAAACACACACACACACCACTCGCCTTCTCTCTTGCCTTCATCTCTGGGGCCTCGCCTCCCATCAGAGCGGCTCTGGATGAGGCGGAACTCACAGTTCTCCCTTCACACAGTAAGCCCTGGTGACTTCCTGTAGATGGTGGTTTTGTAGTGTGGTGCACCAGAGCCTTTGAACAAATCCACGCTGCTCAAATCAACAGATGTTCCCATCCCCAGTGACTCGCTTGCCCACTGGTGGACTAATTAACCAGCTACTGAAAACCTCAAAGAGCTTCTGTGAGAAGAGTGTTTGTGTTGATAAGCACTGGGATTGACGTCACATAAGAACAAATATTGAGGACACAGCATGTGCTGGGTATACTTCAAGGCCCTGGGGAATCAGTAGTGAATAAAGCAATGTCTTGCCTTCATGGAGTTTATATTCCAGATAATATAAGTAAGCACATGTCACATGTGGACAGGCTTTGTTAAGAAAGCTAAGACAGATGGCAGAGTAGACGACAAGAAAATGATTGTGCCGGGGAGAAGGGGACCTCAGAGAAAAAATGGGGTGATGTATGAACAGAAGTCCAAACGCAGTGGAGTAAGCCATGAAGTGGCTGGGTAAGGAACATTCCAGAAAGCAGAAGATACAGAGGCCCTGAAGTGGGATCATGATTGGGGTTTATGATGAGCAGAGCAAGGCCAGGGCAACTGGATCAAAACAAAGAGGGTGGAGAAGGAACAGGGAGGGCCATAGTGATGGTGCAGGGCCACAGCACCTGGGATTTTGGGGTCTTCAGAACATCCTGTCCCTGGGGTTAGGGAAGCCAGAGGGCCCTCTTCTGTCTGAGGGTCAGAGTCCTCCCATAATGATTTTGGCATCATCATCTCTAGTAGGCTCATGGACAAAGCAGAATCCTCTCCAAATCGGCATTTGTTTTTCCTTGTTTTCCTTGTATTTCCTGTGAGCAAGAACCTTCGCCCCTGTCCTTCTGTGTAAATACAAGAGCCACTAAGGCAAAGGAGTCATGTGCCACAAAGTCAGAGAGAATGAGAGGGGGGAGCAGAATAGCAAAAGAGAAGGGTCAGAGACACACTTTCTCACCAGTGGAGATATGAGCACCCAATGCCTCATTTAAAGAACAGCCAAGGAAAGAAAAAACATTGGGAGGGAAGGAAAGAGGGGCAAGATAAAGGTAGAGAATTAGGAAGCACAAACTACTGTGTATAAAATAAATCAGCTACAAGGATATACTGTACAGCATAGGAAAGCATAGTCATTATTTTAGAATAACTTTAAATGGAGTATAACCTATAAAATATTGAATTGCAGTCTTATACACTTTAAATATATAATATAAATATATAATATTAAATATTATATATAACATTATATAATATTAAAAATTATAATATATATAATATATAATATATAATAAATCAACTATTCTTCCATTTTAAAAAGTAATCAGTTAAAACCAACCATTACCCACCTCCCAGAATATTGGAAATAAAAGCAAAAATAAACAAATGGGATCTAATTAAAATTAAAAGCTTCTGCACAACAAAAGAAACTATAAGCAAGGTGAAAAGACAGCCTTCAGAATGGGAGAAAACAATAGCAAGTGAAGCAACTGACAAACAACTAATCTCAAAAATATACAAGCAACTCTTGCAGCTCAATTCCAGAAAAATAAATGACTCAATCAAAAAATGGGCCAAGAACTAAATAGACATTTCTCCCAAGAAGACATACAGATGGCTAACAAACATATGAAAAGATGCTCAACATCACTCATTATCAGAGAAATTCAAGTCAAAACCACAGTGAGGTACCATTTCACACCAGTCAGAATGGCTGCGATCCAAAAGTCTACAAGCAATAAATGCTGGAGAGGGTGTGGAGAAAAGGGAACCTTCTTACACTGTTGGTGGGAATGCAAACTAGTACAGCCACTATGACAAACAGTGTGGAGATTCCTTAAAAAACTGGAAATAGAACTGCCTTAGGACCCAGCAATCCCACTGCTGGGCATACACGCCGAGGAAACCAGAATTGAAAGAGACACATGTACCCCAGGGTTCATCGCAGCACTGTTTATAATAGCCAGGACATGGAAACAACCTAGATGTCCATCAGCAGATGAATGGATAAGAAAGCTGTGGTACATATACACAATGGAGTATTACTCAGCCATTAAAAAGAAGACATTTGAATCAGTTCTAATGAGGTGGATGAAACTGGAGCCTATTATACAGAGAGAAGCCAGAAAGAAAAACACCAGTACAGTATCAGTTCAGTTCAGTCGCGCAGTCGTGTCCGACTCTTTGCGACCCCATGAATCGCAGTATGCCAGGCCTCCCTGTCCATCACCAACTCCCGGAGTTCACTCAGGCTCACGTCCATTGAGTCTGTGATGCCATCCAGCCATCTCATCCTCAGTCGTCCCTTTCTCCTCCTGCCCCCAATCCCTCCCAGCATCAGGGTCTTTTCCAATGAGTCAACTCTTCGCATAAGGTGGAATTTAGAAAGATGATAACGATAACCATGTATGCGAGACAGCAAAAGAGACGCAGATGTACAGAACAGACTTTTGGACTCTGTGGGGGTGGGGGGATGATTTGGGAGAATCAAACATGTATAATATCATATAAGAAACAAATCACCAGTCCAGGTTTGATGCAGGATACAGGATGCTTGGGACTGGTGCACTGGGATGACCCAGAGGGATGGTATGAGGAGTCAGCCATCTCATCCTCGGTCGTCCCTTTCTCCTCCTGCCCCCAATCCCTCCCAGCATCAGGGTCTTTTCCAATGAGTCAACTCTTCGCATAAGGTGGAATTTAGAAAGATGATAACGATAACCATGTATGCGAGACAGCAAAAGAGACGCAGATGTACAGAACAGACTTTTGGACTCTGTGGGGGTGGGGGGATGATTTGGGAGAATCAAACATGTATAATATCATATAAGAAACAAATCACCAGTCCAGGTTTGATGCAGGATACAGGATGCTTGGGACTGGTGCACTGGGATGACCCAGAGGGATGGTATGAGGAGGAAGGTGGGAGGGGGGTTCAGGATTGGGAACACGTGTACCCCCGTGGCGGATTCATGTTGAGGTATGGCAAAACCAATACAATATTGTAAAGTAATTAGCCTAAAATTAAATAAATTTAAATTTTTTTAGATAAATAATAAAACCAACCACTGCAAACATTAAGGACATCTCTGGCAAATCTTCTGTGTTTATCAAGAAGTAGCTCATGTCAGTTCATCAACATTTGGCTACTTACTGGTCTTCAGGGGAAGCACCATCTCCGGTCAGATATGAGTTCACAGCCCCCTCCATCTATTCTGCAGGCAGCTTGAAGAAGGGCCTCTAAAACATGTAGCCCTAGAGTCAGGAAGTTTTAGTGGACAGTGCACTGGTCAGCGTGGGTCCCACTGGCCAGGAGGCTGAGCCCATGGGTAATGAGTGGGGATACGCCACTGCACCACTAGCTCAGGTCTGGTTCTGGGAGTCACACCTCCAAGGAGACACTGGAAAACTCATGTCCACAGGAGAATAACCAGAAGGGTGAAAAGTCTGAAAACCTCATCAAATCAGACATGATTAAAGAAACTGGTTGTGTTTAGCAGGAACAGAAAACTCAGAAGGCCAACGTCTGCAGAGCTCTCACAGAAGCCTGGTTGTGTGAGTGAACACATGGAACATGTCTCTGTGAGGCAGATATTGACTCATACGAATAATAGGATGTTAAACCTGGAAGGAAACCTTGTGGCTACTCAGTTCAGGTTTTTCATTTCTCAGGTGGAAAACCAAGACCCAAAGAGACTGTCACTCCCTGCTGCTGCTGCTGCTGCTGCTGCTAAGTCACTTCAGTCGTGTCCGACTCTGTGCGACCCCATAGACGGGGGCCCACTGTCTCTGGGATTCTCCAGTCAAGAACACTGGAGTGGGTTGTCATTTCCTTCTCCAATGCAGGAAAGTGAAAAGCGAAAGTAAAGTCGCTCAGTCGTGTCCAACTCTTAGCGACCCCATGGACTGTAGCCCACCAGGCTCCTCCACCCACGGGATTTTCCAGGCAAGAGTACTGGAGTGGGGTGCCATTGCCTTCTCCGGTCACTTCCTAGAGTCACGTAACTAGTAGGTGGCAGAGTCAGAGCTAGCTTCAGTTCATCCAAACCGGCCGAGCCCCTTACCTGCACCATACTCCCAGGGAAGAACTTAACAACAAATGCAGAAACCCAAACATGAAATGATCTGTTCCAATGAACATGCTTAAGCGAAACCATCTCAGAGTAATATTATAGACCAGAGACTTTTCAGACGAGGTGGGAAGTTGCATTAGATTGGGAATGACAAATACGTGGTACATGTATCCAGACTTCTGCCTTCCGTGACCATGTCCAATCCAGAGAATTATGACATACTTTCCCATTGAGTCTTTATGTGACACTCATGTAACTCTGACCAATCAATGGAAGTTGGAAGCCAAGATGCCATTCCTGCCCTAGACAAACCATAGGATCCTCCCAACAACATTCAGTTCCTCCCAGTCTGAAGAATGAATTCTAAGTTAATAAATGAGTAAACAGTGGGGAAAATGCATGATGAAAGGATTCACCAAGGTGTCAAAAGCAAGCCATACTTCCTACAAAGAATACTTACTCTAGCTTGCCTGCTTCTGCCATTTTGCTAAGTATGTGCTCAGGACATGCGTCAGAACTGAAGAAAAGGAGAAACGGGTCAAAAGTAGTAATGCTGTTGGCCGGAGAGCACAAAACAACAGGAAATCAGCCAAATAAGTGAATGCAATACATACAGCATTTAAAAAATCACGTTCTTCAAAATACTTAAGAACAAGGGGATGCTATCTTCAGATGCAAGCAGCAGAAACCAACTCTGGTTCTAACTTAGGCAGGAAAAAGAATTTATCAGAAACTTCTGGGTAGCTCAGTGTCACAGTCAGTTTAAGCTGCTATAAAAGAATACGACAGTCTAGGTAGCTTATAAACAGCAGAAAATGATTTTTGTTTCTGGAGGCGGGGAAGACCAAGATCAAGACACCAGCGGATTCAGTGTCCGGTGAGAGCCAGACTTCCTGGGTCACAGACAGCTGTCTTCTTGCTGTGCCCTCACATGGCAGAAGGGGTGAAGGATCTCTCTGGAGTCTCTTTTTAGGGACACTAATTCTATTCCCGAATGGTCAACTCACTTCAGTATTTTTGCCTGGAAAATTCCATGGACAGAGGAGTCTGGTGGGCTACAGTCCACAGTGTCCCAAAGAGTCGAACATGACTGATCACCATGCACAGTTCTATTCCTGAGGGTTCCATCCTCAGGACCTAATCACCTCCCAAAGTTCTCACCTCCAAACACCATCACACTAGGGATTAGATTTCAGCATACGAATTTGGGGGAATATAAATGTTCAGTCTATAGCACTCAGAGAACTAAAGAAAATCCTGACCAACCTGGCCTTGGAAAGGATGAAGCCAGGAGGCCTTGGAGAGTGCAGGCCTCAGGACCACTTCCTTAGGAGCTACCATGGAATAAATATGTCCTGTTTTCTGTTCCTGTGTTACTCACTGAAGATTAAAACTCCCAACAAAAGAGTGAGCTGGCCTTGGTTCTGGGGTAAAGGGCCAGTTCTTCCTATGCTTCCAAGTTCTGGTATGAAACCCCCATAGTCAAAGATTTCTAGCCTTCCAGGCCATTTTGAAGGTATAGATAGGTGTCAAAGGAAGAAGCTAGGACATGTTTTATGTAACTATTTGTTAGCCTTATTTATCATTAAAGAAGTTAACAGTGGGCCTGAATATGGGGACCCCTCTCACTGGACTTTCTTTTCTATGTATTTATTTATTTATTTGCTATGCCGGGTCTTAGTTGCAGATGGCAGGCTCTAGTTCCCTGACCAGGGATCAAACTCAGGCCTCCTGCATTGGGAGCTCAGAGTCTTAGCCACTGGACCACAATCATTTTTTTCTATCGTGAATCCCATCCACTTCCGGAACTGACACCCTCCGCCTGCTGCCCCATGATGAAGAGCAAGCTCCAGCTCACACTGCAGCACAGAATCGAACTGTTCTGGAATCATGTGGGGGAACAACAGCCCCTCATTTCTTGCAAGACTGAGCCACGCGTCTCCAGCTCATCACTCAGCACCTCTCTCACCGGCAGCTACCATGCCAGAGACACTGGGAATACACCTGTGAGTAGGACAGACAGAGAGTTCTGCATCCAGGAAGCTTGCCATCTAATTGAGAGAGAGAGACATGAAACAAACACACACAAATATTTAATTAAAACTGTGCTGAGCTCCAGAAGGAAAAGAACTGAACGCTGTGAGCAAGAATAATGAAAGAGAAGAATAGAGCTGGTAAGGGGCAACCCCAGGGCCCTGTCTGAGGAGGGACATTCCCTCTGAGACCGGCATGGACAGTACTTAGTGATGCAAAATAGGGAGGTCCTCCACATAGAGGATAAGAGAGCCGGAAGCCTTTCTAGAAAGACCTTGGCATACACGAACATCTAAAGGACGGAGGGTAATGAGCAAGGGGGACTCTGGAAGAAGACAGCAGAGATCAGAGCATGCAGGGTCTGGTAGGACATGGTAATATTTAAAATTTGATTCTTAAGGTAAAAGGAGGCCACTGAAGAGTTTTAAGAAGGGAAATGACATAATCAGACTTACTTTAATCAGACTTACATTTTTAAAAGCTCCCTCTGGGGGTACTCTTTCTACCCTCTTCTGATGCCTATGTCAGAAGCTTTCTCTATCTCCTTTATACTTTAATAAAACTTTATTACACACACACACACACACACACACACACACACAAAGCTCCCTCTGGGGGCCTTGTGAAGAATGGATTGCAGGGATGGCAGGGAATGGTTTGGAGGGAGGAGGGTGAATGCGGAAAGATGAAGTTAGTGAAGGGATCCTGGCAAGATGCGATGACAGCTTGGAACTGAGGTGCACAAGCGCAGGGGGTTGGTGGAGAAGTGGATGGACTAGAGAAATATCTAGAAGCTAGAACAGACAAAGTGTGTGAAAAGCATTAATAGCTCAGTCGTGTCCGACTCTGTGAGACCCCATGGACTGTAGCTCACCAGGCTCCTCTGTCCATGTGATCTCCCAGGCAAGAATACTGGAGTGGGTAGCCATTCCTTTCTCCAGGGGATCTTCCTGACCCAGGGATTGAACCTAGGTTCCCCACATTTTGGGCAGATTCTTTTCTGTGTGAGCCACCATAAGATTTGGGGATATGTGAGGGGTACATGGGCAGGATGTCGGACCTGAGGAACAAGTAGGCAGAGGTGCCACTTACCCAAACTGGGAATACAAAAGAAGGGCAAGTTTTAAGGGGAAGTTAATTGTCCCTTAATTATCAGAGAATAGGACTTTAAAAGGAACAAGACATTTGGAGGCTGAACAATGCATTGTGTGAAATCATGTGAAAATAGAATGCTCAAATGTAGGTAATTCCAAACAATGCAACCTTATAATTTAAACGTAAATCGATTTAAGGAAGAGAAGCCATTGATCCCTCTTCCCCGGCTCCACTCCCTTTCAGGACAGCTGTTTCATGCCTGTAACTAGTAGATTTCTCCATTCAGATCCAGAATTACATTCTAGACCCCAACACAAACCTGAGGTTGTAGGGACAGTAAGACATCTCAGGCAGACAGGGCCTCCCACAGCACGCTCAGCACAAACTGCTCCGGCTGATCCTGTCCTGTTTTGTTTCTCTGCCACCTGGCCTGAGTCCTGCCAATCACCCCAGAAAGCCCTGAAACATTCGAGACTCGAGGTTGATAATGATGAGGGTGAGCTGGAGATGCCTCACTGGCCATGAGGGGCCACCCTGGACCCCACCACTCTCTGAATGCAACCCACCCCACAGCATTCGGAGTCCCACCTAGATTGTCCAGGAGGAGCCCCAGTGAGGTCTCAGGGGAGCCCTTCCAAGCTGAGCCAGTGTCCTGGTCAGAGAAGAGCAGCTCATCACTCACTCCAGGAGTCATTGCCAGACACCATGATTGTCCTGCAGAGATCAGTCTCACCAACCAGCTCAGGGCATCCTTTCGTGGGGGCGGTAGAGGGCGAGGCAGGGCACAGGAAAGGGGACTTGGAGAGGAGCCCCCTCAGATCGGGCTGGCTGGGGAAAGGAGAGCTTCCTGGGATGGAGACCAGTGCCTGCCAGCAGGGGGCTCTTGGCCCGAGAGTTGGAGTAAGGTCAAAGCAGAGACCATCTTTGGGTACCTAGCGCTCTGAACCTGGAATGATTCTTATCTTTCCGAAGGACCAGTGGGTACCTAGGCAAAGGGAGGACAAGGCAAGAACCAGGGGCAGCATGAGTCAGGGCTTGGGCTGGGAGAGGAGGGTACTAGTGATTTGCTGTGCACCATCCCTTGAAGCTGTGGCCATCTGGCCATCACTGACCACAGTAAAAATCCTTCCCCCAACACACAGTCTCCTATGAGACTGTCCGAGCACCCAGTTGGAGGGACACACAAACATCTCATCACCAAGTTGCCTCTTTTTCTCGGGGACAAACATGGCTTTAATGCTGCCGTCAGAACACAGCCTCATTCCTGGAGAATTGAGTCAGCCAAGTCCTTTATGGTAAAGCTAAGAAGAATGTCAGGGAAGTCTGGGGAAGATGGAGAGGAAGCTGGAGTATTGAACAGATGAGGCTTCATGGTCATTTTCAGCAGAAGACGTAAGAGCCCTCGGTCTGGAGCACGGAGGAGGACACACCCCTTACCGGGGAGCATACCAGCTGACACACACACCCCACCTCCCCTGTCCCCCAGCTCCACCCTGGGAGTCCTTAAGATGGAGATGACTCAGCAATTAGCAGCCCCAGCCCACACCCTCCATTCAAGACAGGCCCGGCCTTTGCCTGTCCCTGATTCCGACAAGCTCGTGCACTTTGATCATTTTTGCAGGATCTTCCCCTACCTCCCAGACTAGAATATATCCCTTTATCCACCTTGTTCTCCAGTCGAAGTTTTGGAGTCCAGCCCTAGGCATTCCTTCTCTAAGAAACCTTCCTTCAAGTGATCTCAGAGCATCACCTCTCCCAGCTTTGCGTGAAACTGAATCACTCTTCAGTTTTTCCAAATGGATTAATGCTCTCCCTAGGGAGGCTGGGAGATCCTGGAAGCATTAGGTTGAATGCCCTGGTCCTACCAGCGACACACAGTAAGTTGTAATGCACTAAGTGTCTAATGCAGAAGCTGGGGACATACAGGCGGACAAAAGGGACCATGCTTCAGACATCCCCTCAGCAAGGAAGCCAAAAGCGCCCAGCTGGAAGATTCTATATCACCCTGGCTTCTCCACTGAGAACAAGTGCATGTGAAAAGGGGGGAAACAGGGGGTCATGGAGTCACTATTGCTGGAACCCAGGCAAGAGATGATGGCGGCTGGGAGCCGGCAGATAACAGTGGTGGACGAGAGGCTGGTCAGAGGTCGGATCCACTCTGAAGGGAGACAGTTCCTAACAGATTGGATGTGTTGGGGAGACAGGTGAGTGTAAGAAAGGTTTTAAGGAAAGACATAGTGGCTATCAACTGCAGTGAGCAAGATGCTGGGGGAAGTGGATCAGGGACAGGGTTTGGGGCATGCTGAGTTTGAGATGTCTGTTACACATCTAAGTAGGTAGGGGAGTGTGCAGTGTGGGAGACAGGCCTGGCCTGAGTGGATAAATTTGGGTTTTGTAGGCATATCAATCTTATTTATATATTTGGGGTATACTATTTTTTATTAACATTATTTTTCAAACAGTGACTTTAAGTATATACTGGCCATACATTCAGATTTGATATAAAGATAAACGGACAGGCAGTTCTCAAGGTACAATGTATTCAATGATTAGAGACAATCTGCTGCTCCTGCTGCACACTCAGGAGCAGCAGGATAGGGACAAGCTGTGTAACTGAAGGAAAGACCCCAGTCATTCAGGATTCAACAGAGGTCATTGGGCATATCCATTTTAGATGGATGGATAGATAGAAAGGTAGCGGCCAACTGGGAGACGATTCTCCCCCTCCTTCGTCACTTTCTCTAACTGAGTGATACATTCCTAGAAAGGCTAATGAGTACTGGAGGAATCTTATTTCCCCACAGGAACAATGTTATCATTGCAGATCAGGCTCCTGCCCAAGAACCTGTTGCTCAATTTTTTAATGGCAGTAATCGATTTCCACAAGTCCTTAAAACTGAACGGGAAGGCTGCACACTGTATAGGAAAGAGCTTCCTAAGGAGCCTGTTAGTCCAAGGAACAGGGGCACCTTGACCTGTTCAGCAGAGCCATGCCTGATGTCTACTTGCTCTGATCCAGAGATTTCTCAGGTCCTGCCTGACTCTGCTTATTGGCTTCCAGGCCCTGTTAGGGAGGACATTTTCACATGCACTTTTGAGAAGGACCTGGGGGGATATTTGTGGCTTTCTCCATCATGTGCCCCTGAAGTCGTCAGGGGCATTGGCTATTGTCACCCAAGTTGGGGGAGGAGTTGACTATCTGTCTGATTGTCATCCATCACACTAAGTTCAAGGAAGGTCAGCTCATGGAGAGGTTCTGAACTCTTGAAAGGTGTAGATGTTGCAAAAAGAGGTGACACAGCCCTGCACTCGGTGGAAGCCTAGTCTGATGGATGCGAGAGGATGACAGGACATTCCAAGGACAGAGCAGAGACAGCAAAGTCAACACCACTTCCCTTTATCTGGGAGACTGCCACCATGCAGGATGAGAAAGAGGGTGTGAGAGGAGGAGAGAAAAACAGCCTCTAGCAAGGGACTGAGTCCAGGTGGGCGTTGGGGCTGTAGCCGAGGTTGGGAGCTGAATCTGAGCGTTGAGCATTGCAAGGGGAGCCACTGGCAAGCTCAGGAAAGTCACAGCAGGGAGGGCAGGCACCCCATGGCTGCAAGTGGCATCCAGGCAGAAGGTGGGTGCAGGGGGTTGGGGTGCCCTGACCAGGAGGTGCCTGTGGGGCCTGACAGGCAGCAAGCGGGGCCTGTAGTGCACAGAAGGGGCTCGGTTTCAAGATGGAGCTGATTCTCCCAAAAATGTTGAAGAAAATCTCCGTGCCCTCTGCTGGGAGGGTCCCTCCTCAGCTTTGGGAGAGCTGGGTGAATACTGTGCGGGAGGGGCCATCAGGTCAGTCCTCCAAGTGGCGCCAGAGTCGGCACTGGGCCCAGGGAGGCAGTCGATGTGGCCTGATTCCCAGGAGCTGCGAGCAGGCAGATGTGAAAGGTCACAGAGGGCACACCCTGGTCCTGGGAGGTGGCGCTGGTAATTCTGGAGCTCATCCTCAGGCCTGGCTCAGGCCCTGCTGAGCTCGTGTTTCAGGTGCTTCCTGTTATTAGTAGTATCACTATTACTCAGGAGGATTGCCAGAAATATTAATATATGCACATGCGTTCAGGATTCAGAGGCGAGGCCTGGTTCTCCTCCTGCTTTACTACTTGCTGGTCCATGGGCTGCTCACCTAATCCCCTAGATGCTGAGCATCTCCAGATTCAATCCCAAGGCTTCATTCTCCTCACTCTTTCCTCCTCCCTGTGGACCTCCCACTACCTCAGCCTCCAACCTCAGACTCGTGTGGTTAAATCGCTGCCTCCGGGTCTGCCCTCCTCTGAAATCACATATTGAGGACTAGGGCTTGGGATCAACCATTTGCAGAGCCCCTACTATGTTGTGTCCGACTCTTTGCAACCCCATGGACTATACAGTCCATGGAATTCTCCAGGCCAGAAGACTGGAGTGGGTAGCCTTTCCCTTCTCCAGGGGAGCTTCCCAACCCAGGGACTGAACTCAGGTCTCCCGCATTGTGGGGAGACTCTTTACCAGCTGAGCCATAAGGGAAGCCCAAGAATACTGGAGTAGATAGCCTATCCTTTCTCCAGTGGATCTTCCCGACCCAGGAATCAAACCAGAATCTCCAGCATTGCAGGTGGACTTTTTTTTACCAACTGAGCTATGAGGGAAGCCCCTACTATGTACCAGGCTCTGTTAAAACCATGTCACACAAAATAGCCTCTTTACTATTCCATTTTACAGATGAAGAAACTGTGGCTTTGGGAACTTATTAATAATGAGGAACCCAGGTCTGTCCAACTCCAAAGCTAGGGCTTTTTCTTATGTTGTTGTTGTTCAACTGCTTAGTTGTATCCAACTCTTTGCGACCCCATAGACTATAGCACATCAGGCTTCATCAGCTTCTGGGGTTTGCTCAAACTCATGTCCATTGAGTCAGTGATGCCATTCAACCATCTTATCCTCTGTTGTTCTCTTCTCCTGCCCTTTATCTTTCCCAACATTAGCTCTTTGTATCAGGTAGCCAAGGTATTGGAGTTTCAACTTCAGCATCAGTCTTTCCAATGAATATTTAGGGTAGATTTCCTTCAAACAAGGATTGACTTGTTTGATCTCCCTGCTGTCCAAGGACTCTCAAGAGTCTTCTCCAATACCACATACGTGGACATGACTAAATCACAAATATTTACTACAAGTTTTCTTCCTTCTTCCTTCCTTTCTTTTCTCCCCAAGCTAGCCAATATGGGTCCACCACCACCTCAAACTCAGTTGCTACAAAAATAAGCTTGACAGTTTCACCTTCACCCTTCTCTGCTAAGTGTCCTACCTTTGTCAAGGGCTTTGGTCTCCTCCCTAAGTGTTCCATCCTCTGTCTTTCTAAAATACATCTGGAATAAAATAAGTAAAATAAAATAAATCCAGGAAGGCTGCTGAGGGCAATGGTCACAGGTGGAAGGCTGTTTTGTCCGCTCCCTGCTGGCAGGCAGTGACCTGGCCCATGTTCTTCGAGATCCTCCAAAACCACCACCATCTCCTTGCCTGCACAGTTCCATGTTTCTCAATGCTCTTTGCCTTTGAGCGTGTTCTTCTCATATAACTGCAAGGAACTGAATGGAATCCATTTTGTTTCCACACAGCAGGAATAAATGAAATGAGTCCTCCAGGTGGACTGGATGGACGAGGAGCATGAACTCCAGAGCCTCACCCAAGGCTCCCTTGGGAAGCAGAGGGGGCAGGACTAAACCTCCAAAGGAATGCTGCCTAAGCTGTGATTGAGTAATTAGCTCTCCAAACCCCTTTGTTTCCAGCAAAGCAAGGGAAACAAGTAATCCCTCCATAGTCACACAGTGTGACTGGGCCTAGAGTATTTGAAATGTAATGGGGCAGCAAGCATAGTTATTCTACCAGAAGCACAGAAGAAAAACCACTGGGGTTTCACAGTTATGTTTTGGGGACTTAAGAGAGGATGAGTACAGAATGACTTCCTAAAACCTGAATGAGAGGATCTGAGAGGGAACTGAGCCAGGAAGGACTCAGGATGTCCATGAGTAGATTTCTCAGGGTTGGATGTTCTAGGAGAGCCATTCATGGAAGATGTGTGGATGGGAAGTTATGTTGTTGATGGTTACCAAGGACATATAAACTGTCTGATAATTTTTCATTGACTAGAAAAACTAGAATTCAGTTTTGGCAAGGCTGGGATGCCAAAAGGCAGAACTAGGAAGTGGGTGCTCTGTATGTCTCTGGAAAAAAAAGAGAAAACTGGAGACTGCACTTAAGATTCCCTCACTTGAAGCAACATTTGTGTACATAGCCTTCTGCCTGTTTGCAGATGTGGTCTGCCTAAGTTTGGCAAGTCAGTTGTTAAATGCAACCATTATTAAAAATAAAAGTATAAAAATTTACAATTAAATGAATTCTACTGAGACACAGAAGATAAGCATTCAAAATTCATCCTATCCCAATTAGTCTGCTACAATTCATGACTGTCTTAATTCTTGAGGTTATTTACTTCTGCAGAGATGGTGTGATAGTGTACATTTCTCCTGACTCGACGGCAAGAACATCACATCGGCAGCCTGAAGTCAGCCACGGTGGGAGAGTTTACATCAGGGCAATAGCAAATGATACACATTAGGGCCTTTTGGCCCCCTACACGCTCAACTTCGCTCCCAAAACCACTCATAAACATTTACCACCATAAATGTTCTCCAATACTGACAAGCAGGAAAAATGAAAAAGCCCAAGGTGTCCCTGAAGCAAAACCTTCAGAGCAGAAACTCCCATCCTTTCTCACCCAGAGGTGATGAGTGCAGTGATCATTTATTTAGGGATTTAGGAACTTCCTGGGCTTCCCTGTTGAGTCACCCTGCCGAGAGTTGTTTCCAAAATCTCTCTAAAATCTCTTACTGCTTCTTAATGAGCTTTTCTTGCCAGCACCTTGTTGTTCTCATCCTTCAAAGGAAGGCTAAGTCTGAGCATGGCTCCCTGGTTCCTGGAATGGGGAAGATGATGTCATTCAACAAAACCTGCACAGCTGGCTGCCTCTGTACCTCCCTTCCTTGCAGGGAGCAGAACTGGAGGGTCTCAGACTGGGAGAGCCCTCCCCAAGTCACCCTATTCAATCCCCAGCCTTAGGACAAACGTGGCAGGCCCAGCATCCTGCTGAAGTTGCATGAACAAATCATTCTACAGGTGCTGTTAAATGTCTCCAAATAAATGAGGGAGGGATGGTTCCTGCAGTTCTCTGCTTCCCTTACTTGGTCCCCTTACNAGAAGATAATGTAAACCACCTGAGACCTTTTGTATACGGGAGGGTATGGAAAAAGAAAGCCTGGTCTCAATGAAGGTCAGGACTGCAACCCCTGCATAACTCTGCATATTCCATTATTTCTTTATGTACAACTTGTGGTATATAAGCTGATTTTGAAAAATAAAATTTTGGAAGTCTTGCACCGATGCTGGGCTTCCCCATGTCGTTCTTTTCTCCTCTTTTTCGGCTGAATTCCCATCTTGAGCAGGGAGGCTCACCACGTCTACTTGTCCTGGCTGCTAAGATCCACGCAAAAGGGAGCTCAAGGCAGGGCACCCTTCGATATTCAAGTGGGCGCCGGTGGCCTAACATAGATGGTGCAAACCTCTTGTCTCAAGGTTTTATTGGTTTTCTCCATAAACCAAGTTATTCAGCCTCTTTTCTCCACTAAAATTTCCTACTATGCTATTTCTTCCTAATCTAATCTTATACTAATAAATAAATGTTTTCCTTGCCTATTCATCTCCCCTTCAAATTCCCTGGACCCACCAGGGCTGGACCCTGGCAACTTTCCATGACAGAATTATTCTAAAAATGGACACATCACTTATATCAAGTAGGTCGAAAATGAGTGTTTGCAGAGCTGGCTCTCACACTGCTTATAAAGTCTTATGGAGAGGAAGCTGGCCACACCTTCTGGCAGGTGTATGAACTTAAAAGGAAGGGTTTTGGTACCTTTTGTTACATGACAGCATGCCACCAACATGCGCGCATGCATGCACAGACACAAAAACGTACATACAAATATTTCAGCAGCTCTGCCATATTCCCTAATACCTCACCAATAACAATTGAATATGAACTAACAATCTCAGATTGATATTTTTTTCCTAACCAAGAAGATAGAAGCCTGATTATCTACTCTGTCTGAGGTGCATAGGATATATCCAAACATATGAAAAAAAGAGAGAGGTCCCAGTTATTAAATAAGTTATTTAAGTATGTTATTTCTTTGGAAGGAATGATGATAAAGCTGAAGCTCCGTACTTTGGCCACCTTATGGGAAGCGCTGACTCATTGGAAACGACTCTGATGCTGGGAGGGATTGAGGGCAGGAGGAGAAGGGGATGACTGAGGATGAGATGGCTGGATGGCATCCCGGACTCCATGGGCGTGGGTGGGTGAACTCCGGGAGTTGGTGATGGACAGGGAGGCCTGGCGTGCTGCGATTCATGGGGTTGCAAAGAGTCGGACACGAGTGAGTGACTGAACTGAACTGAAAGCAAACACTGACGATTCACAATTTTTGCCTGTGATTTCATATTTTGTACATAGACCAGCAGAATAATTTCTAAGAAGTACTTCATATCTTACTGAACACTAGAGATAAGGACTGTGATTCAGATCCTTCCAGCACAGCAGGATGTGCTCTAAAACACATTGTTTTCTATACCTATTTTTGAAAAACTTTTCTGAAATCTGATTCTTTCTGAGAAAGAAGTTAAAGAAAATCAAACAGAAGCAAAATGTAAAAAGGTTTATGGCGTTTATATTTTTAGCTGTGTCTGAAACATTTTGGTTCAAGTTTATCTGGGATGTTTTTTATTACTAGCTAAACCTCTCTGCACTTCAGACATATTTTTAACTAAAAATGGTAATTTTGAACTACTTTCAATTCATTTCGTATGTTTCCCTATCTTTTCTGTTATCTTGACCCACATTTGACAAAATTAAACATTACTTATTATAAAAATGCTTAAGAAACTGGGGATAAAAGAAACATATCTTATCATAATAAAGGCCTATATGTCAAGTCCACAACTAATATCAAACTTGACTATGAATGGTTAAAAGCTTTTCCTCTAGATCAGAAAGAATATAAGGGTACCATTCACACTATTCTGCCCATTCTTACTCCTACAATAAGCCAAGAAAAACAAAGTTAAATCAGAAAGGAAGAAGTAAAACTTTTTTTTTGATGATACGAGCTTATGTTTGGGAAATCACAAAGACTTTTAAAATCAACAAATTCAGTAAAGTTGCAAACTACAAAATCAGTATACAAAAATGAATGTTTCTGTACACTAACAATAAAATATCTGAAAAAACAGCTTTAGAGAATTCTTATCTATAATAGCATTAAAATAATAAAATACTCATAAATAAACCAAAAAGGTGAAAGTTTTATACAGTAAAAATCACAAAAATTTGATGAAAGAAATTGAAGGATGCAAAACAAATGAAAATATATCTTGTGTTCATTCATGGATTGGAAGTATTAATTTATTTAAATGTCCACTCAGTTCAAAATCCTCTAAAAGAGTCAGTGTTTTTCCTATAAAAATTCCGATAGTATATTTCACAGACAAAACACACAATACTAAAATTTGTGTGGACTATCAAGAACTCTAAATAACCAATACAGTTCTGGAAGAGAAGAAGTAATCTGGAAGCACCACACTTCTTGATTTCAAACTGTACTATAAAGTACAGTTTCTGCACTTCCAAATATTATCTGAATGATGAAGAACAAATGGGGTTACATTTACTCCAAATGGATTTTTTAGTTATAAAATATAATACATATTTTGTAGTATATTACTTGAAGAAATGTTGTGAAATTGTAGCTTTATTTTTAGTGAACCTCTAAGCAATTAATAAGTGTACCTGCTAGTTAACCAATACAGTTCTGGAAGAGAAGAAGTAATCTGGAAGCACCACACTTCTTGATTTCAAACTGTACTATAAAGTACAGTTTCTGCACTTCCAAATATTATCTGAATGATGAAGAACAAATGCGGTTACATTTACTCCAAATGGATTTTTTAGTTATAAAATATAATACATATTTTGTAGTATATTACTTGAAGAAATGTTGTGAAATTGTAGCTTTATTTTTAGTGAACCTCTAAGCAATTAATAAGTGTACCTGCTAGTCCTATATGCTTTCCCAAAAAAGGGGAGTTACGAAAAAAGTAGAGCATTATAACTGTCATCAATTATCTCAAAAGAGTCTTTGTAAATTATAAGGGCTCGGAGTTAGGAAAAAACAAAATTATCCTAATGTTGTTTATAATTCAATATTTAAATATTTTCAATAACTTAACCATGATATCAAAGATAATTATCCTGCTCTATTTATTTACAACATTGTTTATTTAATGTTGGCATTATAAAAACTGTTGAATATAACATTTTAAAATTCTATAACTAGAAAGAAAAACTTGCAATTTTGGTAGGCTTATACAGCAATAAATTCTAGTCATGAAAATAACCTTTGGCTGATTTTCAATGATCAGTTTAAGAAATACATTTGAGTTTAAGAATTTACCAAAATATAAGAAAGCAATTCACATTAGAAATGAAAGCACATGTCAAAAATCCACACTCTATTTTCAATTGAATTTCAATTGAATTGAAAGAAGAGAGCATCGAAATTTTAAAAAACTTGTAAATTTATGAATTCTTTATTTACCAACAGGTGTAAGTAAGTACTTTCCCAAGGCAATTATAAACAATGAAACAACATGCATATTTTATGAGTGAAGTATCAGCAACAGAAAAGTTAGCAAGGACTGGTTCTGTTTTTATCTACCTTTAAGAAGAGAAGAAATAACTCAGTTTTCTTTGAATAGCCTTCTTTACTCAAAGGTTAACCCTCATTTGATATAATTAGAAAAGTACTATGAATAATGATATCCTCAAGCTCCAATTATGTTCTGCAAATTAAAATTAGGTCAGATGTTAAACCAGATATAAACAGTCTAGCAAGTTTGCTCAGATATCTTGAAAATGAAGACTAATTTCATTAATTATAGAAAACATCTTTTTTTAGAAAGAGAGACGATTCTTTTAGAAATAAGTTTTCCCCAAAGAGATAGAATTCTGAGAGGTAGAACTTTGATTTTAATTCATAACCAATGCAATATATTAAAATAGAGTGAGTAATGTTCTGGAGCACACTTTAATTTGAAGTATTGGTTCTTTGAAGTCACTTCTGGTCAACTGCTTTAATTCTGTTCCTTTTTCTCCATGACACAGTAAATTGACCTCATCATCTCAAAGCACATCTGCTTGAGTCTGTTATTTTAATTGGGGACTCCAGTGAACAAAGAAAACAAAATACCATAATTAAATTGGTCACTTCAAAGGGAGTAAAATGATCATTTTTAGTTAGATTAGATTTTGTGTGTGTGTGTGTGGCAATTTGAGCCTTGAGGAAGATGGAATATATTTTACTTCTTAAAGTAGATAGTTTAGCAGAGGACAAAAAGATGTGCAACACTGAGATCGTAGCATATTTCTGCTGATGTAAGCAAATGGAAATCTATATATCTTAATTTATATATGGGTCACCTAATGGGAAAGAGGGGGTTGCCAAGTTTGAAAATTAAAAATTTTCAGAACCACATGTGTATATTTACATATTTCACTATGGTATTGCTTTACAAATATACTTTTCCTAGCCACAAAAGCTCTACAAAATATTTGTATCCAACTGTTCAAGTCAGTATTTAGGGCTGGTCTCAGCTAAACTCACTCACTTGACCACAGAAAGAAGCAGGTTGACTGTGGCAAAGTATGCCACAAGCTTCTTGATGTCTAGCTTCACACTGGCATATTGTCTACTTCTGCTAACTTCCACATTAAAAAACAAAACAAAAACAACAAGACAGATCAGCATAGATTCAAGGGATAGAGAAATAAACTCTACCTCTTGATAACACTGTAAGTTAACAGTAAAAAGACATGACTACAAGGTGAGGAAAATCCTACAGGTGTATACATAACCTAGAGGTATATAAATAATTGTGCGTCAAAGAAAAATTGCACTAGATGGCATTAAACAGCCAAGACTTTATTCCACACTATTGCAACAGGAGAAAGATATTACACTCAACTTCACTGAAACAAAAGACAGGACATATATTAAGCACTGGAGTGAACTAGGATCCTGTTTGCAAATGGTGTGTGCGTGCTAAGCCACTTCAGTTGTGTTTGACTCTTTGCAACTCCATGGACTGTAGCATGCCAGACTTTTCTGTCCATGGGATTCTCAAGGCAGGAATACTGAATTAGGTTGCCATTACCTGCCTCCAGGGTATTTTCTTGACAAAGGGATGGAACCCACATTTCCGGGGGCTCCTACATTGCAGGTTGCTAAATAGTGCTCATTGGCTAATAGAAACTAGGCTTCCACCTGCCCCTCCAGACTAAGAGAGAGAGACACTATTTTTCTTGATGATTATATTTCAAAGTGATGGCTCACAGTTCTTGAGAAAGACAGTTCTGGGACATAAAACTGGCAAAAGTCTGGGAAAAGATATACGTTTCAAAGAGGCAGAGAAAGAAATTACAAGTCCAAGTTTGTTTTCAAGTTAATGCACTAAGATAAGGGAGGTCAGAGGCCTATCACTTCAGTTCAGTTCAGTTCAGTCGCTCAGTCATGTCCGACTCTTTGCTACCTCATGAATCGCAGCACACCAGGCCTCCCTGTCCACCACCAACTCCTGGAGTTCACTCAAACTCATGTCCATCGAATNGGGAGGCGTGGCGTACTGCGATTCATGGGGTCGCAAAGAGTCGGACACGACTGCGCGACTGAACTGAACTGAACTGAACAAGTCCCTTATCAGATATATGATATTTCATTACTTTCTTTTATTCTGTGGGTTGTCTTTTCATTTTCTTTATGGTGTCCTTGACGTACAGTTTTTAACTTTGACCAAGTCCAATTTACCTATTTTCTTCTCTTGTTCCTTAGCTTTTGGTGTCTTCTCTACGAAAACATTGTTTTATCCAGGGTTATAAATATATACTCCTTAATTTTCTTCTTAGAGTTTATACTTTTATCCATTAAATTTAGTTCTGGTTTCATTTTAAGTTGAATGTTGTTCGTGGTGTGAGGTAGGAATCCAACTTTATTCTTTTGAATGTGAATAGCCAGTAGTCCCAGTATGCACAGCTGATTGACAAAGGTGCAAAAGCAATTCATTGGAAGAAAAATAGCCTTTTCAGCAAATGGCAAATAAACATTGACAGGTAAAAACAAAACAGGAAAACGAAACAAAGACCCTCAATGTAAACTTCACCCCTTAAGCAAAAATGAACTCAAAATTGATCATAGAGCAAAAAGTAAATGTTGCAACTAGAAAACATGTAGAGGAAAACACTAGAGGGTAAGGTCAGTGTAAATTGAATTTTTATAGCTACTGACATATTTCCCTCTGGAGAAGCAAGTAGAACTTTTAGAATGAGTCATGGGTGCATTTTATATTTTCCCATCCCCTATCTTTGAACTTATCTTTCACAGGATCATGCTGATATTGAGTGGAAGTTTGCAAGGACGAAGCTCTGGATGAGTTACTTTGATGAAGGTGGCACCTTGCCACCTCCTTTCAACATTATCCCCAGCCCCAAGTCATTTCTATACCTTGGCAACTGGTTCAACAACACCTTCTGCCCTAAAAGAGACCCTGATGGTAGACGGAGAAGGCACAACTTGAGAAGCTTCACAGTAAGGCCTTTAAAAATTGTCTCTTTGTAAAACCAGCTGTTTTCTCCTTCCCTACTTTGTGACATTGCGTATCTCGAACATCATAAAACTACTCCAACCTACAGATGCTTTGGGGGTTTGTCAAGCAGCAGCTCCTGTGTCATGTTTCAGTCCTAATATTTAGAAATATATTTGAGTGGGTGGGCTGCTGGGACACTGCTGATATAAGCTTTCTGTCCATTTTCAATGACAGGAACGCCATGCTGACAGCCTGATACAGAACCAACATTACCAGGTAAAGCTTCTTTATATGAACGAAGCACCATAGTTCTTGTTCAGTTGTCTGACCTTGGATAAGTCACTTACCCTCCCTGAGCCTCAGTTTCTTCATCTGTAAAATAGGGATGATTAAACTTAACTCAAAGTGTAGTTGTGAGAATTGAGTGGTGAGTACGTATGTATTTGTGTGTGCATGTGTGTCCTGGCAGTGCCTGACATATTGCACTAAGTGGTGGCTATCATCATCACCGTTACTAACACAGAGTTGACTGACTATGTGTATACCATTCCCAGGAGGCTAAGTTAAAAGAGGCCATCCCTGTAAAGGAGAAGAACATATTGACTTTAATAAAAAATATCTTGACTATGTAATTATTGGAAATCAAAATCAGCAGATTTTGTGACACTGAAGAATAACTTTTTCAACTTTATAAAAGGAAGAAAAACTCTCATCTTACTAAGAGGGTTAAAGTTTAATTTAGCCTGAAGGGAAAGGATATTGACTGTGACCATTCAAGGATTACTCTACTCTGATTATTCTATTAATGTTTACCTTATGCCTGGGTGGAAAAATTTTCTTTTGGGTGAATTTGATCTCACTGGCCCACTCTGCCACCAAATTTGGACACATAGTAATTCTTCATTTAGCCAATGGACTTAACTGGGGGTTTTGTAGAAAATGGTTGGATCCTGTGAAAATTTTCCATTGCAAAGACAGTCTAGGCATATTTTTTTCTTGTATGTGTTCCTTATTGTACTGAGTCCAAGAACGAAACTGAATGCCTTTTCATGTTTTTATTTAAATTCCAGGAGTTATCAGGAATTTAGTCAAAAGATATGTGGCAGCTATGATAAGAAATTCCAAAACAAATGAGGGACTAACAGAAGAAAATTTTAAGGTAATTTGGTCATAAAGCGGTTTAATTTCTCATTTCACATTTCTTAAGCATCATTTAATTTTCACAGTATTTGAAGTTTCTGGTGATGGAATTTCAGCTGCCTATAATACAGTAAAACCAGTTACAGTTCTTCCAATAGATGAAGAGATTTTACCAATGTTTGTCACACCACCACAGTCAACTTTATGAATAATAAAAATACACAGTCTTTTAATAGTCTTGAGTGTTTCTCAGTGTGGGAATTGAATGCTTTAAACAATGTGGCAAGGATGTGTGAGATTTAAAGGTCTTCTTTACTTAAAAGATATGATAAAGACAAAAAAATCTATTATTAAAACTTAACATTATGATATCCTACCATTACACATTTTTGTTTGTCACACTGGAATGCTATCGGCATTTAGTGAGTAGAGACCAAGGTTGTTGCTAAAAATCTTATAATGGACAGGACAGATCCCTTTAACAAAGAATTGCCACACTCAACATGTCAATTGGTTGGGAAATCCTATCCTAGAACACATATACATCTTCTAAGGAATACATGAAGGCTGTTATCCTAATCTAGACATAACTCACCAGTTGAGGGCTTGCTACGTACCAAACACTCTGCCAGGTAGTTGGAGCACAGTGATGAGCAAGATATAAGCAGCCCCTACTCTCTCATGGAGTGACACACAATAATAACAGAGGGTGATGAATGATGGAGTATTCTAACAAGAGCAACACAAGGTACTGTGGAGACATAGAAATGGGGGGACACCCAGCTGGGACTTGGGGATTTGAGGTAGGCTTTTCAGAGGAAGCCATATTCAAGGTGAGGTCTAAAGGAGGAGCTAGTTGGGTAGAAGAGTGTTCCAGAGAGAACAGCACATGCAGAGACTCAGAGGCAAGAGAGAATATGTTCATACAGGTGGACAGTGGCGAGCCTGGGGAAAAGTAGAAAGGTATAAAACAGGAGATGAACACATACCAGGCCTTGAAAAACCTTGTAGTCTGTTTTATGGCATTTTCCCCTTTTTCATAAGGGCAGTGACAAGTTACTAAAAAGTGTTAAGCAAAAGAATTAAATCATCGGATATAAGCTTTTCAAAGATGGTTTTTAAAAGAGCAATCTAGTATCTAGGCAGCCAGTAAGAGATAGAAGACATTTCACAGGGACTTGGATAAACAGGGTCCCCTGTCCCAAAATGGGGCGTCCCAGGTGGCTCAATGGTAAAGAATTGGCCCGCAGTGTAGGAGATGTGGGTTTGATCCTGGGTTGGGAAGATCCTCTGGAGGAGGAAATGGCAACCAACTCCAGTATTCTTGCCTGGGAAATCCCATGGACAGAGGAACCTGGCTAGTTACAGGCCATGGGATCACAGAGTCGGACACAACTGAGCGACTTGAGCACTAGTCTCAAAACAGCAGTCTCATCACCTGACATTCCACTTCCCTAGTTTTATTCCTGAGTCCGAAAGGTTACCCTCTTCTGTATCTTTCTCTATGCAGATGTCGATGAGAGCCAATACCCTGCTCTAATACCGTCATTGTTGGTTAACATTTCAGTCTGTTGGTGTACTCCTGATAGGGAGGCTCTGAAATCAACTTTACCAATTGCACATTTTTTTTCCAATGGCCAGCCCTGCCCACAGATTTGTTACTATGTTTTTCTTGTGGTGGAATAATGTGAGATGTTTCTGGTAGTTTATATACCTTATGATTTGCTATGAGACAAAAACCTGGAACATTCCGAAGCTTAACATAATGTGTCTTCTCTCTTGCCTTAGGAATTAAAGCAGGATATCTCCAGCTTTCGATATGAAGTGCTTGACCTCTTGGGAAACAGGAAGCACCAAAGGAGAAGCTTTTCCACTAGCAGCACTGAACTCTCGCAGAGGGATGATACCAACGATGGCAGTGGTGGGGCTCGGGCCAAATCCAAGAGTGTCTCTTTCAATGTAGGCTGCAAGAAAAAGCCTGCCATGGGCCACCTCTCATCAGGACTATGCCAAGAGTCAGTGGTGCCCAAGGCAAGTCAAAAGCTGAATCATCAAGCAAACGATCCTTCATGGGTCCCTCTCTCAAGAAACTGGGTCTCCTATTCTCCAAGTTTAATGGTCATATGTCCGAACCCAGTTCAGAGCCAATGTACACAATCTCTGATGGAATTGTTCAGCCACACTATATGTGGCAGGACATCAGATATTCTCAGATGGAGAAAGGGAAAGCAGAGGCCTGTTCTCAAAGTGAAATTAACCTCAGTGAGGTAGAATTAGGTGAAGCCCGGGGCACTGCTCAGAGCACTGAATGCCCTCTAGCCTGTTCCAGCTCTCTTCACTGCGTATCCAGCTTCTGTTCCTCAAATTCTAAACTTTTAGACTCCTCAGAGGATGTATTTGAAACATGGGGAGAGGCTTGTGACCTGCTCATGCACAAATGGGGTGATGGACAGGAAGAACAAGTTACAACTCGGCTCTAAGTCAAGCCGTTATCACATGTCCTGGAACTCAGAAAATTTCTCATTTCTTTGCTCTCAGAGGTGACATAGAATATGATTCCCTTACTGCCCCCCCCCCCCAACTAGATAGGAGAGTGAAACTCCTATTGCTTTCACCACCTTTTATAGCTAATTTTTTTGTTGTTATTAGTATTACTATTATTTGCCTTTTTATACCTATAAAACACTAAGTCCATTTCATAACCAACTGAAGGGGTATTTGCCCCTAAGCAGAGGTGCAGTCAGGTGCTTAACCCTTTGGCTTTGCTTTTCTTACCCTTGCTTCCTTGAAGCTCCAGGTGCCACTTTGCTACTGTTGCTGCCGCACAGATTCCTGACCTTCCTTGGGATCTCACACCATTTCCCCACAGGGCTGAGGGCTGTGCTCAGCAGTCCCCACCAGCTATCAGATGAGGCAAACTTACCTGCCTATGTTTGTTGCCCTTCAGTGCTCCACGCTGCCCATTCTGGTTCAATGAACAGCATCAAAGGGAAACTGATAGACTCCAAAGAATTGTCAGCTCGTGGTTTCTAGGTATAACTGGCTTTTGTGTTTTTGTTTTTAAACACTACAACTTCTCCTTATTGTGGGGGCTGTTGAGTTTTTTGTTTCTTAAAGATTTGTGAGTTTCCTAATGTATGCCAGTGACTATTTACCCCCATAGTATATGTCATATCTAATAAGTTAGTGAATTCCTTTCCTGTGTTTGTGTATTTCAGTTAGCTTACTACATTTTAAAATTTGACAGTATCAAGATCAGTATTTAGGATGTAGACTCTTTTTAAAAACTTTTCCTGCACTCTAACCAATAGTCACTACATCTCATGCATTGGTAAGAAAAAATTATTAGCTGGCATATTTATAGGGTTCTATCTACTGTTGATAGTTTTAATCATTATTGCTATCAAAAGTATTTCTAAGATAAAAACCTGGATTTGAAAATATTTTATCAGAAAAATGACATCTTGCTGAGGTGTCAGAATCTGAAAACTTCATTTTAATTAATTGCTCTCTGATAAAACAAGAACAACAAAACAATTTTAGGTCTAGATAATTTGATTCAAGTTGCAGTTTTAATGCTCAGTGGAGACAGTGGAATTGCATGTGTAAACTGATGTTAAATATATAACATAACAACACTAGTGAATTCATGGAACTACAAACATGATCCAAATTCTACTGTCTTTAAAGAAAACTGCATTATACACCAAAACAAATTATTTTCCACAGCTTAAGAGTACCTCATCAGACAACATAGGTGAAGGTTAAAAAATGAAGCCTATAATGCATATGGTCATCATGTTAGACCTGGTAACTAGTGACTGAGTACCTGCTAAACAAGGGTGGTTCTTACCAACATTAGCACAAAGGTACTCCCGACTTACACTCTTAACACATGACCTAAAATAGCTCAAGGTCTGAGTCCTGGTGATTAAATTAACACATAGCTCAAAAACATAAGAAACTTAATTAGTTGTCACCTTGTTCTTGTAAAGGTCAACAGTAATAGGAAACCATCTAATTTATGTATATACTTTCTGGCAAAATTTAGTGAAATGCAGCATTCTCAGTGCAAATATGCCGCCAAAATGGTTTTTGACAGTGTAGTTTCTGTTATTTGAATTGATTCCCATTCTAGCCCTAGCTTCAGTAATTGAAAAAATATTCTACAGGAGAAAGACACAAACTGGGGATAAGGCAGAAACAAGAGGTGTTGAAGAACAAAGCTCAGATCCAGTAAAAAGTGACCAAGAGAACAAGCTGCATCAAGATCCATTTGCCAAGAGATTATTACAGAATAATTCCTTGATCATACCTGATGCGATCGTTTACTCAAACCTCCTGCTTCTCTAAGTGGGACTATTCTAAGTGGCCCTGACATCTAACAGGTTACCTTCCAGAAGGAAGTTTTCTAAAGTTACAGATTCAACTTTCCCAGTTTCCAAATTCACTTTGAATAATAAATAGCACCTGGGCTACATTTCTTTTCATATTGATGGCACCAGAAACCAATAGATGGCCCTATTTCATCTCTCTTACAAATGCATGTATTATGATAACCTAGGCTTAGTTGTTCCAGCAGTTACTTTATCAATTTGTCAGAAAATAAGGATAGTCAGGGATAGAGCCATGGTGCAAAATACAGTCTTCTCTCAGTTATGTGCCAAAGAGAGAATATATATGTCATAATAGCAATCTCTACTACTGAAAGAAACCCGTGTCATATTTCATTCCTTTTCAGATCGTCTCAGGGTTATTGTCTTTATGACGTGGGCTTAAGATTTCACCAACTATGCTGAGGCCTAGATATGTTGGGGATTGAAGCCAGTTAGCTGATAAAGCTAATCGGTTATTGCCCTAATGTCTATGATGGTGACACCAACATTTTTAACAACTCTAATTCCAATAGAAAGTAGGAAAAGAAAGAGACTTGTGTTAACTCTGGATCAGCAACTATCAAGAAAGACATTTCAAATCAAATGTTTAACTATGTTCTCTGACCCCAGAGAAGGTATAAGTCAACTTGAGAGTAAATTTATAAAATAAAAGTTAGAAGTAAAAGAGAACCTTAGTGGGGATTCATTCAATTCTAAATTCTTATTTTACAAATAGAAAAAAATGAGGCCCAGAAAATGATAATGACTTGCTCAAGGTCAGAAAGCCAGTCAACAAAGCCAACTCTTCTAGATCATAGAAACAAGACATTTACTATTAAGCATATATATACAAAGGAGATGTGGAAATGGATTGGCCACTGTACCTTTTTGTTCATTTGCCTAAAATGCCATGAACTCCATAATTTAAGATATATTTATATGTAAAGTTAAAAATGTACTCCAAACTATAATAATGAATGATTCAAGAATCACTTTTTGTCTAAGTATACCACGGTTCACTTCCACAACAGGTGAATTTATCATTTATGGACACCTATATTTGTTTGATTCCATCATAATTATATTAACATTGCCCTCATAATAACCCACTCCAGTACTCTTGCCTGGAAAATCCTATGGATGGAGGATCCTGTTAGGCTACAGTCCATGCGGTGGCAAAGAGTTGGACACGACTGAGCGACTTCACTTCACTTCATAATTAGTAAGGGTAAAATTGTTTACAAAGAAAATATCTGAAGTATCTTCAAAAATGGCCATTGTTGAAGTAGGTCCTCCATTTAGAGCTTTAAATCCAGTGGAGTATACAGAAAAAGGAATGATTCCAAATTCAAAGTCATTATTTTTGGAAGATGTCAAATTTTATAGGGATGTAAATCTCCAAGTTATACTCCTGTCCACTTATATAGGCATACTGGAAAATTTTCTGATATTTTTTGCCTCTTATAGTCATTTTTCATTCCATTCTAACCTAATTTATGGCATTTCAGCTAAGTTCAAAACATCTAAACATTTGTCTGCACTTGATTAAAGACACACACACCCACCCACC
>SJXQ01008857.1:61848-90682 GCA_006408695.1 Aepyceros melampus
CCTTCTGAATAACTTAAAATGAGTTGATAGCTTAGCTAGGAAATATAAATAACCATTTCACATTCATATTGCCTTGTGCTGAGACTGAAGGGGTGTTTTAACTAACAGTTTAAATGGCCCAGATCTTGGTTTGTTCAACCATTAGGAAAAAGTACTTGAAGTGAGTCAGGCATTCTTTCCTATTTAAAAAGTACACAAGAAAAATTGATATTATTTTGGTAATCACATTTCAAAAGTGTTAGTAAACAGATTGCTTGTATACACACAGCTAATATAAGCTGATGGAGTTATCTGAATCACAAATAACCTTTCTACATATACTTGTCAGCTCCCTTCAACCCCAAACCCTGTGGCTTTGCCTCAAATCTGTGTAGATTGTTTCTTTGACATGCTTTATCTAGATAACTGTTCCAAATACACACTTTGTTGGTGTAGAACTAGTCATTGGGAATCGAGTACCCCAATTCAGTGTGAGCATTACTTTAGTACAGAGAAATGTTATTTTTACTGTATTTCCAAAGACACTTCCCATCGCTTTTTCCAACAGATGTGGGTCGTGGCTTGCACTTTTTGGGGATGTGTGTAAAAGTGAGAACATTATCTGTGTGCACGTGCACACACACATATGCAATGAAACTTAATAGCATTTGATTGCTCTGGCTTGGCCCTTCATCCCTTTTGGTAATTACTAAATCATTTTGAACGGAGGGGGATAGGAATAGGCTCAATGGAAAGAAACTGCCTGAGATGTGATGAGGAATTGCTAAAATGAACCGCCAAGGCAGCATCCACTGTAGTACAGCTGTTCAGACAGTGCTCAGGATTTGGTGTTTCCAGTTTGAAGGAAAACCAAAGCTTGTCAGTCAGAAGAGAGAACCTACCTATAAAAAAAAACAAATATATATATATATATTTTGTGAATTAAAGTCTGCATAATTCAGATTTTCTGTATACTTGAGATATTACTATTCATATGTTGATATGTGGCCTAGGATATTCATCTATATACTGCATGGTGGTCCGAGAAGGTGCTGGTAGGCGGTTTTGAGAGCTTTAAGAAATTGAATGTTTATTGAGAAACAAAGAAATTAATTGCTGGAATGATACAGGCAGCTGCCCAGGGTGCTCTAGAATTTTTAAGCTCTAGAGTGGATTTGTATCTTATACTTGTAAGTTTATTTGATCTGAGTTGTGGTCTTTTTCTAAAGATATACCATGAGTGTTTGTGGTACTTGAGAGACATGTACATATTAAGAATTATTAATGTTTAAATATAAAATCAAGCAGAATGCCTTTATGCAAAAAGCTCATCTGATGTGAAAATTGTGAAAGTTCTGTAGCCACTTCTCCTTACTATCCAAATGAAAGGCAATTTCCATAGTAACAAAAACAGCCTGCAAATTTTGGTCATTGTAATCAACCTTCATCAATCCATGACTATAGCACACATTTGCCCTAACCTCATCCCTCACCCTCAAAAAAAAAAAAAAAAAGCCTCCTGACAACCCCAAATGACTTCATAGAACCAAAACAGACTAAATGAAGAAGAAAGGCCTGCAGTGTGAATGTCATTTTCAGCAATTTGCAGGGTATTTTGCTCTTTGACTTTGTCTATGAGCAAGTTCCAGAGCCACCTAACACCCCAGGAGCTGCACTTCAATACAGGCATACACAGGAGACATCACTCTTGGAGGCAGTGTGACTTTTATTTTAGCCTATGATAACCAACCATTTGCAAGTACTAGGTTTGGCCATTTTGTCCCACAATGTTCAATATATCCCACAATATTCATTAGGACTCATCACCTTCTGACCTAGTAACCCTCTTGACAATTCTCTGGTCTTATACAACCCTTAAAACTGACCCTTGGGTGACAAGACAAAAAGGAGGCTTTGGACTTTTATGGGGAGTGCTTGAGGTACTTGGTATGGTAAAGAGATAATAGGAAAAGCTTTCAAAGTAAGGACTAGTATAGATAAGCACTTTAAAGTGTAGTGCTAAATCATCACACGGTCAAAGTTTTTCAATAACCAAACTTAGGTGTGCTCCCTGATTTTTAAAATATGTAGTTTCTGGATTAAAACATTAACATCATCATTTTCTCCCTTAACACAACCCAGAAGTGCAACAGTATATGAAAACTATCTCTGAAAAAACTGCAAATCCTTTTCCAAAGGTTGAGCTATGTATATTGAGATTGAATTTCAGATCACAGCACATTCTCACCTTGTGATCACTGTATACCTAAATTCAACACATCAGACTCATAGTAAAGTTACATTTTAAATTGTACAATATCACTGTCTTTTATAAATATGTACATATGACTAATTACCAAAAGGAATGATTTCCCCAAATTTTATCTAAGAAATAAAATTAACTTACCAAAACTCTACAGAAAAGAGAAATAAAAGGTAAAAGTGGGAGAGGGTAGTATGAAGAAAGCTAGATTCTGTATCTGATGTCATAGTTTGAAAGTGAAAGTTGCTCTGTTGTGTCTGACTCTTCATGACTCCCATGGACTATACAGCCTATGTAATTCTCCAGGTCAGAATACTGGAGTGGGTAGCCTTTCCCTTCTCCAGGGGATCTTCCTGACCCAGGGATCGAACCCAGGTCTCCTGCATTGCAAGTGGGTTCTTTACCAGCTGAGTCACAAGGCAAGCCCAAGAATACTGGAGTGGGTAGCCTATCCCTTCTCCAGCGGATCTTCCCAACCCAGGAATTGAACCGGGTCTCCTGCATTGCAGGTGAATTTACCAACTGAGCTATCAGGGAAGCCCCTGTCATAGTTTGGCCTCATAATTTAGGATAAACATATAAAGTGATATTATAAAATGAGACTGGTATTTTCATAAACATGGCAATTAATATGCCCAAATTAATGTTGTTCTTCAAAATTCTTCAAAGTAGCCACCTTAAGCTGTACCCATATTCGAATGCTGACATTACTCATACCATCATGGACTCCTGCTTTGGGGAGGATGTTCAAAATACACAATACAATCTCTGAATACCCTCAATCGTAGAAAATCATAATCTTATAAAATTAAATTCTAAGAAACGTCAAAACTAACTTTAGATTCATACTTGATAAAAATTTGGACAATTGAGGTTAGCTCTTTTTCTGGTAAAAAATAATTTTCAACTGCTGTCACACAATATGCACTTTGATAGGCACAATTATAAAACAACAAGTTTCTTGTTGGGTTTGTGAAGTAACCTGTATTATATTTATTCCAAAGTAACCCTTTGGAATCTAGTTTTTTCCTTATCAACTCTGAGGAATAATTTGTGTACAACTACCTGCACCCATTTAAAGTGTACAATTCAGTGAATTTTCACAGTTGTGTATACCCCTAGAATCATAACCACCAAAATCAAGATACAAAAATTTCCATCAGCCCCAAAAGAAGCCTCGTTCATCTTTCAAGTCTGGAATCTAGTGTCAAACATGCTTGAACAGTGCCAGCCTTATTGGAATAAGTTTATAGCTTCCCAAGGAGGAAACATTAAAGAACACCATGTTTAGATATAGAACCATCATTGATTTGAGAACAACCTTAATGACTTAGCTCTTGAAATATTTGTATTTAAACAGTAAAACACATTCCAATTTGCAATGGCTTATGTTGTAAATAAACTCAGAATTGGCTTCCCAAACCTTATTTGATCCATAAGAAATCATACTTTATAATACAGAGGCTCTGACAGCTAGGCTGTTAGCAGGAAGAAAGAGAAGTAAAGAAAAGCCCTAGCCACCCCAGAAAATTGAGGGGAAGGTTTTGGATTCAGGAGGCGCTCTAGTAACAGAAATAGCGGGCAGTGCTAAAGGGAGGACGGCAACAGCTACCTGAAATTTCAGGTCACTTGAAAATCACATGTTCACACTAGGTATTTCCTATATAAAATATAGTCATATTATTTGAAGTACAGGTTCATCCATTTTTGGTCTCATCTTGTAGGACTTCCTTTTACAATATGTATTAAGCAATCGGTTTAAATAACCAAAGCAATGTAGCCTGTTGTCCAATAAGCAGAGTGGTAACTGTGCTTCGTATATACTTGGGCAGGAGAAGCAGTCAGAATCCTTGAGTGTCTAGTAGGATTCATTGAAATCAATCCCACTAAAATGAATGTTGCGTGAGCTCAAGAGGAAATCTTGAAACCCAAGGGATTGATACATTAGTCTGTAGTTTTCTTAATATTAAAGACAATCCAATAAATTATTAACCTAAAAACTTTTAACTGTTCAAATTACTCTTCTAACATAGCAAAAGTAAACCCATATGTTCTCCAGTGAAAACATTTTAATTTGTCTGTTTCTTATAACATATAAATGCATACCAGTGGTAGGATTCAAGAAAATATCACTATTTTTAAACTCCTCACAAGATTCAAGATTTCTCAAAAACAGGTTGAAACCGAGGATGAAGAATTTCTTCCTATTCAAAACAATGAATGTAGTTTGGAGCCAACATTTGAGGAAGATAAAGAATACTTTTAGTAAACACAGGCAGTGTGTAATTAACTTTCTTAGCCTAGATGGAGGCCCCAGTTACACATCACACCACACAGAAAATGTATGCATCAAACTTCAGGTTAAAATTGTATCTCCTGAGCTTAATCATGAAAAGGGAAAATTCCAAATGTGTTTGTGTAAATGGCATTTTGGCTTTACAGACTACTATTTTAAAAGCGAAAACCTTGAGAAAACTATTACTTTTATTTAAATATGTTCTGTAGGAAGTGCAAAGCTGTCATCTTTAAATGTGTTAAAACGTATCTTGTACAATAAAAAGATTTTGTGTGTTTTTAGCTTCAGTATAAACAAAAATAAAGCATTTACTTTTTCCTCTGAAATGTTGGCTGCTCAGATTTAAGGTGTTCTTTTCTTTCCTTTTGCAACATAATCATTTCTAGCCACCTATTGTTAATAAACATTTGTGAACAACAATGGATTTTACACTATAATTTAACCAGCATACACACTTAAGGGAGACCTCCACCATCCAATATATTTTTAAAGAGTAGATGATTAAGAACAAACATTATTATAACTCTAACTTTTATACTTTTCATTAAATAAAGCTGTGTTAAATACTTAGAAAACTGTAAGCATTCATAAGCAACTTTGAGATGATGAATGAAGGGACCAGTACAGCTACAACTTACAATACTGACAAAACTGAGTATCCAAAGAATGATACATGTCATAGAGAGCTATTTCAACCTGTGGATCAATGAGAAGAATCATAAACTGAGGTTAAGCTGGTCATTATTAAGCTAGTATAATCTGAGTACATTTGGGTAATATTTTCTGAAGCTATCAGTTGACATTTTTTTTCAAGCTTTTTTTCAGTAGTCATGGACTCTTTAGCAATTAACTTTCCCCTAATTAATTCAGATCCCTGAAAATTTGTCTTTTATTTTACAGAATTAAATTTTAGGCCATCAGAGCACTGGTTAGGATATCAGACCAGCTTAACGTTCAGTCAAATAATTCATTGCAAGTGCTGGCCTAATTATTTTAAGTGTAACTGGGTATATAACATTTATACATTGGTTCAGTTCAGTTCAGTCGCTCAGTTGTGTCTGACTCTTTGCAACACCATGAATCGCAGCACGCCAGGCCTTCCTGTCCATCACCAATTCCTGGAGTTCACTCAGACTCACATCCATTAAGAAGAAGTACTATTGTCCTCAGAAGACCCTCAACCTGTAAACCAGGCACAGGTCCAGTCATGTGCCTGCTGCAATCATCCAGTGTGGAGTACAGCCACTTGGTCCATTAGCGGCAGCTGAACTGAGAATGCGATGCTAGGGCTCACCAAGAGTAGCACTTGGACCAAGGGATAAAAACAATGCGGAGACTCAATTTGAGTTCAACAGGAGAAAGATATCTCTGACAGGTCCAGAGGCCAAACAGACTGATTTGGGAGGTGCCACTGCAGGTATTCAAGAAGAGGTTGAAATGTCTTTTGTCAGGAATGTAGAAGGAATTCAAATGTCAGGGAAATAGCATGATGTCTGAGAGTCAAATGCGCCCATTATTACCTGTGACCTTGGTTAAGATACTTAATACCTCTGAGCCTCAGTTGCTTCATCTATGTAATGGGATACTGCACCTCACAGCATTAAATAAGACGAAATATCAGAAAGCACCTGGCATTCAGAGGGTGCCCGATAAATGTCAACCCCCTTTCCATTAAAAGGGGGCTAGGTTAGATGAATTTAGTCTTTGTACCCCAGAGTAGGACTCTGAAACCCTTCCTAGTTGTTGAAAAGGATGGCATACATCTGGGAGAGATCAGGAAGTCGGGATTTGGTAGGAGAGAGGAGAAGGAAGAAAGATGCTGAGAATGGTCAGAGAATATTCAGAGAGGTCATGCCTGCCAGTTCCTTGTTTTCTCTTTTCATTTCTGGAATAAAAGAGAAAAGCAGGATTCTGGATTGAAAATCAAGCCTGAGGAGTCTCCGTTTCGCCATCTGCCTAGGGAAAGGGTAGGATTAGACAGCCCCTTCCAGCTCTGACTGCTCCCGATCAAGGAGGGTGAGGCGGATATGTTGAGGAAATGATGCTGGACAACAGGCAGCAACGACCCCTCCCCTACCCCTGAGCGCGGCCCACCACCCTGACCCCGTGCCCAAACCTCCGTGGAACCACAGCCACCTCGGTCTCGAATCTCACATTTTCTTTATTGTGCTAACACTGCTGCCTCGGAGCTCAGATCTCACACGCACAATTCAGTCCAGATCCCCACCCACCCAGCCCCCGGGGCTCTCTGCCTTGGCTGGGGAAACCGGCCACCGGCTCCGTGCGCTCTCGGACACTTCCTCCTCGCATGTGGAGTACAGCCACTTGGTCCATTAGCGGCAGCTGAACTGAGAATGCGATGCTTAGGGCTCACCAAGAGTAGCACTTGGACCAAGGGATAAAAACAATGCGGAGACTCAATTTGAGTTCAACAGGAGAAAGATATCTCTGACAGGTCCAGAGGCCAAACAGACTGATTTGGGAGGTGCCACTGCAGGTATTCAAGAAGAGGTTGAAATGTCTTTTGTCAGGAATGTAGAAGGAATTCAAATGTCAGGGAAATAGCATGATGTCTGAGAGTCAAATACGCCCATTATTACCTGTGACCTTGGTTAAGATACTTAATACCTCTGAGCCTCAGTTGCTTCATCTATGTAATGGGATACTGCACCTCACAGCATTAAATAAGACGAAATATCAGAAAGCACCTGGCATTCAGAGGGTGCCCGATAAATGTCAACCCCCTTTCCATTAAAAGGGGGCTAGGTTAGATGAATTTAGTCTTTGTACCCCAGAGTAGGACTCTGAAACCCTTCCTAGTTGTTGAAAAGGTGGCATACATCTGGGAGAGATCAGGAAGTCGGGATTTGGTAGGAGAGAGGAGAAGGAAGAAAGATGCTGAGAATGGTCAGAGAATATTCAGAGAGGTCATGCCTGCCAGTTCCTTGTTTTCTCTTTTCATTTCTGGAATAAAAGAGAAAAGCAGGATTCTGGATTGAAAATCAAGCCTGAGGAGTCTCCGTTTCGCCATCTGCCTAGGGAAAGGGTAGGATTAGACAGCCCCTTCCAGCTCTGACTGCTCCCGATCAAGGAGGGTAAGGCGGATATGTTGAGGAAATGATGCTGGACAACAGGCAGCAACGACCCCTCCCCTACCCCTGAGCGCGGCCCACCACCCTGACCCCGTGCCCAAACCTCCGTGGAACCACAGCCACCTCGGTCTCGAATCTCACATTTTCTTTATTGTGCTAACACTGCTGCCTCGGAGCTCAGATCTCACACGCACAATTCAGTCCAGATCCCCACCCACCCAGCCCCCGGGGCTCTCTGCCTTGGCTGGGGAAACCGGCCACCGGCTCCGTGCGCTCTCGGACACTTCCTCCTCGCTCCCTCTCCACGAGCCTGCAGGCTCCGAGGATGAGGAGAGGGCCCGAACGGCCCTCCTCTGCCTTCTCCCGCCCTCTCCCACGTTTAGAGGACGAGGCTCAGCCGCTCGACTCAGTCCCGGAGGGAAACGGCCTCAGCCCTCAGCCGCCGCGCGGCCGGGAGCAGCCGAGGTCGGCGCCGGCCGGAGCGCGTCCCCAGCTGCGAGCAGAGAGCCCCGCGCCCGCTCCCAGCCGGGCGCAGCCGCGCGCTCACACCAGCAGCCCGTCCTTGCTCTGCCGCGGCCCCTCGGCGGCGCCGGCGGGCTCGGCGCTCGGGACCTGGACGTAGACCGGGGAGGGCCCCGCTTCGCAGGCGGCGGCCGCGGGGGCGGGCCGGGGCGCCAGGGCCACGTCCTCCGGGCCGCCGCAGGGCGGAGGCGCGTACTTGCGGCGCAGCGAGTGGCTGACGTTCTGCCTCGGGTACCCCAGAGGTGGGTGACGCGGCTGCCGCGCCCGCTGGCCTTGCAGCCGGGCGCCACGGCGTCCTCTCTGTGGAAAACAACAGGCGGGCGGGTGAGCGGGCTCCTCCGCGGCGCGGCGTGGGCACGGCCTGGGCAGAGCCGGGGGCTCTTGGCAGTCTCTCGTCTCCCGCGCCTCCCTCCGCCTCCCCTCGCCTCTCAGCCTCAGCCTCGACCTACTCTCCCCTCTGCCCCTTCCTGGACCCGCGGCTCCGCAGCCACCGTCCCCATCCTCCTCTGGACGGGGCTTGTCCACCCCTGTCCGGACAGCCCACGGCAGGGCAGGCCGCCCATCTAGGCGCCCTCCTGTCCCCTTCTGATGTTTTCGCAGAACCACCAGCTCTGATAGGAAGGGAACCTTGGAGATCCAGAAGGAGCTGCTCTCCCTGACCGTCTTTCCTTCCTTAACCCTGACCTTGCCCTCTCTCCTCCTCTTTTCTCATCTCTCCTCTCTTAATCTTCTCCATCTTTTTCTCCATCCCCAGGGCATTGCAATCATTAGCACTCCTAGTCTTGTTCTATTTTTATTTCTAGTTTGTTTCTAATATAAGTTATTAGCACTATTCTTATTAATGAACTCTGCTTAAATAGGCATGTCCAAGAATTCTCACCGGCGCGATACAAGGGAAAAGTGAAAAAATAAATACAGGCCCTGCCCTCCAGGAGCTTACAGTCTAGACAAGACAGAGAGGTGCAAAGACACGAGGGAGATGGAGGGCAGGAGAGCAGAAGTGAAGACTGGCAGGGGAAGGAAAGACAAAAGCCATGCGGTGGGTGGCCAGTTGACATGCTGTGGTCCCAGCACTCCGTGGCGATGGCAGGCAGGGTGGGGGTGAGGGGTCCCAGCCGGCCGGTGGCAGGCAGGGGTGAGAGGGAGCAGGGCGCCGGTCCCCTGCCGCGCAGCAGCATGCAGCATGCATCAGGTTTTACCTGATCTCATTAGACAAGTCGCCGCAGGCCCCTCTGCCGACCCCGCCGCCGACCCCGCCGCCGAGCCGAAGGTACCGCGGGAGCCGCCGGCGCCCCCGCAGCAGCAGCAGACGAGCCCCCAGATGCCCACCAAGAGGCAGCCCAGTGCGAGCAAAGAGCCCAGCACTGCGCCGATGATGATCCCTATGCGCCGGGTGTCTGAGGAGAGAAGCAGAGACTAGTCAGGCTTTCCGCAGCCTGGCAGGTGCTTGGCTAACCCCCAGTGGCAAGCACAGGGCTTCTGTGTGAAAAAGGATGGGGGACCCAGGGGGTCTCAGGGCCCTTGGACACACAGTGAGGAATATATGGGGAGAGGCAAGTTAACTCCTCATATTTGCATGTTTCTCCCAGGGCTTCCTGGCTGACCTTGGCAGAGCCATATGCATTGATGAGACCCATAAGGCTGATCCTGCTGAGACTCCAAAATACAGCCCAGGTTCCTCCCATCCAACCCTCCCAGCCAAGGAGCCATTGCCTGCACCCACCTGAGACCTTCACCTCCACCACACACACGCTGTAGCCCACGTGGTTGGCCACTGTGCACTGATACAGCCCATCATCCTTGTAGGAAATGTCCTTCAACACTAGGTCGCCGTTGTTCAGGCCTGAAACTGAAGGAGCATCACAGGGCAATGGTGAGGCCAAGGGGCTTGGTGTTTGAGAGCTTCACCCCAGCCTAGACCACTGCGGGACAGCCCAGGGAAGGAGGGTGTATGCACACACACAAGCCCACCCCACTGTGTCCAGGTGAGTCACCTTCCCCTGCTGAAAGAGAAGCAGGGAAGGCCCCTTTCCCAGCAACAGGAAAGAGACCATGATTTCACTCTCTGACCTTAGGGAAGTATGCCCCCTCCCTGAGCCTTGGTCTCCTCATTTGTGCAGTGAGGACCAGGTTAGACCAGAGGAATTCTAAGGTTCCTTCCAGCTCTGATTGTCTTTGATTGTGAGTACCAGTCAGCATCTCTCTGTGCCAGCAGCTGTACACACCTCATCCCATTTAATTCTCACACGCCCTTGGAGGATGGCCCTTACCATTCCCTTTTCATTACCGTAGAATGAACCCACGGCACAGAGAAGTCAAGCCACTTGCCTGAGCCTTGCTGCCAGTCATGGTCCAGCCAGAATGCAAACCCACCTCTATCTGAAACCATACTCTTTCCGAATTAGTCATACTGCTTTCGACTGACTCTCCCCTTTTGCCTTCTCTTCTTCCCTCTGTAGCAGCTTCTGGAACAGGCTCAGAGGAGGAGTCTCCCACAGTTGGTGCCGCTGATGAGCTAGGGAAGCCCCAGCGGAACCCAGCATCCCCATCTTCCCCTTTCCCAAGGCCCCCTCACCTTGACTGATGGAGCTGTGGAAGGACTCCTGGTAGGAGAGCTCAGAGTGGAAGCTGTGCTGGGAATGGTAGGACCCGGCACGGTAGGGGTGAGTATGCCCGCTGATCTTGGCCCACTTGTAGCTGAGAGGCGGGCTGCCCCCATTGGCGAAGCACTTCAGCACCACATCATTGCCGTGTGTAAAGTGGCCCTCAGACCAGCACAAGGGCACCGCAGGCCGCGCTGCAGGGAAGAGGGTAGTTGTGAGCCAGGGCCCAGCCGAGAGGCAGAGCCAGGCTCAGGGTGGCCAGGCCACCCTTGATTCTGAAGTCTGGGGAAGGGGATCCCAGAGGAGTCTGCTCATACCTTGGACAGTGATGATGACCCTCCGGGTGGCCACAGTGGTCTTCTTCACCCGGCACTCATAGGTGGCTGTGTCGGAGACTTGCAGGTTCGAGAGGGTAATGGAGGCATCGTACTGGCTGGGGTCTGAGGCTGCAAAGCGGACCCTCTGTTGCAGATGGGGGAGGTTGCCATGGTTGATCCTCTTGTCCTGGTAACTAAGGAACTGTGAAGAGAAGAAAACAGAGATGGTGAGACAGGCAGAGCCAAGGAAGGCCTTAAGGATTGGCTGTCTGGGGTAATTCACTGAACTTCCCTGAGACTCAGCTTTCTTGGATGAAAAACAGGAATGATAATGCCTGATCCACTGACTTTTAACAGAATGTATGAGATTATACGAAGTCAGGCACCTCTGCCTAATAGCTACCTCCCAGGGGCATGTGAGGATTAAATCGGATGAGATGAATAAAGCCACAGGCACACAGAGAAGCTGGATGGTACTCAATCAAAGACTATCTGAGCTGGAAGTATACGGTTGGGCCAGGACAGTGTCTGTCTTCCTTTTGGAGTGGGGTGGGAGGAGGTGGCCTGACTGACTGGCTTGATTGGAAATTACACAGCTCCTCCCCATTGCCCCATTCTCTGAGAAGCCTTGGGGAAAGTTCAAGGGCTGGGTTTTCTTATTTACCCTGCAGTGTGCTAGCTGCCCAACAAGTAAATACTATGAAGTACCCAGCACTTACCACATTCTCCCGACGTGAGGGGTCTGAGTTGACCTGCTTCCACTCGATGTCCAGCCCATTAGGACCGTAGTCCTCAGGGTCCAGGATGTAGGGGCAGCCCAGCCTCACGTTGTCACCTTCCGCCAGGTACAGGGTCTCCTGGCCATCCCCGTTGATCCGTACAGCAGACAGCAGCGCTAGGATACAGGCAGGGCAGATGGGATAAGGGGAGCGGGACCAGGGCTTGGGTGATCAGCTTCAGCTCCCTTCTCTCCACCATTCCTTGTCAGTGGCAGCCTGGGCCTCGGTGCGGTTTCCTCAGGGAGTAGAGCTTGCTCTCAGAGAGGGCATGATTTGACCGATGCATATCTGTGCTGACTTGGGTTAGCATGTCTGTATTCTATAACTGTGTAGAATTGCAGCTATACTGTTTGTATGCTTGTATATGGGACGTCTCTGGCGGTCCAGTGGTTAAGAATTCGCCCTCCAATGCAGGGGATGTGAGTGTGATACCCAGTCAAGGAACTAAGATCCTACACACTGTGAGGCAGCTAAGCCCACGCACCACAGCTGTTGAGCCAGCACGCTCTAGAGCCTACACGCCACCGCTCGAGAAAGCCCATGTTCTGCAGTGAAGACCCAGCACCGTCAAAATAGAAATAATAGAATTTTAAAATAAAATATGGATGTTTGTGTGTATGCATGATTGTTATGCATGTGTGGATATGTCCACATATGGACACTGTGTGTTTATGAGTGTTTCTGGCTGCTTATGTGTACTGTAGGGAGATTTATGCACATGGCTAGGTAGAGTGTCTGCTTCTATATTTACATGACAGCACCTGTGCATGTGAGCACGTGTGTGCCTGTGTGTGCAGACATGTGGAGCACGTCGAGTTGTTACATGCTCTGATGGAAGCGACTGACTGGTTAAAAGCCACATCTGTCTGGACCAAGTGAAGTGGTTGTGTCCAGAGGCAGGAGGATGGACACCATGACCTCTGGAGTCCCTTTCCGGCCCAAGGAGCAGAAGAAGGGCAGTCTCTGTGTGTCTCTGTATGACCCTGCGTGTCTGTGGCTGTGTGCCCGTGGGGCAGTGTGTGCCTGGCTGTGTAAGTGCTCTGAGTGGCAGTGTGTGCAGCTGTGACCAGGAGCTTGGCTGCATCCATGTGTGACAGGGAGTGATGATGCTGAGACCATGGCTGCAGTCATCTAGTGGAGGCCGGGTGAGCCTTGCATGAAGGCATGTGGCATTGTGTGCTCTGCGTCCTGCCCCCTGTGTGATCCTGTGGCTCAGGTACAGCCACCTTCACATGCTCGCTCCACTTGGGGCCCCTCCCGCTGCTACCAGCCCTAGCCTCACTGAGTCAGCCCCGGGTGAGGAGCCAGGATCTGGAAGCTCAGGACTGATCTCTCCCTCCCTTCCCTGAAGCCCCAGGCAAGTGCTAGCCCCAACTGGTTGGACCTACAGAGGAACACGAAGTTGGGGGGCAGTGCCCAAAGGGCCCCAACCCTGGCCGAGCGGGCAGCACCCCACCTCCCAGTCTCCTGCGCCCCCTTGCCCCCGGCCCCTTGCCCAGCCTGGCTCACTCTGCAAGAGTCAGCGAGTCCTTTGGCATCTCAGGCCCTGGTCTCGGTTGCTCATCCTGCTTTTGCTTCTCTGGCTCTCTCCTGCACACTTAGCGTCTCACACACACAGGATTACACACTGTCACAGCCAGAGACATCAACAATAGACACACCCTTACACACCTTCAAAATGCAGACACCTACCTATGAAGTCCCACCTTCCTATACAAACAGACACTGTCAGATCCACACAGACACACAACTACACACAAACACAGGTACATATTAATCCAGAAGATACACCCACTGCATACACTGGCAATCCCCCATGTGCATTCATTCAAGACTAAGCCACAGAAGCTTAGTCCGGTTCTTAGAGAGCCAGCAGGCGCCCTTTCAACATCCGCAGCACTGCAGGCATCACTGAATCTGCCCCTCAGGATCCCAACTGGGCCATCAGCCATGCCCTGAACCTGCCCCCCACCCCTGCTCAAGCCTCCAGGGTAACCCAGAGCAGGCAGACTAGCTGCTGGGGCTCTAACGGGACTTGGTGATGCCTTCTCTAGCCCCAGGCCATGCTAACACCACCCCACTCCTGAGATAAGGATCCGAACACCATCTGCCAGGTCCTGGGCTGGCACAAGGCAAGCCAGAGATGAGCCAGAACTCAGTGGAGTGCAGAGGCTCCACCCTGGGGAAGGACTGTGAAAGCAACCGACAAGAGAATACTCTCCACACCCTGGGAGCCAGCTGGGCGGGAGGGTAAGTATTCTGGGCAGGGGGCTTGGGAGCGAGGGATGGACTGAAAGAGAGTGTCTCCACCCTGCACTAGGCCGAGTGTCTGCCTTTGTCCCAGGCCAGGCAGCCTCATCTAGCCTTTTAGTCTCCCTAAATCTCTCTCAACCTCTTCCCAGCCTTTCTGCACCCTCTTACTCTCTTGGGGAAGTCATTCCTGGCATCTCACCTCCACTCCTCTTGCTGTGGTGCTAAGGAAGTACCTCCAGGGAGTGTGAGAGGAGAGAGAAGCTGGGGGGATGGAAGAAGACCAGAGTGGAAGAGCGAGAGTTGGGTGCAGAGACTTGGAGGAGGGGCAGGGAAATCACAACAGGCTTGCCAAGGAAGAGGGCAGATGCCTCAACAGCTGTGTCTACTCTCAGCTTGTAAGTCCTTTGTGAATTTGTAAGCGCTTCCAGAGCCATGAACCCTCTTTCTGCAGATAAGGGAGGAGAAGGGAAGGGAGGGGAGAAACGGCAGCCCCCACAAAAGGTACACACGACACACAGAGATGTGCGAGGTCCCCACAGCACAGCTTCCACAGTAAGCTCAGCCAGGCCAGCTCCCACCAGACAGAGAAGGTGCTGCAGGCTTGCTGCCAGAAAGGCAGTCACTCACCTGCTCCCCTCTCCCTGAGCTCCTCCCCTGTGCCCCCTCAGCCTGCACCCTGACCCCCGAGAGCATCTCAGCCACATCTACCCATGCCCACACAGATGGGCTCTTGCTAGGACTTGCCCCATCCTGGGCAGGCGGCCTCGATGTCCAGTCCAGAGCCCTGCCCTCCAGTTGTGTCCCAGGGAGGGGGCTCTGGGAGTCACCTTCCCCGCGCTCCCCAGGCTCACCCTGGATGGGCTGGGTGCTACCCTGGAGCTCTCACAGCCCAGGGCCCAGTCCTGCTGGAAGCAGCCCATTCATTCTCCACCAGCCCAAGGGTCTGCCCTCTCCAGGCAAGCGGGGTGGGTGGGAGGCCCTCCCACTGGAAACAGCACACAGACCAATGAAAAAGGGATCTTTCCAGGCTCCTCCTCAGCCCCCACCCCCAGTTCCCATAGTAACTCCTGGTGAGCCCTATGCTCCCATTCACAGCATGTACAAACGTGTGTGAGCCCCACAGGCTCATGGACACAATGAAGAGCCATCCAAGAACAATGCCCCAAGCCTTCAAGTGCAGGGCTGTCTCGGGAGAGGTCCCCTTGGCAACATCCAAACCCCGGCCCAGCAGGGCGAGGGTGGGCAGCACCCTGCCAGGGAATCCGAGCCCACCTTCCAGGCTCCTCTGTGAGCCCCTCATTGCCTTTCTCCTGTGCATCCGGCGTCAGGTGGGCATCCCGCCCCTGCCCAGCCCCATACCTGGGCTCAGGCACGCGAGCAGGAGGTGGAGCGCTCCTCGGACTCCCATATCTCTAGGTTCGGTGCTTCCTCCGCCGGGGCTGGATCACTAGGGCCGGTGGCTGCAGGCCGGCGGCTGTGGGTGTGTGGGGACAGGTGGAGGGAAGGGGAGCGGAGGGCCCAGACGCTACCTGGGGGTGGCAGGACGGTGCAGCAAGTGCTCTGCTGGGGAGCAGCCGGAGTTATTTCTACAGGAGGGAGGGGGCCTGGTCCCCGCCTTGGGGAGGAGTCCCAGGAGCCCTAATTAGCAGGGTGACAAAGAGTGGCCTACCCAGGCATCACCCAGCCCTTCCCCAAGCTCTTCCCTATCCTGAGAGAGGCGCAGGACGGCCAGCGGGACTTGTAATTAGGCACCTGTTAAACTTCCACTTCCTCCTGGCCCCATCCTCGGGGTGACAACAGTCGCCCAATTTTACGGCGTCCACGGAGCACCCCTCACCACTCATTTGTTGCCTCTTCCCTCAGGGAAATGGAGAAGAAGGAGGGGAAGCCAAACTGGGGATGGAGGGTGACCAGGAGCTAAAGGCTGGCGCTGACCCCAGGGCACTGTGTCTGACATGCAGGGTTCCAAATCCCACGCCCTCCTCATTTCCCTGACCCTGCAGACCCCCTCCCACCCAGGTCAAGACCTGTGGGAAAGGGCACCAGGGAAGGGGACGCTGGGACTGGAGGGAAGGCCCCAGATGAAAGGGACCCAGGACTTCAAAGGGCGTCAGGCCTCCTGAGCTGAAAGGAGGAAGGGAGGGATCTGTGGGGAAGCAGGGTCTTCCCCTGGCTGCCCCCTCTGGAGCTGTGCCCTGCGCCTACACCTGAGGCAGGGTCGCCCCCAGCTGCAGGGGATCCTGCAGAGCCGGGTGTGTTACAGGGGACCCAGCCCCCCACCTCCCACACATAACTAAAACCAGTCCAGTGAGGCCTACGAGGAGCGGGCCCGGTGGGTGCAGAGGGAGCGAGGTGAGTGGACGGGCAGGTGAGAGGCTGCTAAGGAAACGAGCGCCAGGGAGGCCGGGGAAGCGGCGTGCCACTGTGCACGCACACCCCTCAACAGAGTGTCTGCTGAGTAGTACAAGCCCCTCTTTACATCCTTCCTTAAGGGGTAGAATGGCGCCCTTGCTTCTGTGCACAGGGAGACCAAGGACGCTCCTGATGTGGAGGGTCATCAGAGTGACTGAGCCCCCACCGTTCCAGGCAGGTTGGAGCTGGGATGAGAAGTCCTGCTGGGCAGGGGGAGAAAATGGAGGGCCAGCCCTTGCTCGTTGGTCCAGGGGTGGGGGGTCCCAGAACAGGCCTTGGGCCTCTCCTAGACTCCAGGACTGCCCCATACACAGTGGTAGGGGCCCAGCCACGAGTGGCTTTATTCAACAATTCAACCCTGTCCAAAGGCTTAGGGGTCCTGCTCCATCGCTGACAGGGGCACAGGAAGGGGATGGGGAAGAGTCTTGGAGAGAGTCACGGGGCTCAGGACGCTGCCAGGGCCCACCCCTCTGGGAAAAATAAGATAGAACAATAAGGAAGCACAAGGAGTCCACGCTGGAATCTCTGCATTCCAGCCCCCCCAGCTGCACTCCCAACAACAACAGGGTGCTCTGGGGCCCGCGAGTTGTACACTGTAAATGTCCTTATTTCCTTATTCACTTTAAGGATTATGGGATTGGCCTGCACACTCTGGAGAGCACTTTACAGATGGGGAAACAGAGGTCTGGAAAAACACAAAGACTCAGTCTAGGTGATGCTGCTACAGTCTGACTAAGTGGAGAACAAGCAGGCATCCTGGCTCTCAGTCCAGAGTGGACCAAGAAAAGGGCATAGCAACCCTGTGGGTTACTAGGCCCACTCACGGGAAAAGGCAGTGATAGGTGGAGGGGTGAACAGATGGGGCCAGGAAAAGGGAGTCTGAAAAGAGAGGAGTAAGATTGTGGTTCCTTTAGACTGAAATGTAGGGCTGGAGTTTAACTGGATTCTGAATTCTAGCTACTGTTAGAGTGGGAGAGAAGGCTGGAGCCAAGATTAAGATGGAGGTTAGGTGGAATGAGGAATGAGGCTGAGGTCAGATTTGAGGTTGGGATGAGAGTTAACATTGGGATTAAGATAGACCTACAGCTAGAACTGAGGCTAGGCTTCATGGCTGGGATTCGTGTTTTGATAAGGAACACGGTTTTAGTGTCATCTACAGCTTTGCCTGGGAATCCAATCAAAGGCAGGCTTGAGATTGATTTAGGATTGGATTTAGAGCTGGGTTAGACTTGAGTTTGGGATTTGAATTAGAATAGGCATGGGAAATAGGTGGGGAAACAGTGGAAACAGTGTCAGACTTTATTTTTTGGGGCTCCAAAATCACTGCAGATGGTGACTGCAGCCATGAAATTAAAAGACGCTTACTCCTTGGAAGGAAAGTTATGACCAACCTAGATGGCATATTCAAAAGCAGAGACCTTACTTTGCCAGCATAGGTCCGTCTAGTCAAGGCTATGGTTTTTCCAGTAGTCATGTATGGATGTGAGAGTTGGACTGTGAAGAAAACTGAGCACCGAAGAGTTGATGCTTTTGAACTGTGGTGTTGGAGAAGACTCTTAAGAGTCCCTTGGACTGCAAGGAGATCCAACCAGTCCATTCTGAAGGAGATTAGCCCTGGGATTTCTTTGGAAGGAATGATGCTAAAGCTGAAACTCCAGTACTTTGGCCACCTCATGCGAAGAGTTGACTCACTGGAAAAGACTCTGATGCTGGGAGGGATTGGGGGCAGGAGGAGAAGGGGATGACAAAGGATGAGATGGCTGGATGGCATCACCGCCTCGATGGACTTGAGTCTGAGTGAACTCCGGGAGTTGGTGATGGACAGGGAAGCCTGGCGTGCTACAATTCATGGGGTTGCAAAGAGTCGGACATGAGTGAGCGACTGAACTGAACTGAGGCTGTGGTTAGAGTTAAAACTTCAGTTAAAGTTACATGGACAGAGAGTTCATGGGGATCAAAAATGAGGTTGTATTTATGATATAGAAAGACCTCAGCCTTCATTCATTAAGTCTGACTTTGGCTAGAATTTTCATTCTTTTCTTCTGTGAGAATACCAGTGGCACATGATCATTGGGGTTTCAAAATTTTGGAAAGAGTCTAAATACATGTACACCCATCTGAAAGATATAAAGCAACTGAATCCCATAAGAAATACAACCTCTTAGATTCTGCTCCATGACCTAAGCTCACCATCTGGTCAAGCTCCCAGAAGGGCGTTTGGGGAGGGGATGCGGGAAGTTATATCAGTGAGTGGGGCTCTGACACCAAATGGAACTGGACAATGGGGTCCATCAGAGGCAGTTTTACCTGGGTGAGGGGGTTCCTGGTTTTGAAGTTGAGGAGGTTGGCACTGGGGGAGACCAAGGGCCTAGATGCTCCTGGGAGAACAGCCACTTTTGAGATCTCCATGCAGGGGCTCCTCAACGTCTGAAAAGGCAGGACACATTGTTGCTCCCCTTTGACCCACTGAGGGCTAATTGCCACCTCCTTGCAATCTGGGGCCCATAAAAGAAGCTGTTGGCATTCATGCCAGTGCCTGAGCCCTGCAGGGGTTTTGGGGGATAGTACTGGAGTGATGGCACTGGGGTATCTGCTCAATTTTCAAAGCACAAGTCCAGCCCATGGCTCCTCCCTCTGGGACCAGCCCACAGCCCCCGTTTCTCTGTGACTTTCATCCTGGGGGAGGAGGCCCCCTCCCCCAATCCCCCCCCTTTTCGCCACGAGTCTCCACCCCAAACATCCCGTTGCCCCACCCACTTCCTTTTCAGGTCCTATAAAGGTCTGGGCAGATCCAGGAAAGTATTGGGATTCCCTGTGTGCCCCCATAGAGAGAGAGAGAGTGGGAGAGGCAGTGGTTAGTAAAGGGGCAAGGAAACACAGATGCCATCCAGGTGGCCCACCCAGAAGCTGAGAGAGGGACAGGAGGCAGAGGATCCAGGCTACTGTCTGGAGCAGAGTGCACCAATTTCCAAAAGGGCCCCTTGTTTTTCTTTGAGAAATCCGTAGCTCCCTAGGGAAGAATGGCCCCTCTATCGTGCACGCGTGCAGGCGCACACACACACACACACACACACCGCCAGACTGGGTTGTATTTGCTTCTCTTCTAAAGCAGAAACAGCACTCAAAGACAGAAACTTGGAAAGGCGTGAACAGGAGTACAGAGGCAGAGAGAAGAGGCAGACAAGGACCCAGAGAGGCCCAGAGGCTGCTTCTGAGAGGAGGGGCAGCCCAACCCCAGAACACCATGGGGGGCGACAGGCACTGCCCCATCTGCCTGGACCTATCCCCAACCCCTCCCCCAGGCCTCCTAGGCTCAGCTTCAAACTCCCCATCTCCCCTCCAGGGCCCAGGCTCACCCCTGTGAAATCCAGGGAGCAGAGCAGCCCTGGGAGCGCTGAGCAGAGAAAACCTCTGAGGAAAGGCCCTGGTGGCAGGAGAGCTGTGGGACAAACAGTCTCATGCTCAGAGAGGGCAAACAGAGGCACTGGTACACAGTCACAGAGAAGCCTGGGAACTGTGTGAAGCCAGCAGTGACTGCCTTTCCGCCCGGCTCTCAGTGAAGGTTTGGTGTCGGAGGTCTGCCAAGTGAGGTCCTGCTTGGACAAGAAGAATGGAGGTGCCTAGGGGTGGTAGATGTGCTGTGATGGGAGCATGTCGAGTTCAGACAGGGAAGAGTTACAGTTTAGAAAGGCTTCCCAGGTGGCTCAGTGGTAAAGATTCCACCTGCCAATGCAGGAGACACCAGAGATGCACGTTCAGTCACTGGGTCGGGAAGATCCCCTGGAGGAGAAATGGCAACCCACTCCAGTGTTCTTGCCTGGAGAATCCCATGAACAGAGGAGCCTGGTGGGCTACAGTCCATGGGGTCACAAAGAGTTGGACACGACTGAGTGATTGAGAACACAGAGAGAAGGATAAGATCCATGAGTGAGGTTCAGTTTCAGAAACAAGATTAGGGTTTAGGGACTGAGGCCCTGGTCAAGGCTAGTGGGCAAGAGTTTCTGAGATGTGAGACCCAGGGTCTCCCTACATCTCAGCTCAGGCTTTCCAAGGCTCAGTGATTCCTGCTCATCCACTTCAGAAGAACGGGGACCCTAGGAGGGAGCCTGGATACACCCAGATTTCTGCCAGCAGGAGACACCTGGAGCTGACCTACAGTCAGAAGAGCAGACAGCCCCGAAATTGTCCCCATCGCTGAAAGGAGTGGTCTAACCTACTTTATCAGCAGAATGTCTTAGCAAAGTGAGGCTGCTTAAACACTATAAACTGAATTGTTATCGAGGGAACAGTGGAGGAAAGAAGAATTTACTTTGAAAGACTATGATGACAAACCTGAAGAATTAAGAGTCCTTAAGGATAAGAGAGAACTCACCTCAACGAGATCAGCCATTTCTTACAGAACCTTCATCCATTCAACAAACCAGCCGGGCCAGTGTCTAGGCCCTGGGGAAGCAACTGTTAACAAAATTCTGTCTTCTGGAGCACTCAGTCTGGAGGGGGAGACAGAAAAGGAAGGGGCCCCAGCTCCCATCACAGGCTGATGACCTCCTGTCATATGTGGCAAGACCCCCTGGAGTGGCGGAAATGACCTTTAAACACCGATCTGAAGGATAACTAAGGATGTACTTGGTTTGTCTGAGAGCGGAAAGAGGTGGCCGGCAGAGTATTTCAGTCCTTGAAAAATAAACCAGAGCCCTGGCAGACACAGCAGAGGAGAGAGTGAAGTTGGAAAAGACAGCTGATGGTATTTTTGGACTGAGGAGGCACGATCCTTGAGACCTGAACCTCTGGGGACCTTCTACCCTATCTGCTCAAGTGCCCCCTGGGGTCAGAGCCAGACCCCGGGATAAACCAGGCAATGGAGACGGATCATCCTGGACTGTGTATGTTTGCATGCGGGGAGAGAGAGACCTTGTGATGATTACCCTACAGGTCCAATAGGGCTTTGATCTTCGGTATCAGTATTTATACGGCTCAGAGGGTAAAGCGTCTGTCTACAAAGTAGGAGACCCAGGTTTGATCCCTGGGTCGGGAAGATCCCCTGGAGAAGGAAATGGCGCCCCACTCCAGTACGATTGCCTGGAAAATCCCATGGACAGAGGAGCCTGGTAGGCTACAGTCCATGGGGTCGCAAAGAGTCGGACAAGACTGAGCGACTTCACTCAAAGTATAATTTTACTTTATAGAAGTACAATTTGCCTTGGGTTCTGCCACCTGGATTCCCCAACACCTGTCCCCAGAGGGAGCTGTGCTTCCCCTTGCCCCCTGCTCCTGAGTGGTTTCCAGTCTTGTCTTGTTTTCCTGGAATTTGCCAGGGAAGCTGTGGGGAGCTTTTGGGTAGCAGAGCAAAGCTGGGTGTGTGTCTGCTGCAAGGCCTCACCCACTAAGCCCTTCCAACCAGCCCGCACTCTGCCCTCCCTGTTTGTTTCCTGTTGCCTGGACACTGGGAAAGCAGAAGGTGGTGCCAGAGGGGGTGGGGTTCAGAGGCAACAGAGCTTGGCCAGGGCTGCCTGGGACAGTAGGAGTGTGAACTGGCAGGAGAGCAACATGCCCAGCCCAAGGGATAAGTGGAAGGTTTCCCAGTTTCCCCAACTTCCTCCTTCCAACACGCTTCTCTCTCCCCCTACCAAATGCTCAGAAGAACACTGTGTTCCTGAACTGCACACACTTCCCCCAGGGGGTAAGGCTGCACGGTAGCTGGGGTAAGAGATATCTGAAGGGGTGTCATGAAGAAAATGTGAACTTGTTTTATGCGGTCCCAAGAAGCAGAACTAGGGCCCCCGGAGAATGGTCAGGAAGACATGTAGTGACTCCATGTTAAGAACTTTCTGAGCATTGGGGTTGATCTAAGACAGTTTAGGTTTTGCCTAAACTGCCCATGAGGTAATGGGCAGCCCATCTCTTAGGGTGTGCAAGCTCAGATGGTCCAAGCATTTGATTAGTTTACAAAGAAGTTTCCAGGGTAAAATAGTCTTGGACGTCGTTTCCAGCCTTGACCTTCTATGATTTGGTGCTCACTCCCACTAGCTCCAGGGACAAAGCAGTCTTTCCCAGGATCTGTACAAAAAAACTCACGAGCTCTGGGCAGTTTCTCCAACTCCCCACTCCCATTCAGCCCCTTGACTCCTCTTTCCAGGGACCCTATTCCTATCACAGTCTCAAAGTCATCCAAGCGCAGGGAGGTATGGCTCCCCTGCTCCCAAGAGGATGTGGAGAATGTGGGAAGAAATGCAGGGCTAGGAGCTTGGGAGCTTGGAGGGTGAGGACAGCGGGAAGGTCTAAGCTATTTAAAGCCAGTCAAATTAAGAACAACTTGGTCTTTTCTGGGACTCTAGATTTACGTGATGTTGGAAATGAATTTCTTCCAGGTAACCTTGGTGTGATTTGCCAGGATCTCTCTCAGAGGGTGGGAGAGGGAGCGAAAGTGGGCAGGCCACCTCGGCAGCAGCCTAGAATGTGAGAGAGACGTCTGGTCTGGAGTGAGCCACCCCTCCCCACAGTCCTCTCCCAGGCGCCTAGATCCCTGGAAGCAGCAGTGTGGGAGGATGAGTGAGGAACCAGAGTGAGGCGCTCCATGGACTCTATTCCCAGACTTCTTGTCTGAGACTCCAGCGTCTCCCCTCCACTGTCACCTCAACAGCTGCCACCCTTTCTCACCCCAAAAGCCCTGACTGGCTTTGAAATATCCTGAGCCTCTTTCATCTGAGCTTAGTCAAAGTACTTTTATTGAGACCAGTTAATGCCCAGAGGTGGCTAGAGTCACTGATGGGGATACTGAGGCTCTCTGGAGGTACTGGAGGACATCCCAGGACCCCACTGAGTCAGGGACAGCCTGGCTCAGCCACCAGAGCTGGCTGCTAAGTCATGCCCCATTGGTGCTGCTTCTGCGGCAGGGGCAAAGGTTCTGAGACTGCCTCCAAGCACCAGTGCAGTGTGACACAGGCGATAGGCACACGTGCCCAGGAGGCAGCTGCCTGCAGACCTGACTCAGTGCTCTGTGGTGGCGTCCAGCCACTGGATTTTCCAGGCTGCACCAGCCCAGTCTGATGTTGCAAGAACCAGCACACTCAAGGTTCAGAAGAAAGGAAGCTGGTACTCAATCAGACACTCAAAGTCAATCAGGTACTCATACAACAAAGTTAATAGCTTGGGCACTTTTTTTTTTTTTCTTACAAGGTTCTAACATCTGTATGTCAACAAAGACAAGCATCAATGAGCGTGTCTTACTTACCCCCAGATTTCCTCCACACTGAAACACAGCTTGGAATTTCACAGCCTCCCAGAGACCTCTAAGCTGCTATAGCAGCTTGGAGGGGTACACAGAGTTCATTTCTACCCCTGAGCCCTAGGAGGGAAAGTTGAAGCCACCCCTAGGAGAAAACTCTGTGCCCCCAAAAGTCCGGCCTCAAGTAACAAGTCTGCAGCTGGTTGTTCCTGAATGGGGCAGGTGGGAAGCCATGGGGGGAGATCCATTATGCTTTCAAAACACTTTCATGTTCTCCCTTTATCTCCATGTCCCACCCCCGCCTCCCCTGCAAGCTAGGCTTACTACAGTCTCTTGCTGGCTCTTCCACCATAACACGCAGCCTGAACCCTCCAGCCCCCATTTAACACCAAGGAACCTTTCCCTGAAATTATCTCCCTTGCCATTCCTCAGTGAGAAAGGGGGAGGATTTATAAAAGGTGACCAGATGCAGCCAGCTGGCCTCAGATGACAGCTGCCTGCCTGGCTGTCAGGAAGGCTCCACTTCTAGGGATTAGATTCCTGCCGATGACTCAGGCTAGTCCTGAAGCCGCAGAAGCCTGTGTGGGGCTTCTCAGTTATCCTGAGAGAAGAAATCAAATCTCTCTCACATCACAGGCCAGCTCAGAGAACCCCTAGAGGGGACAACTCTGAGGGGAGAACTCTTAAGATTTTCCCCCGAACTATCTTCATTTGATCAGAGGTGGCTCCATTCTCCCATGTCCAAAGCCAAACCCCAGTCACGTAACTTCTAGCTGCCCATTCCAGGCCATGTCAAGACAGTCTCACTTTTAGGCTTTGGGATCCGTCAGGCTCCAATTTTGGGCTTCCCTGGTGGCTCAGACAGTAAAGTATTTGCCTGCAATGCAGGAGACCTGGATTCGATCCCTGAGTTGGGAAGATCCCATGGAGAAAGGCATGGCAATCCACTCCAGTATCCTTGCCTGGAGAATCCCCATGGACAGAGGAGCCTGGCAGGCTACAGCCATGGGGTTGCAAAGAGTCGGACACGACTGAGCGACTAAGCACAGTACAACACAGGCTCCATTTCACCTGCAAAGAGTTCTCAGGAAGTGTTGGTCTTGCTTTTAACCCACAAAATTGGACCATTTTTCTCTACCTGGCTCAGAAGTTAGCAATGGGCACGCAAGCCCTTTTCTTCTTGACCTTCACTCCAAGGGAGCTTGTTCCTCCCAGCCCTGAGCTGGATAACAATGGTAAGAAGCTGGGCAAACTCCAGGCACCCAAGGCCCTTTCTAACTTTCCTGAGAAAAAGGTCCCCTGGAACAAGTAAGGACCCACTCCTTGGTCCCCGCAGATATTATTAACTGTGCAGTAAAAGTGTGGCACTCAGTATGTCAGCAAATTCGGAAAATTCAACTGTGGCCACAGGACTGGGAAAGGTCAGTTCTCATTTCAAGCCCAAAGAAGGATAACGCCAAAGAATGTTCAAACTACCGTACAAATTACACTCATTCCACATAGTGCATAATGCATTTGAGCAAAGTGATGCTCAAAACCTTTCAAGCCAGGCTTCAGCAGTGCGTGAACTAAGAACTTCCAGATGTACAAGCTGGGTTTCAAAGAAGCAGAGGAATCAAAGACCAAATTGCCAACATTCACCGGATCATGGAGAAAGCAAGGGAATTCCAGAAAAACATCTGCTTCGTTGACTGCTAAAGCCTTTGACTGTGTGGATCACAAAAAAAACTGTGGAAAATTCTTAAAGAATTTTATCTGTCTCCTGAGAAATCTGTATGCAGGTCAGAAACCAGACATGAAACGACTGATTCAAAATTGGGAAAGGCATAGGACAAGGCTGTATATTGCCACTCTGCTTATTTAACTTATATGCAGAGTACATCATGCGAAATACCTGGCTGGAATCAAGATTGCCAGGAGAAATATTAACCACCTTAGATACGCAGATGACACCACTCTAGTGGCAGAAAATGAAGAGGAACTAAACAGCCTTTTGATGAGGGTGAAAGAGGAGGGTGAGAACGCGGCTTGAAACTCAGCATTAAGAAAACTAAGATCATGGCATCCAGTCCCATCACTTCATGGCAAATAGATGGAGAAAAGGTGGAAACAGTAACAGATTTTTTTTTCTTGGGCTCCAAAATCACTGCGGACATTGACTGCAGCTGTAAAATTTAAAGATGCTTGCTCCTTTGAAGGAAAGCTATGACAAACCTAGACAGCGTTTTAAGAAGCAGAAACATCACTTTGCTGACAAAGGTCCAGGTAGTCAAAGCTAGGGGTTTTCCAGTAGTCATGTATGGATATTAGAGTTGGACCATAAAGGCTGACCAAAGAATTGATGCTTACAAATTGTGGTGCTGGAGAAGACTCTTGAGGGTCACCAGAGATGACCATCCTGTTAGGTCTCCTGTTTGACCCCTGTCTATTTCATCTCTGAGAGGGGCCAACAGTTTTAAACTAAATTGCTGTTATTACAAGTAAATGCTGGTTTCAGGCAAAAAAATACCTTGATTTAGATCTGGTAAAGAGAGACTTCTACTCTGCTAGGCAGGCCTATGCCCATCCACAGCAGGAAGAAGTTACAGAAGAAAGAGACCTCCACCCCAATTCCCAAGAAGTATCTTGAGTATGAAGTCTCTCAGGGGGAAACCACACTGACTGAAACCGCCCACCCTGGCCAGGCACCACAGTAACCATTTGCATGAGTTGTTTTATGACAGGAGATCCTGATAAGGAATACAGAACTAATAAGCCACCACCAACCAGAAGAGTTCGGGAAAGGTCTAAAGGAGACACAGCATGTCCGTCCACTTCCCGGAATCCTCGCTAGTATCCATCTTGGCTGAGTGATGCGTGCACCACCAGGAAAGACTCTGAATTAGAATGATTGGCCAAAGACCACCCAAAAACTAATCCCATCACCATAAAACCCGAGACTGCGAGCCATGCGGTAGAGCAGTTCTCCTGGGTTCCCTTACCCTACTGCTCTCCACCCGGGTGCCCTTTCCCAATAAAATCTCTTGCTTTGTCAGCACATGTGTCTCTCGGACAATTCATTTCTGAATGTTAGACAAGAGCCCACTCTTGGGGCCCTGTAGCGGGGCCTCCCCCTTCCTACAACAACTGGTGACCAGTCCCTTGATGGCAAGGAAATCTGAGTGCAGTCCAAATAGCTGACTCGTTAGAAAAGACCCTGATGCTGGGAAAGATTGGAGGAGGAGGGGCCCACAGAGAATGAGATGGTTGAATGGCATCACTGGCTCAGCTGACATGAATTTGAGCAAACTCTGGGAGATAGTGGGGGACAGAGGAGCCTGGAGTGCCGCAGTCCCTGGGGTCACAGAGAGCTGGTGCCTGGACAACAACTAGGAATACTTAGACCCTAAGCACGTTGGCCGGCTGTCTCAGCAGCTGCCATGTTGTCTCTCCCACCCCAGGCTGGGTACCACCTCTTTACAAGACCCCTGGGGAGGACGAGACCAACTTCTTCAGGTACGAGGGATGCACTTGGGGGAAGTGAAAGGGAGCAGGGAAGGTGAGAAAGCCTCTTCCCCACACCGCTGGTGAGGCTGCCCATCTGATTTAGGGAGGAAGGGGACAGCAGTCTTCCCTGGTGGGGACGGTGAGGAAGGAGCCTGAAGGAAGAAGGGAGAGGGAGAGGCAGAGGCAGCACAGGAAGCAGCTTGCCCACTCTCCCTGGGTCCTATAAATGAAGGATTCTTGCCCAAGGCCCTCGTAACCTGGTGTTGTAAACACCTGGGATGTGCCCGGCAGCTGTCCTCTGCCTCCTCTCAGCACAGGACCCACCGAAGGAGACAAGACCGGACTCTAGATTGGAGAAATGAAACTGAGGGGGAGGGAGGTTGCCATAGTGATGGGAGCTGGATGGAGGCCCTTTCCCTGCAAAGATACAAAAATGGGGAGCTGGCTCCATCTCTGGAAGCTAGTACACAGCCCAAAATGGGAGCCTGATCATCAAGTCCTTCTAAATAGGCTGAGACTCTTCTAAAGATACAAGAAATCTGGTGGAAAGCAAGAGCAGGCTGACCGACACAATGAGATGCTTTCTGGGACTGGAACCAGGTTCACTGCGTTCACTGGACATTGACTTCACTGGAAATGTATCTAGCATCCGGCAGGTACTCAGAGATACTTGGGCCAGTGAATGAACGAATGAATAATATTTTGAGGTAGAGTGAGGCAAGCTAACACTGAGAAAGTGGCTTTGGGAATCCCCATTTTTGGAGTGAGGAGGACGGAGTGAGGAGGACTAAAGAGAGCCAGCCACTTGAGTGAGGGGACAGCTGTGTTAGGTAAGGGGACCGGGCAGGCAGGGTGGCACCCTGATGGGAGATGGGGCTGGTGCCTGTGCGGTGACACTACCGAGAGTTGAAAGGGCTCTGGCAGGAGAGAGCTCAGACAGGAGGGTGAGCCCCAGGTTCAAACGTCACCCTGTCAACATTCACAGTCTGAGTCACAGGCATGTGCCTGTAAGAGCTCTGGCACCTCCTGCCCCAGCCCTTGCCCCAGCCCCTCCCTGAGACAGCATCTCTAGCTCCTTGCCATGAAATGCCTCTGTGCTGGGCACGGAGTGGGGACAGAGATAGACTGAGCTGAAAGTGAGCATGAGGACAGCATGCCAGAGGGTCACCAAAACAGCCCAGAGACCCCAGGACAAAGGGACCCCCCAGGCTTAGGAGGGTTGCCCATGAGAGAGAATCCCTTCATTTCTATCTCCGACCATCATACTGCCCACAGCCCAGGGCCCCTAGAACCTATTTTGTTCCCCATTTAGTCCAGAGCAGCCACATTCCCCACAGCAAGAAAGCTGGACTACCCTTAGAGAAGTAGAATAGATTTAATCTATAACTCAGAACTGTCTAGATTAGCAGCAGCTATGGACATCGAGAGCTGGGGAGGAACCTGCCCCCCTTGAAGGCATCTTGAGGGGCAGAGGGGTTCCCTCAGTTCACAGAAGTGTTGACTGGGATGTTAGCTTTGCGCTCAGCTTCAACGCAGTACTTCTCAGGAAGGCCGGTGGCTCTGCAGGGAAAACAAAGGGTGGGTGTAAGGGGTGGGGATGGTGGGGC